>JAJOZX010000506.1:0-600000 GCA_023014485.1 Bathynomus jamesi
CACTTTCGGTACAATTAAGTCTGGTTGGGTTGGAGTTAGAGAGTTAGGTTACCCCTGGTTTGGTTACGTTGTACCTTCACCAGCAAGTATTTTTCTGGTTAATTTTGATGTATTTGAAGGAATTTGACCTCCGTTTCGTTTCCAAGTTTGCGATTCTCATATACAAAAGTGCTAATTTGCATAGGAAACTGGTGTCAGATTCTATCCAAGCACATCATACAGTAATTGACCAGAAAAATATCTAGTTATTAATTGCTGGTTTGAGTTCAGTGGAATATTTTACCAATGGGTAGCTTACCATACGTCCCGGCTGGTACACCAGACAAGAACTCAAAGCCGGGACTGTCCAGGTCAAATGGGGATGTATGGTAAGCCTACCATGTGTGTTGTATTTACTTTGCAAAATACATAAAATTTAATAACCATTATAATACCTAAATTTAGGTTAGGTCATCTTAAGGTTAAGATTCGGTAAAACACATCCACCAAACTCTATATTGATATTTGTACAGCGAGATAGAACGAAAAAAATCAAAATACTTGCATAATGCAAAGCCTGCACTCACTTGATATTCGCCTAGGTATATATTTGATTGAACTGCTTTTAATTTTGAGGTAAATCGGATAATCTTAAGATGTCGGTAAATCTTAAAAGAATTATTATGTATTTATTGTATGCATTTAGTGACATTTAGGAGTTTTGAAATTCACTAAAAACTTATTGTTGGTAGCAGCAACTTTTTTTACTTTTTTTTCTGCTTAAAAAAGAAAAAAAAGTTGGTTGAAGTTTTTGTAACTTTTGCTTTTGATTTTTTGACATCAGTGAATATTTGCTCTTGAAATTGAAACTTAATAAATTCTGAAATTGCTTTTGAGTATTGTTGGAATCGTATCCCTTGTTCTTTATTGGTTTGTTTTAGATTGTTTGTGTTGAACCTTGTCTACTTTCCATCTAGGCTAAGTTAAGTTAGACGATAGCTGGCTTAGGAAACCAGGCTTTGTTGTTGATTAAGTTATTGTTGGCTTCGTTGTTTTGTTTAAATTTCTGTTTAAGTTTCTAAATTTTATACAAATTAATTGTGGGTGGAATAATGTAAATTCTACCTTATCCAAGTAAAATTATTTGGAAATCTCAAGATGCACATAACATGAGGAAAAGAAATGGAATACAAGGATAAATCACAATTATATATATATATATTATATATATATATATATATATATATATATATTAGGGGCAACTTCGGCCCATCGAGGCTGCTCCACTATGTAAAAACTGCTGTACGTTGGCAATACCAATTTTTACAAAACTAATTAATTGTCAATTTAAAACTAAAGATAGAATCTCTGGATCCAGAGGATCAAAGTCATAATAGGCTACTATCCACAAATTGTTACACTCTATATCTATATATACTATATATATCAGATCCAAAGAATCTAGTCAATTTCATTACGGTACCCATCAATACCAGTACCTTGCCAACCAAAAATAAGTCAGTCCATATCAATTGCAGACCAAGTCACAATTTACAACCATATACATTACAATATATATACTTAGGAGGAAAAGTGTAGGTGTGGCTGTAAAGACTGTACAGTAATGTAGAAATGTGTGTGCACCCATTTTGGTCTCCCATTTAAAGGTGTTTGTGGAGCAAGTGAAGACAAATTTGTCAATACCTCACAGTACCATGGGGAGCACCGCTCGGCAGAGGAATCTCTCTAAATGGGGTGTGTAAGAACAGAGTATCCCCTAACCCAAGATGCTGCCTCCCTATATCCCACAACACTTGTGTTGAGCTGTGGGATTTATCACTTAAATACACGTAATATATATGAAATAAACTATACCATTCATGCAATAAAAATGGCTTAAACACTATCACCAGATGTCCCTTGCAGACATCAACTATCCAACCTTCTTTTGAAAGAATCAAGTGTATCTGAGTCACCACTTCTTCTGTCAGACTGTTTCAAAACTTAATTACCTGTTTGTAAAACTATGTTTTCTTAAATTTGTTCTACATCTTGGCTTAAATAATTCATACTATGACCTCTAGTCTGGTTATTGTGATCTTTAATGAAAAAGACTCAAATCTATCTTATCCAACCTTTTTCATTTTATACACTATCATATCACCCTTAACCTCCTTTTTAATGAGGAACATGTTTAGATTTGCCAGTCTTTCCTTATATGTCAATTGTCTTAGACAGGGATCATTCTTGTTACTCGTTTCTGTACTTTTTTCCAGTTTTTTCAATATCTTGTATCAAATAGGGACTATTAAATTGAATAGCTACAGTATTCGAGGAGGGGTCTCATATATGAAATGTATAGTTACTTTATAATATTGGGTGATTTGTATTCAATGTGTGTGTGCATGAGATTGAGTCTAGCATTTGCTTTATTTCTGATTACCATACAGTGATTTGAGGTTTAAGTTCATTAGTCACAGTGACACCCAAGTCCTTCTCTTTATCATCACTAGTACAGTTCCCGCCGCTTCGCTGACAGTTAGACAGGCTAAACTACAAAAAAAGAACCCAGCCGTGAAAATTTTGAGCTTCACATTGTGTCAACATTTCTGAATCTGTTATCTCCCAAAACCTCCTCACCCCCATTCATACACTTGGGCTAACCCCCTCACCCATTACCCCCACCCCTCCCCATTACCCCACCCCTCCCCATTACCCCACCCCTCCCCATTACCCCACCCCTCCCCATTACCCCACCCCTCCCCATTACCCACCCTCCCCCATTACCCCCCCCCCACCCTTCCCCCATTGCTAAACTACAGAAAAGAACAGTCATGAAAATCTTGAGCTTCACATTTCCACCCGTAATACAATTTCTGAATTTTTTTCTCACAATTTTTGAAAGTGTGACAGACAGACAGACAGCTCTCTTATTATAATATATAGATTTTTTAATCCAAATTCCATTCATATTGTTTTCAAATTCTGGATTTTTTGGCCCAATATGCATAACCTTGCACTTGTCAACATTAAATCTCATCTCCCACTTATCTGCCCAAGCTGTTACTGTCGTAAAGATATGGTGCTCCAAAGTTTTGTGGAAAAAGGTACTGTGGTCAAAATGGAGGTGGGTACGGTCCACTGAAATGGCTGTAGCATCTATACCAACTCAATCAACACTAAAATCTTGTTTTAGGTTAAGGTAGACATGTCTACCCAAAATTGGGTGAAAGGAAAAAAAAAATTGTTGTGGACATCAAATGACCTACACAAGGTCAAAGGTCAAAAATAAGATCAACTTTTTTTTTTTTGACCACTGAGGTAAAATATGAATAAAACAAAGTTGTAGATCTGCTTAAAAAGCTTTAAAATAGTGTTTAAATGGTCTCTGTAAGTGCAATAGGAGCCGAGATATTTTATGTTGAAATAATGGTAATACCTTGGAAATTGACCTTTTTTGACAAAATTCGAAGGGCCATATCTCCAGAACATATGAACCTAGAGTGTTGAAACAGCATCATTCTGTTTTCTCAGAGATCTATAAGTGTGCCAATTTTCAAAAAAATCGGTGATGGTCACGTTTTTTTTCGCCGTTGAACTGACATGGGATGACCCAAATACTCTCTAACCTTTTAAGTTTGATTAGTGAGAATCTAAAACAATGTTCAAAATAAACATTAAAAACAATAAACTGTTTCACTTACCGTTGCTGGAATTATTTTGAGTGCGAAACACAAAACATTTTATTGTTTTACCTTTTTGTACAATACAGTATTAAAAATACTTCACTTAGTAAAAGAAACAAAATAATGTACTTAACATAGGAAATAAAAAACTTCTCTCAGTAAAATACACAAAAGAATAATAGCACTTGACAGAGGACTAGTCTGACTCATCCTGAATTCCGACTCATTGAAGTCCGACTCATCAGTATTTTACTGTGTATATATATATATATGTTGTGGTGTGTGTAGTTTAAATTTAACATTTTTTCCAAATAATTTTCTCTCTTTTTTGAGAGTTTCTTGGGTTGCCACTTGATAGGTGATAAATTGTTATTTGAGGTTAATCCAAGTTAATGCAGTAAAATTTTGTGCTATGGCTACACCTAAATTAGATTCAAAATTAGAGTTCTTGAAGAATTGTAAGGCTGAAGTAAAGTCTCTAAATATAAGTAGAGGTATAAATAAGTGCAAATTACTTTAATCTTAGCTTCAGCAGCTTTTAAATTTTTAAGTTAACTCATTCTTTGTATAACAACTCAGGCTATTGAAATTGAAGGCCAATTAAAACTTGATGATGAAATATTAACTCTTTAATAAATATGACATTGAAGATATTGATTTAGATTATTTTGAAAAGGAAGTGGACTCCCAAAGAGAATATCTATTTCTTGTCTATAAAGAATTAGATGTTTTTCTTTTGAAAATGTTAATGTGGATAGTTTAAATATAAACATTTCTCAGTTAGTCCTATCTGATCAGTCTAGCAGCTGCTTTGTCGAAGTTAACTTTAAGTGAATGTAAACCCCCTTCTTTACAATGTGTTTTTGAAGGAACTGGATCTGATAAGGTTGAATTTATTACCTTTTTGAGTCAGTTTGAAAATGTAATTGACTCTCATCAAAACTTATCAAAGGCTGCTAAATTGGCTTATTTGCATAGCTATTTACAAGGATATGCTTATAAGATTATAAAACATTTGTCTATAAATGATGAAAAATACCCTATTGCTTTACAACTCTTAAAAGAAAAATTTCTTGATGTCCCTTATGATTGATGAAATTTACCAAAACTTAACATCTTTGTCCTTCCTTTTGATGAAAATTATCACTACTAGGATATATAAATGAAATAAGATCCTTCATTTATGTATAACTATGGTTTTAATTTTCTTAGAAAATGACACCAGGATGCTCTATTTTGAGTCATATTATTTTTTCTAAGTTGCCTAATGCATTTAGAAGGGAATTGGTGCATAAAGTTGCTACAAACTAACATCCGACCTTAAATGATATATTTGAAAATTATAATGAACTATTGAAAATATTAAAATAAAAAACTAAAGTAACAAAAAATGAAACTTTTGATAAAGGTAAAATTAAAAGCTACCATATGCCAAATCTAAAAATCAAGATGATCCATCAAAGATAAGTCAATCAAACTAACCTAGTACTCTGCAAATTTTAAAGTTGCTTCATTGCCCTAAACAAAGTAATGAAATTCAACTATTCTAAATTTTATACAAATAAACCTTGTAAATTTGCTCACTTCTGGTCATTCTGTGAATAGATGTGACAAATATAAGGATTATTCAGGCATTCAAAGAGAAACACTGAAAAAATAGGGTTTTCTAAGTTCTGTGGCTGAGGCCAAAGTGGTGCATTCCTGTTGGTCCCAAAGGTACACATTCCATATGTGTCCTACCATCATCATCAAAACACAAAACTGCTTGTATAACAGCCTTACCAGTTCAACTTGACTATAAAGATTTGCTATCAAAACTTGTATGTGATGCAAAACTGTGACTGTATGTTGCTTGCTTGTGAAACTTGTCCTGGTAAAGGAGTATTGCATGCATATTTAACTGATTTGTTATCTATAGATGATTTTGACTTAGGTGTTAAATCTGCTATAAGCAATGGGTACACACAGATAGAACCCCTCTTGTTTACTCTGGAAACCAATACAGGAATACCTCAAAATTCGTTATTTCAAATTTCATCATTTCGCAGATTCATCATCAATCTTTTACTATCTACATATAGTTTCACAATCTATCATCCATATTCGCAGATTAGTAATTTTTTTTTAAAAATGTAAAAAACTATCAAAATTGACGAAATTCACTGTTTACCAATGCAATTCACGATGAATTTCAAGTATTCCTGTACTCGTGATTTTATTAACATTAGCAGTGATTCTTTGGATAATCTCAGCAACACCACTTTGTCACCAAGGCCCAGTCAAAAGCTTTAGAAAAAATGAAGGAGCAGCTTGATGATAAATCGGCCATGGTTCTCTTAGATCTTGCTGAGAATTATAGTTTTATAGTGCAGGATGCAGTTCATGGGTATCATTGGGATAATTCCCAAGCAACTTTACATCCCTTTGCCATGTACATAAGAGATCTTGAAACAAAGGAGCTTAAGTGTATTAGTGCTTGTGTTGTATCTGACTGCATGAATCATGACACAACTACTGTACATTCCTTCATATCCACAGTTCTCTCTTGCATGAAACAAAAATATTCTCATGTCCAGAAGATTATCTATTTCAGTGATGGTGCAGTGAGCTAATATAAGAATTTTAAAAATCTGTCAAACTTATGTAATCATCAAAGGGATCATAACTCGTCAGCTGAGTGGCATTTCTTTGCCACCAGCTACAGGAAAAGTCTTGTGATGGAATTGGGGGGGACTGTTAAAAGGCTTGTGGCATGAGCAAATCTTAGGCCACAACTGAAAACCACATCCTTAATCATCATGACATGTTTAACTGGGCAAGGGAAAACATCAGTGGTATAAAGTTCTACTCCATAAATAAAGATTTAATGTAAGAAAACTTGGTAAAATTTCATTTAGCTGAAAGATTTGAAGAAAAATGCAAAACTGTAGCAGGCATAAGGTCCCATCACAGTTTCATACCTTGGTCAAGTAGTAAGCTACAGATGAGGAGGATATCTTCAGATTATATTTACACCACTGTGACCATGGCACTGGTGATGATGATGCAAATTTCATAGATCAAAATGTTGGCAAATATGTAGCATGTGTTTATGATGGAAACTGGTATGTGGTAATGTGGGTAATATAAAAGATCATCCTGATGTTTTAGTCACTTTCATGAAAAGATCATACAAAAGTGTTTTGTCTTGGCCAGCAATGTCAAGAACAGATGAATGTTGGGTGCTATTCCGACATGTTATCTGTGTAGTAAGTGCACCAACTGTTCAGGGAAGAGATGTGCTTGTCATTATACCCTAAACCCAGTGACCTTAACAAAATTCAAACACTTTTTCCTACATTTCTTTAGAGTGCTTTAAGTATGAGATGAATGTTGAGTAATCAAGTAATTCATTTGTAAGAACTTCACTTTTAACACATGTTTAAGCAATTTACTAAATTGAGGACATGGCGAATTTAACAAACTGAATATTTAAGTTGGACTCTTCATTTCAGAAATATTTTTCAGTTTCAGGTTCCTTATTAAATGACAGAAGGATGTAAAGTTGTATCTGTAATTCTCAAATGTTTCAGATGATCATTTTTCATGATATGTGTGTGTGTAATGCTGAAATATATTCATGTTACTCTGATTTTTTTACTTTGCATTTTCATGTAAATTATGGTGATTTTGAAAAAAAAAAAAAATTGAAGGAAGCTGACAACCAAACTGACTGTAGTTTGCCTAAATGTATATGAACATATGGTAAAAATATGAAAGTGATGGCTAACTATCCTGATTGAGTAATAATGGCATGAATATAGGCTTTTTGCAAAAATGAAATTTTCCAATTTTATTATTATTTATTGTTTCCAATTCTATAGATAATAAAGAGAATTTGAAAGCATTTCTGACTACAAATACATTATGACAAACTGTAAAATTAATTTCAGCTCTAGTATGGATAGTTTTTTTTATCAGTACCAGTGAAAAGGGGATAACCATTAGTGAATTTTTAAGCTTTCTTTGATTCTTGAAGCCTTGTAGATGGCAAACTATAAGAACTATAAGAGAGGTTTGATTTGACATCAAATATGGATTCCATGACTACTGTTTACCATATATACCAAATATCAGCCTTGTGAAGGGATAAACAAAAAAGATATGGTTTCCTAAAGTTGGGTATTCATGCGATTTTTCCAACAATGCCAAGAAATAAGGAAAAAAAAAGCATAATTTCAAATTTCTGTATCTCAAAAACTATAAGTATCAGGTTGTAACATAAATTCTGCTCAATTAGAAAATGGATGATAGATAATAGAATAACCTCAAGATAATGTGAAATAGTTTTAGAAATGTTGCAAAATACATGCGGCAACAGGTTCGCACAGGTTTTATCATGATACAGAATGACTTAGTCTGTATTATGCTGTATGAGTTCCATAAAGGATCTAACACTAGTGAATCCACAAGAAACATTCAAAGAATGTATGGAAATGATGATGAGTGAATGGATGTGTAGGAGGTGGTTTGAGAAGTTTAGAAATGGAGACTTCAGTCTGAAAGATTTTCAATGAACAGGACGACCAAATGAGTTAGACGAAGAGTTGCTGAAAGCAACAGTGGAGGAAAACCCAGTGGTAACTGTAAGAGAACTTGGCCTGCAACTCGGTGTTAGCCATATGACCACTCATCATCTTTTGAAGCTGTTAGGAAAAGTAGTGAAGGTTGGAAAATGGGTTCTGCATGATTTGTCACAAGTGAATCTTCAACATTGAATCAATATTTGCACATCACTGCATTCTCGGCAACTGCAGGCACCATTTTTTAATGGATCGTCACTGGGGATGAAAAATGGGTCCTCTATAACAATATTAAGCATTGACATCAGTGGCTTAGCCATAAAACAAAGCCTGAATCTCAGCCAAGGGATGGACCCCATCCAAAAAAAATTTTGCTATGCATTTGGTGGGATATGCAAGGAATTATTCATTTTGAGCTTCTGCCAGATAACCAAACAATCACAGCTGAAGTCTACTGCCAACAACTCCAACAATTGAAGATGGCATTACAAGAAAAACATCCTGCATTAATTGTAGAGGTGTTTTATTCCACCAGGATAACAAGTGCCCTCACACTGCTTGAATCACCATTGCCCAATTGGAGGCATTTGGTTGGGGAAAAAATGCCTCATCCACCTTATTCTCTGAACATCACACCTTCAGACTACCATTTATTCAGAAGTCTGCAACACCACCTAGATGGACAAAAGTTGCAATCCAGGAAAGTTATTGAAAATGAAGTGATTGCTTTTTTTAACTCAAAACCAAGGGATTTCTTCGAATGTGGCATAAAAAACTTTTCTACAGGTGGGAGGAGGTTATAGAAAAAGAAGGGAATTGTATTGATGATTAATTTGTCATTGTCCTTTAATTTTTGTTCTGAATGAATTAAAAAATTGAGCAGAATATATGTTACAACCTTATAATATTGACCTAAAATTTGGGATTTGTGCATAAGTTGGATAGAATTACAAATGATAATTTTTTTCAGAATTTTCTGAGAGGGTGACCTTGGAAATTGTTCAAAATTTGGGTGATTTCATATGGAATGACCCCACTGTTCTTTCAAAGTGTTCATCCAATCTTGAAAAAGAAATGTGGATTGCTTTTAAGGATGTCAGCAAATTTTTGGGGAACAAGGAGGACCCAAATTACCAAAACATTGTAACAACATGCTAAATAAGTTCAAAGAGTTGGATTGTAATACGAGTTTAAAATTACATTTCTTAACATTCACACTTGGATTACTTCCCTGCGAATCTCAGAGCACTCAGCGAAGAACAAGGAGAATGGTTTCACCAAGACATCAAAGAAATGGAGAAGAGATAGGGAAGGTGGGACATTAGCATAATGGCTGATTACTGCTGGATGTTGAAACAGGATACTCCAGAATTATTACATAAAAGAAAAGGAACAGAGCGTACATTTGAGACTAAAAGGCATATATCTCACAAGAAAACTCAGGACAAATAAAGATGAATATGTAATTGATGTGAATAGTCTTTTCTTTTTAAAGTTGTTTGCATTTGTAATTCGTATAACAAAGCAAAAGAGGTATCTGATGTAAATTGAAATAAATAATGTTTATTTATGTTTTTTTCCTTCCAGTTTGCAGAAAATCCTTATGTGATAAAAAAAATGGTCACCTTATTCAAAATCAAATGTAGTTGAATTATATAAAATCAGTTATTAGTAAGAAAACAGCTCTTACAAAGTTCTCATTCGCAGGCCTGTGTTATCCTTAAAAATGTGCAGAGGTCTGTTTGATGGTTACTGTTGTTTGCCAAGAAAAGGTACCTGGCAAAATACTTATATTTACTTACTGCACAATTGAGCCAAAACATCATAATTTTCAACTTCAAATAAAATGGGTTTTGGCTCATTTACACAGCAAATGAATATCAGATTTGAATAAATCACATCAAATACTACTAGAAAAATACATTTTAGTATGATTTTGCAGGTGATGACATTTTCTTAAGATTTACCAATAGAACTTCAAAATTGGGTGGACATCAGAATAATGCACACCATCTCAAAAAACATTTTATTTTTCCATAACTTTTTGGATTTATAGGTTTCAGCATTTGCTGATTTTAAATCTGTTAAGAAATAAATTTGTTAGAATTTTTTTTTTTTTAATTTTAAAGATTTTTTGCTAAAAAAAAAATTTTGGAAAATATTTTATGAAATTGTTTTTGAAAAAAGTTAACCTTTTATTATAAATTTAAATACTCCTCTAACACTATATTATTAAAAAAAATAACTACTTAACCTAACCAATTGTCAAGGGCATACAATTGACCTAACCAGGCCTTCAATGGCAGACATAGTAATAACATTAAAGGCCTGGTTAGGTCAACTGTATGCCTTTATTTTCAAAAATGGTGTGTGTTATTCGAATGTCTGCTGAAAATTGTTTTCTAGTTACAGAATTTAAGTAAATTATAGCATATCAACTTGTCTCTACCATTTATAAGTTTCATTAAAATATTGGTAGACTATGGTAATGAGGTAGGTAGTAATTGATGGCGTAAGTATAGAATCTGTGGTTAAATTAGTTCTTATGCTGTGCTGGTATATAGTCCGTGGTCAAATTTAGGAAATAGAAATTTGTTCCTGTTTACATCATCTTATGGTTGCTTTTGGCAGTTAGGTCAGTTGAATGCCAGGTTAGGTCAGTTGAATGCTCAGTTAGGCCAATTGAATGCTCAGTTAGGCCAATTGAATGCTCAGTTAGGCCAATTGAATGCCAGGTTAGGTCAATTGAATGCTCAGTTACATCACCTGTTATGCCCTTGATGATTGGTTGTCATGATATTTTCATTAGTTTTTAATGAAAATATCACAACTTAACCTAACCCATCATCAAGGGCATACAGTTGACCTAACTGGCCATTCAGTTGACCAGGGGCTGCAATTTGTTTGTTTTATTTAGTCAATATTGCAATCTTAGCTTTAAACAATAATGGCTGGTTGTCCTGCTACTCTTACCTTCATGAATTCTTGTGGTGCTGCATAATTAAGAAAAATGGCAAAAGCTATTTTAACAACTTCTTGGATCTTATTCTAGAGAAATATGTTTAAAAACTTGTCAGACTTGCATTTTATACTATGCATGTTTTAAATAAATATAACCATACCATTGTCCTGAATAATAATTTAACCTTAGCTTCTATACTTAGGCTGTAATTGACTGTATCATTGTTGCATGCTTAAATTTTCCAGTGTGAAGAACTTAATTATAGTGCTAAGACTATGCAGATAATGGTTTTGTTTGAATAAGGCCTCTTCAGAAAGCAAATTGACTTCAAAATAATTTTAACCCTTTAACGCCTACTGTCAAGAATTCTTGACGCTTCAAATAATACATTCCTATGCAAATAAATGCACAAAATTGAAGTGAACGACGAATGTCAAGGATTCTTGACATTCTAAGCTACTTATTGCGTGACAAGAAATATAGCATCTGGCAGTTGCTGGCAACTACTTCAGCTGTGTTTTGGAGCATGCGTGGGTTGAAAGCATGTGTCATGACTCCCAATATTATCACCTTTCGAAATACTATTTCAGGTAGGTTTATGTTGTTCATATATTTCATGTTAACAAATTATATAGTGAAGAACATATCTATGGTATAATAACTTGAAAATAATATATGAAGATATATTTGTTTATAATTTTTGAAACGTCAAGAATTCTTTACATTAGTCTGATTGATGATATTTTTTGCCTAACTTACAGAAATGGATTCTTCAGCTTTTTATGGTAGAGGGTCTCACTTCTGCCGAACTTTACAGAATGAGCTTGAAATATCTGACAGTTCTGATGACGACGAAGATGTGGCAGAGGAAATTATTGATTTTGGTAAGAATTTTGTATTTATTTATTGAAATAAGAGTGTTCTAACTCATTTATATCTAATTTCAGGGTTTGTTAGGATTTTTTTTGATGTCTATGGTAAAACTATCCAATTCTCGACTTTATTGGAGCAGTCACTCCAATGTCAATTGGTTACAGAGGCATTCAGCAGAGATCGATGGGAGCAGATAAAATCCAATCTCCATTGTAACGATAATTCACAAATGCCAATATATGGCGATCCAAACTATGACAAACTTTATAAAGTAAGGCCCCTAATCAACCATTTGCGAGATAAATTTAGGAAAATTCCCATGCCTCAAATGCTTTGTGTGGATGAACAAATTGTTCCTTTCAAGGGTGCTTCGTCTTTGAAAAATTATATCCAGTAAACCACACAAGTGGGGTATAAAATATTTGCACTTTGCGATACAGCTGGTATTTTATATGATTTTCATATCAGTGATGGTCCAATCAAAGTGGTTGAAGGAGAACCTGACTTGGGTGCAAGCTCAAATATTGTCTTGCAACTTGCACAGTGTATACCAGTGGGGTTGAATCATTTGCTTTATCATGACAATTTTTTTCACCTCACTCCCTCTTGTAACAAATCTGGCAAAGAAACAGATATACTCACTGGGAACTGTCAGGCAAGTTCGTTTGCCAGGAATTCCTTTTCCTACTGACAAGAACTAATGAAGGAAGCAAGAGGGACTTACAAAGAAGTAAGTGCATTAGTTGACGGTCTTCAAGTTAGAGTAGTAAAGTGGGTAGACAATAAATGTGTGAATCTGTTATCAACATTTTCCTCTGCCCTACCACTGGAGGAATGCAAAAGATTTGACAGAAAAAAGAAGGAAATCACAATGATACCATGTCCTACTATAGTGAAAACATACAGTGCCCGCGAAAAGTATCCGATCACTCAAGAAAATACAATATTTTCCCTTGATATTCAGAGACACATAATTCACTTTCTATTTGTTCTAGCGACATCTGGTAACTTTGAGGTTGCTCGCTGATATGAGAGCTATCCAACGCATTCTCAAATTAGTGTTCTGGTAGCCTTCGTTGCGGGTGGCTGTGTCTCAAAGTTGTCAGATTTCACTGTTTGTGTAAATTTATTGATATTTTGTTATTTTTTACAGAAAGTGGTGTAAATAAAATTTATATATAATGTGTGCTAAAAAACAACTTAAGAGTGATTGTCGAGGTGCTATTGTTGCTTTGCATACATGTGGGAAATCACAGAGACAGATAGCTAAGGAATTAAACATATCCCAAAGTACCGTTAATTTATGGGTTTCACGGGCTAAGAACAATGCCGGCCTAACCACGCCAGTCCCTAAAAAACGATCTGGCAGACCGAGAAAAACAAATTCACGAACAGACAAACTTATGAAACGTTTAGTATTGAAAAACCCAACAATAACTGCGAAAGAAATAAAATTTAATATGAATAATTTGTTATCTGGTGTTTCTGAACGAACTATCCAGGAGCGGCTCCAAAAGAACTCGGATTACCATCTCGCCATGCTGCTAAGAAACCGTTCATTAATGAAAAAATGCGTAAAAAACGTGTTGCATTTTGTAAAAAATATATTCATTGGACTGTTGATGACTGGAAGGTTTTATTTAGTGATGAGTCGACATTTTTGACATTCAGAAGTTGTCCAAAAAAGGTTCGCCGGCCCATTGGCTCAAATAGGATGGACCCTAAATACACCCTAAAGACAATGAAACACCCTCCAAGTGTGATGGTTTGGGGTTGTTTCGGTTACTATGGGCGTGGAAACCTATATTTTCTTCCGAAGAACACAACTATGAATGGTGCACGGTATTTAGCAATGCTACAGGATAAACTTCCAATGGCAATGGCAATCCAAAGGACAAAAACATACATGCATGATGGTGCACCATGTCACAGGGCCAAAATAGTGACAAAATGGATTACTGACAATAAATTTGATATTTTGGATTGGCCTGGTAATAGTCCAGATCTCAATCCGATAGAAAATATGTGGCTAATAATAAAAAATAAGGTTGAATGCCACGACACTGGCTCAGTCGAAAAATTACAAGAAGCCATCAAAAAGGTATGGTGCAAGGAAATATCAGTGGAAGTTTGTCAAAACTTGATTAAATCCATGCCAAAACGTCTAGAACAAGTCATCCAAACCAAAGGACAGATGACAAAATACTAATATAAGGTTAGTATACATTTAAACATTGTTTTTTATGTAAAAAATACAAATTTCCAGGGTGATCGGATACTTTTCGCGGGCACTGTATAATAAGTTCATGGGTGGCGTGGACTTGATGGATGCACTTATTGCTATATATAGGATTCACATAAGATCAAAGAAATATCACAAACTAACCTTCCATTTCATTGATGTCTCTATAGTAAATTCATGGTTGCTCTACAAGAGAGATTGTAAAATCATGGGACTTACTGAGAAAAATATAATGATGCTGCAAGAGTTCAAAATGTCAGTAGCTAATGCACTATTCCTCTAAGGCCAAGGTAAAATGAAACATAAATGGGGTCGTCCCTCGACTAGCATTGATTCATTGCATGCTGACAAAAAATGTAGAGGCCATGCTACTCAAACTATTCCTGAATCTGTAATCCGAAGTGATGGATATGATCATATGCCTGAAGTTGCAGAAAAAGGTGGTAGATACAAACATCCTACGTGTAAAGCAGTCACAGTGTTCTATTGTAGCAAGTGCAAGGTAAAACTTTGCCTCACTAAAAACAGAAATTGTTACAAAGAATTCCACAAGAAGTAGAAACACCGTATTCATTTACTTTATTTACCAAAAATAAAGGAATTTATTTTTTATATTCATCAAAAAGGAATTTTTTATGTTTTGTATTATTTTACTAACTTGATTTTTTATAAATAAATATTATAATGACCTGTTTATCTTTCCTTGAACCATAAATAAATGAGCTAGTTTTGGATACTACTATGCTCATAGGTTCTAATATTTTGATACACCAAGGACGAATGTCAAGAATTCTTGACATTTCAATAAAGTATATATTTCTGCAAGAAACATTTATTTTTCACTTTAATCATGTTTCTGACCCTTAAATAAGCTAAAAAACCTCTGCAAATATTTTTTCTCGTGCATATTGAAAATTTAGGCGTTATAGGGTTAATTTGTATAACTGTAAAGAACTGTAGTTTTTCATCTTGTGAAATAGGTCAATCTCTCGCGTACTTTTGAAGTTCTTTTATTTTATCTTATATAGCATAATAGTTTACTAAATTGTGCTCACTTGACAAGTTTGAAAATGGATGAAGACTCAAAAGAACTTGTTTTAAAAGAAGAATCTTTAAACATTAATATAGAAGAAATTGAAATTAAAGAAGAAATTGGATCTTACGAAGAATGTTTTTTAAAAGAAGACTCGCTTAAGAATGAGAATTTCATTGATGAATGGCAGGTAAAGAATAATTTTGAATAGGGAACTCATTACCCTTTCTGTTTAATTTATTGTATAAAAGTGAATACTATTTTGCACACACAGGTGTGTGTGTGTGTGTGTGTGTGTGTGAAAGAACAAAGTATGAAGTGGCTCTGGAACCTACATGTATATACGTATATGTAACGCCCCGTTTGTGTAATTGCCCAATTCATGAAATGGGCAACTTCCTGCCCATTACATGAAATGGGTATTTATATTGCCCAGTTCGTGAAATGGGTGGAATTTTGCTTACCCATTTCGTGAAATGGGCATCTGTATAAAGGAAAATTAAAATTTTGACTGAATCATTTATTAAAAATGTAAAACCTTAAAAAGAGGTAAGGCAAGTGATAATGATTAGTCTACATTCTTACAGGATTTGTGACTGTGATAGGCACTTTGCAACAAAGATTATTTTTCAAACATAAACATCATTTAGTTAGACAATTACTCCTACACTGGCACCTCCTGAACTCTTGTCTTCCACAAACACTTTGTAGTTTAACAATTTCGTGAATGCTTAGTTTGTTTGAGGGAATATTGCTAGATTTAAGACCAGTATAGTGAACAGATTCAAACTGATTCCTTGAAAGTTTACCATTTATTACTTCGACTTTTGTTCCTACTGTGTAGCCACCATCATCCTTAGCAAGAATTATACCTATTATATTACGAGGATCACTTTTACTACAATCAAATTGAGATACTGTAACTACTACATTATAACCAATGTCAACTGCTGGCAACATTTTTTACTTCTCGTCAACATTTTTTATGCTTGTAGCACTATGTCCTCATGAGCTTTTTGCTGTGCGAGTACAGCAGCATCGTCTTGTGATACATCCTTAGGTGATACTTTGCAGCATGGCTGTTTCATGCGCAGGCGAGTGGTCTGGCTGTAGTGGTGGTAGTGCGGGTGTTTCAGCAACATTCTCTTGTAATACTTGCTGCATGGCTGGTTCATGCATAGGCGAGTGGTCTGGCAATGTTTAGGCATTGCAAATGGGCAACTTACTGCCTGTTACATGAAATGGGCATTTATATTGCCTAGTTCGTGAAATGGGCATTTATATTGCCTAGTTCGTGAAATGGGCAGAATTTTGCTTTCCCATTTTGTAGAATTGTATAAGATTTTAAAGGTCATACACGTGATTGCCCATTTCACAACCTGGGCAATATAAATGCCCATTTCACGAACTGGGCAATATAAATGCCCATTTCACGAACTGGGCAATATAAATGCCCATTTCATATAATGGTCAGCAAGTTGCCCAGTTCATGAATTGGGCAATTACACAAATGGGGCATAACATATACATGTAATAGCTACAGAACCTGCTAGACTCTAAAATAGGGTTGCTGACTACATGGCCAGCATAATATATCGCATTAGGAAAACACTCAATAGTACAAGGCTATATTATCAATCATAAATAATATGAAGTAGATTACATAGCTACATGAACAATAAATATAGGTGCCATGCATGATACACTACACTATGTTAGGTTAATTGAATGCTCAGTTAGGTCAACTATATGCCCCCTTGATGATTGGTTAAATTGTGATATTTTTGTTAGTTTAAACAAAAATGTTGTGACTTAACCTAACCAATCATCAAGGGTGTACAGTTGACCTAACTGGGTAGTCAATAATTTTCACGTAGCTTTCAATTAATTTTAAGCAACTTTTATCAAAAATGTGTTAGTTATAGCTACTGTATATATATATATATATATATATATATATATATATATATATATATATATATATATATGAAGGGTGCGACACGTGCGACAGCTGTAAGGCTGCGTATATTGGCAGCACTCAACTCCAACTGGAGGTGCGCCTTTCTCAACATTTGGGCTTGTCAGTCCGTACCAACTGTCCCCTCAGTAGCCCTCCACAATCCGCAATTAGAAACCATAGTAATGAAACAACCATCCCCTTCACAAAACTCAGTTTGAAATTTTAACTAGATCCAATAACCTCACAGAACTCCGAATTTTAGAATCTTTGTACATCTATAGAAACAAACCCTCCATTAACAATAATAGTTCATCCTACAAATTACAGCTCTTTTAACTAACCAACCGATTCTCATAGACATATACTTTCTAATCTTCTGACCATCCAGTTTTCTCTTAGGCTTTGCCAAGTATGGAGGTTGATGTAAACATTGTGTATTTACCTATTGAGGTAATTTAATTTAATTTTAATTTTTGTAGTGATGAAATTTTAATGATTTTAATTTTGTATTGATGCAATTTTTATTTTGTTTTAAGGTTTTAATTTTAATGGTTTTAATATTGTATTGATGTAATTGTCACTTTTTACTTTTGTTTTAAGGTTTTAAGACTTAATTCACTGATGACAAAAGATTTGTCAAAACGTCTGAAGTACAAAAAATAAATGAAAATGTTTGCCGTTGTGTTGGTCCTTCTTTTCATCTGTAAGCTCCGTTTCCCTAAGGAGAAGTCAATAGCTTTGATATATATATATATATATATACACAGGGCATCCCAAAAAAATGTATACACACTTTAACAGCTGATAGCTCAATTGATGTTTCTTTCTTTCCAAGTTAAACCCATTAGAATTAATAATGGCAGTCAGACTAAGCTTTGAACAAAGGAAATTCATTCTAAAATGCTACTGGAAGTGTGAAAACGCAGTTGAAGTGCAAAGACAGTTTAGGAGGGAGTTTCAAACAGATCCACCAATGCGACTTACCATCACTCGAATTAGAGATAAGTTTGAAGCCAATGGAACTGTTCAGAATGTCCACAAGAAGCGTTCCGGAAGACCACGGACATCAACAAGCCCCACAAAGCAAGAAAGAGTACTGGAAACGTATCACCAAAGTCCAAGAAAATCTGTGCGGCAAGCGAGTCGTGAGGTAGGAATTTCAGAATCGTCTGTCCAACGCATTTTGAAGCGCTGTCAATGGAAAAGTTACATTCCAAGATTAGTCCATGCTATTAATGAAGATGATCCGGACCAAAGAGTGGAGTATTGCGAGTGGTACTTGGCATGATGTGGATGTGGATTGGACGAAGGGGTTTCATAGAATACCCTCCGCGTTCACCAGACCTGACACCACTAGACTTTTTTTTATGGGGATACTTAAAAGACAAAGTCTACGCTATAAAACCTGCAACAGTCGCTGAATTGAGAGCAGCCATTGAACGAGAATGCACACACATACCAAACGAAATGTTTCGTGATGTTTGCGATTCCATTGCTTCGCGTTATCAGCAGTGCCTGGATCAGAACGGACGTCAGTTTGAAAACAGGCATTGACAAAACAATTAAATAATGTCTGTAGATTCTATTACATTTTGAAAATGAAATGTATTTTAATAAACACTGCCTTTATAAGTATTTAAAGTATGTATACATTTTTTTGGGATGCCCTGTATATAATATATATATATATATATATATATATATATATATATATATCTATATATATATATATACAGGGTGGGCCGTAAGTTTCCATACATAGGAAAAATAAACATTTTTTTATGGACAACCATTTTTATTTATATAATATGCTCTACATGGTTGCCATTGTTTTGAAAACACATTTCAATACGTGTTCCCCACTGTTGATGAACACGCATTAGCACAGTTGACGTTATGCTTGTAATGGCGTTGGTGATACGTTTCTTTAGATGATTTATGTCTCGTATCTTTTCCTGATACACCATGGCCTTCAAGTGCCCCCAAAGATAGAAATCAAGGGGGGTGAGATCTGGGGATCTGGGAGGCCACTCCACAGGACCACGCCGACCAATCCAAGCATCCGGAAACTGCTGATCCAAATACCGACGCACGTGAAGACCATAATGAGGTGGAGCTCCATCTTGCTGGAAGTAAACTGGGAAGTTACCTTCCTCGTTTAGCAGGGATGGGAAAATCTCTTCTTGCAACATGTTAAGATACCTTTCGGCATTAAGATTTCCACTGACAAAAATTGGTCCAATAATTCTGTCACCCCATATCCCCCCCACACCATCACTTTACCGGCACCTTGCATCTTCGTCGGACTCAGCCAGTTAGGGTTAGCATTACTCCAATAACGTATGTTTTGCCGATTAACCTCTCCATTGACGTAAAAATTTGCTTCATCAGTAAACAAGATCTTACGTCAAACGCATATTCTTAGGGTATCTGAAACATAAAAACAAACGTTTAATTTTTCCTATGTATGGAAACTTACGGCCCACCCTGTATATATATATTAGATTATTAGGGTGATTCAAATATGGGGGTAAAAATATTTTAATGTGTTCAACCCTTTAAATGGTTCATTTCAGCATAAAAATAACTATCCTAAAATATTTTAGCAAATTTTTAATTTAATTTTTAAGGGTTGCTACCAGCAATTAAAAATTGACAGAACGACTCAAATTGTCAAATTTTTCCACACCACCCAGGAGGTACAGTACAGGGCGCATTGCTTTTTTTTAATGTGGAAAGCTCCCCCGTAGGTCCTACCATAACCACAAGCATGCATAATTAAACTAGCATGATATTTGAGACATTAGCTGTCCTTACTTCATCAATGTTTCTTTTTTCTATCAGGGTAAACAGCCCTGTAGTTTTTCACTACTTGTAGCAAGAATTGTTTTTGATCTTCGTCATGTGTTAGTATTTTATTATATTCATCCATTAATTTTACTCCTCTTTCCGCTATATCATTCACGACTTTCCACTGTTTGATAGATTTCTTAGCGGAGTTAAACTCTTCTTCATTATGCCATTCTTTAGCATCTTTGAGTAAAAATTTTGAACTAAATTCTGTTATTGTAAAGAATCTTTAGTATTTGATGTGACAAAATCTTCTAATTTCTTCGTTAGAATAAGTGCAGGATCGAGAAAAGCCCGTTTTGCAGGAAGAGTTTCTTTTGTATTTTGCAAGGCTTTTACCATTTTGTTTTTTGTTTCCGTAGGCACTTCATCATCATAAAAGGCCAACACTACCAGTTCTTCTGATAGGTACCAGAGGTGACCTAACAGTTTTTTAATAGCAACAAATGCAATTGTGTCATTTATTTGTTTGTAGACTACAAGATTCTATAATAATTCCAGATCAAGACGAGGAGCGCAAGATGGCACAGGAGCTGTAAACCATGCCTTTACATATAACTGAGTAGCAAATAGACAGATGTCTTTTAGTCCTTTTTTGTCTTTTACTGAAATTTTGAACTGAGATTTGAACAAAAAATTTTAATGAATATGTAATTTTGGCCATCCACCTAGCCCGATGAAGTCCCGCTGGATGTTTAAATTTGATTCCACCTTTGGTTCACCTCCTAAAAAAATAATTGTTAACTGCAATAGTTCTAGGTAATCGTCCATTGGTTGGAATGTGTCTAGTTGATTTGCTGCAAATATAATTATGTCATCTTTGATGTCATGAATATTTTCATAGATATCTGGATCTGATAATACTGTTTCGTAGTCCTCCTTATTAATGCTTGACCATTTTTCTCTGAACTTCTTAAAAAGGACTATATCTGGGCCAGAAGATGGTGATAAAGACTTTGAAACAACAGCTTCCAGCATAATTTCAAATATGTGGTGTCGACATGCCAGCCACAATAAATTGTTGTTGAATTTTTGTTCTAGAAGAATAGCTGCACCATTTCTAGGACCAGTATTGGCTGCCGTTGTATCGAAACACACACTGCATTTTATTTGTTCGCAGATGCCCCATTCAAGCGATGTCTGATTGTTGGCATTAAAACTAGAGACGCATTTCTGTCACTCAATTTTGCAACATCAAGACTTCCTAATAATTTATCATCAAACAATTTTCTACGTTTGCCTACCTTACTTTTCCATGTTGAAGGTTGTGCAGCACAGAAACCAGATGCATCACTTTTACTCTCCTCTGATTCTGATTATGTACTGGTGAGTATGACAGCCTCTCATTCTTCTTTCGTTTGATCTTCTTCTGCTTTCCTCTTTTCATAATGTTGCTTTTCTGCTGCTCTCTGCTCTTTTTTAGCAACAGCCTCATCAATGGTACCCATTTTTCCATGACGTCCTTTCTCACGTTGCATTTTCAAGAATTTCTTATCTTCTATTTTATAAGCTGCATAGCATTCTCATGAGCAATGTCAAATAAGTTTTCCAGTTTATCTTTCCATTTTTCTTCTTTATTATTTAAATTTTGTGATCTTTTCAATTTGTTTGCTTTGTTTTTCTTAAGCAGCTGCCATTCCTTCAGTATTCCTTGAATTTTATCTACTACATTTTACTCTGTTTTGCTGGTATTCCTGTTTTTTTCCAAACTGCTAGCACATCATCCGCAGTAGAGTAGCATGATTCTCTAATGCCTCGCTTTTTAATATTTCTGTAGTGCATGAAGAGAGCCATCATTTCCTTCTCTAATGGTAATACAGATGTTTTAGTACTGCAGAGGGCTGCCAAATTAGCCATACTTCAGTTTCTTTTCTTGTAGAACTTCTCCCAACTGAGCAACTAGGTGATGGTGAGTTAGGCCTAGCTTCCATAATCGATTAATTGGTATCAAAATTGCGAGTTCCAAACAACAATTAAAAGCAAGCCAGTATATAAACCATTAATTACAAATTCTGAAATATAAACAATTAAACATAAAATCATAAGTTGTAAAAACAAACAAATTGAAAAAAAGGGAAACTTTGACGCCTGGTAGCACATAGTATATTTTATTTAAAATTCACCAAATTTGGCATACACTACTTTTTTGTCATAGGGAACAAAAATACAGGTTGAACAAATAAAAAAAAAACTGATTTTTTTGAATCACCCTAATATATACAGGGTGGGCGGAAAGTAGCTCCCTAATTTAAATTACATATAAATTATGTATAAATTGTGATTGTATTGTTATATTGTTATGGTGTGTTCTCTAAAGTGGTACAATTGTAACGGTAATCTTCTTTTCTCTAAAGTGTTCTCTTTGTGTTCTCTAAAGTGGTACAATTGTAACGTTCATTTTTTTTCATCATTTCAGATTGAAGGGTAACATGGCTGAGTGTTTAACACTGCAGGAGCGTGCCCAGTTGGCGGCACGGTACGAAGTTTGGCAATCTGTCGTTCGAGTTCAAAGATGGTGGCGGGCCATTCACGGACCACGTGCCCAAGTGGACCCGAAAACAATCAAGAACTGCCACTCGAAGCTCATGACCACGGGGTCTGTGGCAGATGTTCGAAGATGTGGTCGCCCTTCGACATCCAGGGCCCAGGAGACGGTGCAGGCAGTTCAGGAAATGTTCGCACGGAGTCCACGAAAGTCAACTCGCCAGGCAGCTCGGGAAAGTGGACTCTCCCGCTACTCAGTGCGAACTGTGCTGAAAAAGGAGCTGAACTGGCGTGCGTGGAAGCCGCATTACTGCCAATCTCTCTCGGACGAGGACTGCGACATTCGCATGGAGTTCGGGGAAATCATGCTGGCTTGGCATGAAGACTGGCCCCATCTCTTCCGCAACATCCTCTGGAGCGACGAGGCGGTGTTCCACGTCGGAGGCTTTGTCAACCGCCACAATTGCCACTACTGGGCAGGAGAGGATCCCATGGTTACCGCTGAAAAATGGCAGAATCGGTTCAGTGTAACGGTGTGTGGTGTGTACATCAGATCAGGTTGTGGGCCCGTTCCTTCTGCGCAACACCATGAATGCTGAGCGGTACCTTGCTATGTTGCGAAACGAGGTCTGGCCGGTTGTCAGCACATGGGAGAACATCGACGATCTGATATTTATGCAAGATGGCACTCCTCCGCACTTCGCTCTTGTTGTCCGTGAGTGGCTGGATGCCCACTTCCCTGGGCGTTGGATGGGTCATCGTGGTCCACATCAATGGCCAGCCAGCAGGAGCCCCGACTTGACACCGTGCGACTTCTTTCTTTGGGGGTGGGTAAAGGAAGAAGTCTACCACACCAAACCGAGGACATTGGAAGAACTGGAGGACCGAATTCGGGAAGTCATGTCCTCCATCCCGCTGGAGTTCCTGCTAAAGTCAGTGGATGCCATTCCTGGGTGGCTCCAGAAGCTGGTGGAAAGAGATGGAGCCCACATTGAATTTTAGAGAAAACCTACCATGTATGCCTACCTTTTCATATTATTTCTTCTGAAATAAATGGATAATATACGTATTTTTTTACCAATCCAAAATAGGGAGCTACTTTCCACCCACCCTGTATATATATATATATATATATATATATACATGCAAGAAGTAAATAGACACCCTTAATTTTATGGTAAAATGTATGCATCCATTTTTTTGCCATTATTATGACTAATATTTGTTTCCTACATTTCTATCCTTGAAGAAGGACTTATGCCAATATTTTCAAGTGGTCAAATTGAAAAAGACAGCTGCCTGTTCAATGAAGATGGAGCCCCATGCCACACTGCAAAAAAGACGAAAGAATGGGAGGAGCAAAATGGTATCAAACGACTTCCTTGGCTGAGTCAGTCCCCTGACATGAACCCCATAGAACACGTGTGGGCAATACTAGACAAGACTTTACGTAAAAAGCCAAAAAAACCAGCAACACGATCAGAATTGTTGAATCTTTTACGCCAAATTGTTACAGCAAAATCTGGGCTGTCTATTTACTTCATATATATATATATATATATATATATATATATATATATATATATATATATATGCAGGTTCTATAGCCTGTAAGCTGCAAAACCTGCACACAGGTTCTGGAGCCACTTTGACCAATAATTAGGGCCTATTTAAATGTTGGTGTTAATTTGAGGCTAAAATAAAATTATTTTATCATTTTACTGAGTAATAAAACTATTTAACATCATTTCAGCTACAGTATAAAAGTAACAAATTCTGGTACTAGCTATAGCTATACGAAAATTTGAAAGTTTTCACATTAGATTAATAAAATTTATGAAGGGAACTGATTTTTTTAAAATCTAGGCAAAGGATTGGCATAAGTATTGGCACTGGCTAAATTTTGGAATCCATACATCATTATTTGAAGCCATCCCATCTAAAATTTCCAATATTTTTAAGTGCTATATCTTAGCCCCTGATTAGACAAGAGAGAAAATTTGAAGTGTGTTGTAGACCTCATAACCAAAGGAATTATGAAGCTTCTGTAGAATAGTTGGTAAAATATATAGCAAAAAAGTTATACAATCTTTTGATCTTTAGTGGGGCTGCCCTGTCCCAATGCTATTCCATACAAAAAAATCTTCCTGAGACAATAAATAAGAAAAAAAAATATACTGATTTTTATGTTTATGTAATTAATAACTACAATTTTATAAACTTATTCTAGACAAAAGCAATATAGCGAGGAAAATAAGGCAGTATTGAGTGGTTATTTCTGAATAATCATGACTGGTGCAGTAGCCCTGTTCAAAAATCAACTTTTTCTTATTTTCATAGGTTTCTGTACTTTTTCCCATGCTTTTTGACCTGAAAAGGCCGAAAATCACAACCATTTTGACCTAGGTTGTTGGGAAGCATTGCCGCATGGAGCTTTAAGTTTTCTGCCTTGAAATTGGCCAAAAGCACCAGTTCTGGGGTCCCTTGAATCATGTTTTGCACTATAACTTTTTATCTAAACAAGATAGAGCAACAAAATAGGCACCAAATTAAAGTGTTTTTAATCCTCTTTCTAACTTATACAATTATGATAGTCTTGGAACAAGAAATGGCACATTGGTACATACAAAGATTTCAAAAATATCACAAAATTCGTTTTCTCACACTCAAGGCAGACAAGGTGCCTTATTCATGACACAAATTTGAGATTAACATTTTGTCACAAGTCTAATCGATCAAGAAGTGAAAGCATTACATGATGATTAATTTCATAATGACATTTACACAGTCAGTTGTTGAGAGTTTTTTCTTGAAGCTGTCAAAGCGGCGTCTGTTGACTCCACAGCTTGAAGGAGATAGTCCCTTTGCTTGGCATCTGTTGTTATGACATTTGCAAAGTCACTCATCATCTTGACACCACATTCAGCAATGTCATTCACCGCTTTCAGATTCTTAACATAGTCCAACGCTTTTCTGTAGTCCTCATTCTGCGGCCAAGACGTGACAGGTTCCAGAAGCCACTCGGATCCAATGTTCAGTGTGTCCAGCAGGAAATGTGATTCTGGGCCAATGAGATCAACCAGGTGGTCTTAGCTGTGACTCTCTGGAATAGAGGCTTTCCTGTTCTGAAGCTGTCTGGCTTCTCAGTGGCATGTAACTGGGCAGCAATGTCGTGCTTCAATGTGTCACTCAATCTACTGCTGAACAGGGCAAATGGCACGACTTCCTGCGTCAGGTACCATTTGTGGTTTCCCATCTTATTAAGTACTGCATCAGCAAGCTCTGGGTCAGTTTTCTTGTATTTCAACATGTCCTGGATTAGACTTAGATCATTCACGGGAGCATCTGCAGCAGACATTGACATCATCCATACAGGAGTGTAGAACAGCGCAAGGAAGGTGTTGAGTCTTTCCAGCTTTGATACAGTGTCTTCGTCGTACTCAAGTTGTAACGTTCAAAGTAATTAGTTTTACCTTGTTCTTGTCTATGCTGCAGTCTTTCATTCCTCGCTGCTTGCTGCAGGGATCTTGTCTCAAAAATCTTGTCATGAACAGACATATGACCTTTCCTCTCAGTCTTTTGGTCTTCGTAGAACCTGATATCCTCATCTTTCTTCTCTCTGGATAACAGTCTGTTGTTCTGTATTTCCTGGATTGCATCTGGAGCTCCTATATCGAACAGGCGTCTAATTCCAGCACAAATGCTCCTCTTTTTCCTCCAGGGTTACTTGCTCTTCCTTTGCTTTTCACCAGAGCACGATGTTTCTCATGTAGTTTCATGAAGACCTTCATTGCGTTGTACTTGGTCATTGTCTTGATCCTAGCCATCTGCCAGAATGGGATGATAGATTCAACTGTTTCATATGCAAGGTCTTGAACCATGGGCCCTCCCTGCATTTTCCGGTAAATTCTGAAGATTAAGGAAATACTGGAACGCCTGTCTGTTGGTGGGAAGCTGGGAACCACTGATAAAAGCTGAAGGGTATCCAACTAGGAAAGTCTCAGTGAGAGATCTGGTAGATGGCCCAGTTGACACCTGCCTGTGGACAGTACGTGGAGGTTCTGAGATATCAACTGTGCGCCCACGGAGCTCCCTCAGCTCCTTGCTTAATGCCATTGTGAAGTTGTAACTTGTAGATGGTTTTCTAGATTCTGATTGAGTTTCTGTTGTTTCCTGAAAAATGATAGATAATTATTATTATTATTATTATTATTATTATTATTATTATTATATATTAATTTTATGCTCTTTCATTTGATACCTAATTTGTTGCTCTATCTTGTTTAGATCAAAAGTTAAAGTGCAAAACATAATTCAAGGGACCCCGGAATTGGCGCTTTGGCCGATTTCAAGGCAGAAAATTTAAAGCTCCATGCGGCAATGCTTCCCAACATCCTAGGTCAAAATAGTTGTGATTTTCGGCTTTTTCAGGTCAAAAAGCATGGGAAAATGTACAGAAACCTATGAAAATAAGAAAAAGTTTATTTTTGAACAGGCCTACTGGTGCAGTAATCAGAGATTTCCATGATTCTCATGAATTTTTCATGATGGAGTGAAAAGAGGTGTGGAAAAATCCTGAATTAGGAAAGAAGTTCATGATGTTGGGATGATTGATGATTTTCAGTACAGGCAGTCCTCGACTTATGTATTTAAATACAGGTTTTCAGGAATGCATTAAGTTGAATGATAGAAATACGTGTAATGTAGTGGTAATGCATTCCAAGTTCTCAGAAATATACTATAAATTCCCTAATTAAGTCATAAAATCTTAGTTTTTTAGCTGCATTGCCCTCCCAACAGCAGTGTCAACCTGTCCTTGGTGACCTTGTGTCCAGGTGCAGCCTTCTCCTCCTTTGGGGCATTCCAGGAGAGATCACCCAATGCATGTCACCACTCCAACTCAGATTTTGATGAAATTGACATATGGGGTTCTTCCGGGTGCTGATTTCACTGGTCAAAATAAAAAAAGTTCTATGACCCTAGTTTTTTGAGATATAGGCCCCCAAAATTTTGGGGGGCCCACTTTACCACCTAACTTTAATGGGTAATAACTCCCAAATCTTACTGTAGACCTATAAAACTATACATTTTTAGAATCAGCATGAAGAGATCTATTAAATGATACCACATTCAAATGTGTAGAACAATTATGAAAATTTACCCCCTTTTTTATTTTTATTTTGACCCCCCACCCCCCCCCCCCCCGGCAGTGAAATCCAAAAAAAAAATTTTCATTTATTAAACTTCCATTAATTGTTAAAAGATACAAACAATAAAAAATGTGGGTATCAAGTTGCAAGATATTTTAAAAATTATTGAAAAAATATGTACATTGTGGAATTTTGACATTTTTACGCCTGCAGACTAAAATAGAGAACTACAAATGATATATTCACATGGATGAAAATAAACAGCAAAAATTCAAATTGAACACACATATTACATCAAGTTGATTCATAATTACATGAGTTTTTTCAACTCATTTTCCAGGAAAACATATTGAATATGCATTGTTCTGGCTTTAAAGTTGGTGTGCTTAATAAACCTAAAATTTTATCTCTTGATATGTGGCATGTATCTCTAATTTGTGGAAAGTAATAGTAAACACTATATCCTGATGGGTGCAAAAAGCTAACCTTAGTCATCAAATTTCTCATTATAGGAATGTACAAATCCCAACCATTTCTGATCATTGTAAGTACAAACTATGTACTATCCTATTTTCGGATTAACTTCAACATTATCTTCACCCAGAAAAGCTTTACTTATAATCCTCACCTCACCAACTTCATCAGAAGATAATTCAAGTGTTTTTGTTATTTGCATTAATACGTAGGTACAAATCTGTGGAATTTTTGTGTTCCTGTTAGCCGCATACTTTTTTCATATCTGTCACTTAACTTATGTAACCTATCATTAGTAACGAGTTTAAAACATGGTATATCAAGTTCCCCCAAGTCCTGAGTCACAGTATTTAACCATGTTTCAATGATAGCAACTATATTGTAGTTGCTGGAATAAATTATCGCCTTAAATTCATTTAATTTATTTCTAATACTATGCGCGTTACAATAAAAGATTATTTTTTACCATGGGCTGGTGTTTTAAACTATTTCTCACGTTGAGCCCACGTTCTCCGGACCCACAATGTTTAAAGAAGGCTTCGACCTATACAGCTTTCGTACATTTTCATCAATTAACCTACCAGCCTAGCATTACCTATTTCATTAAAATGCACCCCCATCTTTTATAAAAAGGCTAGGATCACTGAATTCTGACCATAGCTTTACGAAGGGTACATTTTCCTCAGCACAAATCTCTTCTAATTCATTATTAAAAAATATTGTTTTAGACGTAATCCTAAGACCCAAACCGTGCCTAGGGGTAATACCTAGAACTAAAGACCTATCTGACCTCGCCTTCAGGGACCTAATTAACCCACTATATCTCTCCAAAAGGTCAGGCACTCTCGTATTGGGCCTATACAAGTCGTTGCCTCCTACCATCATCACCAACATTGAGTGACAGGAGGGAATGTCAATCCTGTCCACCTCGTCTCTAACTCTTCCCTGGCCCCTGGGAGACAGACCCTCCCCCTCTTGGTTGGATGCCATTTAACGAACTCTGTGTCCATATGGCGCACTAAAGAGTCCCCAATTAAAACAGTTTCCCCCTCATTCACGTCCCTTTCCAAATGGGTGAAAGGGTTTGAAACCTCGATAGCGGGGGGATTCCTATCACCTAACGTACACGGCCTAGCTCCACCCTTAACTTCTCTAAATCCCTCCCCATCTACTAATCTCAGACCGACCTTAACCCCTTCTTCAACTCTATCCAACCTTCCTGACAAGCTACCTAAACTAGAAACTAGGTTATGCACCTCACCCTTCAAATTACTAACGTCTTCAACGTTAGTATTGGTTTGGCTTTCATCAACCGTAGCCCTACCCCTACCCTCATCAAGCATTGCAAGTCTTTCCATTACCTCACGTACACTGCATTTTATGTCAACTATTTCCTCCATTAACTCGCAAAAGAAAGAAACTGATCTCTCGGTAATCACCATAGGACCGTCATTATAATCTTTAAATTCCAAATACCACCAGTTTACCCTACACCTAACACACGACACTTTCTGCGATGGCATCGCACAGTTAAAAATTAGTTTATAACTATCACAAGTTTAAATTAAATTAAGCCGGCATGCTATGAAAACTTCTAAATCACTAAAAACCACTAATATTCAATTACTTAACTATAACAATGTGAATATAAAAGCAAGTATATAAAATTCAAAACTTTCCAAAAGTAAAATTCTTAGCAATATGCAAAAGTAGATGCAATATCAGAGAGCTCAGGAAATGCATCTGTTCAGTACAGTCTGGCTGACGAATGAACTTGCTGACAACTTGTTTCTTGCTTTCATTTTAAAGAACGTGCTTTTTCTATTGTTTGAATAGCTTTTGCTTTTCTTCTTGAGGAACCCAAACCATCTGAAATTTTTGAATTAATAAATATTTAATTCCATTTCATATATATATGGACATTAATAATTAATATGTCAACATATTAATTTCATAAGTTTAATAAATTTAATGTCAATATATTAATTTCATTAAGTTTTTCAGCAACTGCTGAAAAACTGTCTTGAAAGTAAATGCATTATAAATAAATAATATAAATAAAAAAATTATAAATATAAAAAGTACCTATCATTAAATACTTATGCTTCTTCACTGGAGTCACAGCAACACTTTCTAGAACTTGAGAAACCTCTTCTTTGGCATTACTTGATATACTTGGATCATATTCATCGCTTTCTGAAATAACATTCTCAGAAGACTGATTGTGATCAGACTCTTCACTTTGTGATGTTGAGAGCAACTCTGGTCTCTGGGTCAATAATTTTTTACAGTTGCTACATAGTACAGTATTCCTTTGTAGTTTCCATTTACATCGATCATAAAGTGATTGGCTGATGGTTCTTATATCCTTGTGTATCTTTTTCTTATGTTTTTGTAAAGGATCATCACAGTATCTAACCATTTTTCATTACTAAAAATACACAATTGTAAATCTCAAAAATAAGATATGATTTAACTCAAAATAAGCACATCTGTAATAAAAATAAGCATAATTAACAAACATTTGAGAGAGACTGCATGAATATGAGTTATACATAGGATGTAAATATATCATTTGTAGTTCTCTATTTTAGTCTGCGTAAAAATGTCTTCTCACCACAGGTGACACGATGTCCACCACTACTTTCCTTTGGGTTCTCAGTAGCTGTAATTGAAACAAGATGTGGTTGGGCCCCTCCATCCACATTGGATTAAGTTTTACATTGAACCAGTGAGGAAGATAAAACCCAATAATAAATTCAACAATCAACATCAAATTCTGTAGCATTTTGCCCTTCAGTGCTTGTTTGGAAACCCAAATCCTGCAGAAATGAATCGCTGTAGTTAACCAATGACTCTGACTTACGGGTCCAATCTTCAGGGGAGCCAGATTTTGAGGCAACTCTCCTGATCTGATTGCTTGAACAATACGATAAGCTAATTCCATTGCTTCATCTAGCATGTTGCCAAGGGGGTCTGACCACTTGTTGTTGCTCTTTGTAGGACCATCAAGTTCCTGGATGAGACGACGAAGAGGTAGTTCCCCTGTGTGCAAATCACATACAATTCAAACAAGCCTTCTTCAAAGTTTTTTCTCTAAATGCGTCATAACACCGCCCTGCCATCCAGTGTTCACCACAGTTGAGTCTCCACCAATGGCCTGCAGTGAACTGTCAAGTCTTCTTTCTTGAAGCGAACATATTATTTGATCAGCAATTGCCTCTGCATGTTTCTTGCCTTCTACTTCTGCTTCAGGAACAAAGTGAAACAAATAGCAGCCACCAGGTTCGGAACACACAGAGTAGTGTTCTTCTTTGATGAGACCAGGAAACTTTCTGTCCATTCCCTCTACCTCTAGGAGAACTTTTGTGTCATCTCTTCTTCCATCAAACAAAAGGCAAGAGAGACCTTCCTCCTTCAAATCTTTTTCATGCTGATCAGATATTTCCTTCATTATTTTTTCTTGTGCTCTTCTTATCTTATTATGATCTATCACTAAGGATGTATCCTCTCGGCTGATGAGGCCTGCATCTATCCAAGCGGCAGTGGCAATCTCTGCAGTCTCTTGTAGCCCCGTATGGTGGCGAATACTGGCAAGGGCAATGTTTGAGATGTCTTTAGTGTTGTATTTCATTCTCTTTGGCGAAGGTTCAGATGGCATTTTGGAGCTATCATCTGATGTTGCTTCTTTCTGTTCATCTGAAGAGCTTTCAAAGAAGTGAGAAACCTCTTGATAGAGCTCTTCATCTCTTTGGGTGGCTTCTTCACTCTTCTTTTTGTTCCTTTCTTCCCTCTCTCGGATTTTCTCTTTTTTCCTTAGCAATAACAATCTGTTTTTTGGTTTCTGAATAATCTGCTGAACCAATCTGCATACTTCCTTGGCCTCCTGCCTTTGTTCTCTGCACCTTTATGAAACCCAGCTCCAAAACAGGGATCTTCTTCTCACGAGGACAGCGACAATCAATGTGAGGGTGAGGTTCTCTTCTGCATGAGGGAGAACAATTGGCTTCAGAACACAACTCTATGGGATACTGGCAGTTAAAAATGTCAAGAAGAGTATCAAGTGTGTGCAGAAATTTATTTTTCTTTGCTAGTTTTCCTTTACCAAGTGATGTCTCAACTGCTTTGTGCCACAGCTTTGTTAATTTTAGCTCAATAGTTCTATACTGATTGAGTACAGGTGGTTTGAATAACACATTAGCTTTTTTCCACTGATGCAGAAGAGGGGGAATCATGTCCCTTATGAGCTCTTTCTCTGTGTAGTTCCTTCTATCCTTTGTATTTTGTTCACAAAGGAGTAACCCTAGTCTCAGCATGTCTCGCACTGTTGGTAGTTCTGATACGGGAAGCTCCTTGCCTGTACCGACTAACAGGCTCAAGTGGCATGATGACTGACCTCTTGTCTTCATTTTTGGCATCTTAGGAATATCTGAAAAGAAAGAAAAACATTTAAGTATTTTATATCAATTACGATGTTTCAAAGTTTAGTCATTCGATGTTCTAAAATTCAATAAAAAAAATATTCATGGGATTACAACATAATTAGACAGAAAAATATGATGATAATAAATAATTTAATAATCAATAATCCATACTTACAGTTAAACTGTAGTATTCGTCAGTAGAATAACTATGAAGTAGGTACAAGAGCAATAACAGCAAACCACCATCTATGACATCTAAGAGGCAACTGAGGACTGAGAGTGAGGGACAGTTCTATTCATGTTGTGACTTGTACATTGTACAATAACTATATGACCTTGAAAACACTCCATATGCGATCAGTGGGATAATTCTGTGACAGATGAATAGTTAATCAATTTATGTCCTATTATTTAGTAAAAGAGTCAATTTCTGAAACTTTAAGGTAAAATTGATGTAGGCAAGGGTTATTTTATTTCATTTTGGTTGGCCAATTTCAAGTTTTGACATGAAAAGACTATATTTTCACTACCAAAATTGATTTGAAAAAAGTTGACAAAATTGACACACCCTAATGACCCAGTGTTGTTCACCCACTACCCCCCTTCCCCTAACTTTGCCTACTGTTCAAGGACAGTGTGCCAGATTCTACACAAGCTATGTGAAGCAGTTCATTTGGTGAGTACACACTAATTAATTTTATTATATAAATAATATTTGAATTGATTTAAAGTTAAGTTACACTGTATTAAATTGTATTACATACTTTATTTTTGACATTTTAATTTCATGGTCTTAATGAATGTGACCCCAGTGTACTTGTCTCTAATTTGTTTTAACTATTTTAACTGGTGTGTTTGTTTTAAAAAACAAATTTAAAGAAAGATCCTCTGGAAAAAGCAATTAATTCAGTGTGTTTTTTATTTTCTTTATCCTTTCAACCTTTCAAATGTTCTGTGCAATGGTTCCTCATTTCACAAAGGTCAGGCTTGTCATCCCTCTTGGGTTGGCCTGGTGAAGTTGGTTTCTTGTGCTCTCCACCTCACATAGCCAGGGACACCCTGCTCATCTGGGATTGTTCTGAGTCAGGCATATAATCTTCTTTTGAAGATATCCACAGCAACACCACTCATGTTCCTTAGTTCCTTGGGCAGCTGGTTAAACAGTCTTGGCCCTCTCACAACAAAGCTATTTTTCTTCAGGGATGAGGATGTTCCCTGTCTATCCTTTAATTTGGGAATACGAAACAGACTTCCTTTTCTACTTCACACTTGTTTGGGGGGTTATAAGGTTCAGAGTAAGATTAGGGGCTAGATCCTCCATTATTTGTAATATTAATATGCAAGAAATGATACAATATTATAACATTTAAACTTTTATCATTAAGTAATTTTTCCAATGAGAGTTCTTTAATGTACCAATAAAACTTCATAGAATGTTAGCAATTGAGTGTATTTAATTAGTATCTTATTTTCTCAATTTGTAAAAGTAATTCTGTAAGAGAGCTATGAATTTCATACCAGGACAGCAAAATCAAGGAACAATACACCCAAAACCATCTCTCACCATTTATTATACAAAGCTCTTAGTAATTGTACAAAAATATGCAAAAATATTAAATACAGAAACAATATTATACTATATATCTGTCTATAAATTTTTTTTATAGCTTTCAGAACTGAAATTACATAATAAAAACTTAGTTATAATAAAGTGATTCCATATCAACTCAGCCACACAAAACACCCATCACCTCAGATTTTGATGATATTTTGTATATTAGTGTACATATAGGAGAAACTGAAATCCCCCAATTATTAGAACTGGCTGACCTTTGGTTGCTGAGATATAAGGTCACAAAGTTGTGAACTTTGATCTTATTTTTTAGCCACTGGCTAATTTCAAATTGCCATTGCTACATAACTAATGAAGCTAGGGTATTGATTTATGGTGCCATTTGAAAGCTTTTGAGTAGTCCTTTCTACACCCTTCCATATCAAAAATCACCCCGCAAGGGGGTTCTAAGCTCGTGCTCTTGAGTGCTCTTTGTGCTCATTTGTACGTGCTTGTTCCTGGAGGTTTCACGTGCGCCCTCCCGGCCCTAGCACCCAAGGATGATGGGGCTCGACCCTGCAGTCCTTGTCATCCTTGGTCTTTTTCAACTTTGACTGTCCCCTCCACCCTTTCTTTTTCCTCTGTCTTTCCTCTCACTTTTTCTTTGTTTTTCTGCTGAGATATGCCCTTTTAAATAGAGGCGAATCGGTTCTTCCCGAACTTAAAAAAAAAAAAAAAAAAAAAAAAAAAAAATATAAAATATCAAAAATCAAAAATCTCTAAAATAAAAAATTAAAATTCTCTATAACATTGACCTAGGACTGAATAAAAAATATACCATCTCAATTTTTTTCAAGATTTTGTACATACATACTCTCAGGCAGGTGGGACGTGTTGAAAAGTTTGAGTAGCTAGTGAATGGTACTGTATGATGATAAAGTTATTTTAACTAATGCTATATTGAATTTATTTATGTAGGAGTCTAAAAGATCTGTTGTACAGCAAATTTAAGGTTCTGCCAGAACCTTTTTTATGATTCACCCAGAGTTGCTGTCTGTAAATATTACTGCAGAAAGTATGAAAGTGTGTCTCTCTAGCTTCACTTCTACAGAACTGGCAGTTCCTTATAGTCATATTCATTTTAGCACAGAGGCTTCAATGTTTTTTCTTATATCTGAGTCATCACTCAAGGAGCTGGTGATAGTTTGATCCAAATACAGTCATTCCTCATTTTGAATTGAGGATGCATTCCTGAAAACCATGATGTTAAATGAAAAGAGAGAAAATGAAAATAATTTTCCCATAGAAAACAATGCAATAATTAAGGATACATTCTTGGATATAGAAACTCAGTTCTTCTAAGTACATATGAACCATTTATTACAAAACAAAAAAAATAGAGAGAAAATCACATATTCAAAGAATAAAACAAAGAATTTGCAGCAAACTGAGAGTGATGAGCGAGACCTTTACTGGACAGGAGACAGGTGAATACTTAGTGAATGCTGTCCCAGATGCTCTTTTATACTTTTCAAGTATTCTCAGGTGATGCAATGTAAAACTTTTGTGCTTTAGTAATATGTACTTTAGAAATTTGCGTGCATGTTAATTTTCTTGCATTTCAGCACAAATTTTGAGATTCTGAATCCTAATGTATGTAATACATGTGTCTTGTGAAGTGTTTTAATGTTTTTGTGTATTCATTTCTTCTGCAAGAGTACTTGTACTTGATCATTAAGTACTTGAAATTACTTTACTAAATTTCTTATATCAAGTACTTCTAGAATTTGCAAGTGCAAATACAAGTAAAAGTACTTGTATTTTACTTGTACTTGAGAAAAAGTACTTGACCCCAAGCCTGGAACAAACACTCATTCAGAAGTGAGGAATGTAGGCTCTGAAATAATTTTGTAATTTTTATAATTAACTCTGACAGTCATGTCTGTAACTTTATGGGTATATGGTGAGTGGTCAATTCTGTAAATTTACAGTGCTCCCCCAAAATGTCTGGGCAAACCTTTAAATACTCAACCACAGAGCTATACTATATTGCATAACTTGACTGCCTAAGGGTTAAATAGATGAAGTAAAAGTTTGGTTATAAACCAACCCTTTTTTAGGGAGGACTTGGCATTGTGTAGATTGTTCTCCACAAGAAATAATTACCTTATTGGGATTAATTTCAGAATAGTGTCTCAATACTCGTGGGTTCTGTCATAGCTGCTGTTGTAACACTGCTTCCCATTGATTAGTGAAGTTAAGCAGCATTGGGTCTGGGTAATAGTTGGATGGGGGCCTATCCAGACTATGTAGTAATCTGTGGTTCAGATCCTACATAAAGCTGTAGGTCCCCCTGCCACATGACCTTAGATGTTGTGAAGGAGGCTAACCTCAGAACAAATCTTAATACTCATGCTATGAATCATTCATAGATTGTAAGAATAACTAGAGATAGTACCATTATATGACAGCAGTGAATGAATGGTTTAATGTAAACAAAATTAATGGATTCAAAGGATTTAATAATTACATTACTACAGAATCTTACTGTTTTGCTTGTACAGAATAAAGAAGGCGATTAATCATTAAATTGAAGAAAAACTGAATTAAGTAGATAAAGGATTCACTATTAAAATTCCCAAAACAAGGAACTTGATCATGAGGAAATAAACGGCCTTCTTTCATTTCAAAACAAATTGTAAACTAAAAGAAGTCATTCAAATAAATTACGAGTGACTAGATTTATCTTTGTTTTCAGGGGAAGTCTGACAGTGGTGAAGCAGAAACTCAGATACCAATGCCAAACACTTCAGTGACAGATCTGGAAATGAAAGGCAGAAGGTTGGTTAAAAAATTTTCATCAAGTAATTCTCAGTCAGAGAATTTTGAAGTTTTTAACACCAAAAATGAATGCATTACTGTCAAAAGAAAAAGGCATTGTGTTAAAAGGTTTAAGTGCTCTAAATGCAGTTATGAAACTGATAAAAATGGTAGTTTAAACAGACACCTATTGATACACCTGAATACAAAAATGTTTAAATGTTTTGAGTGTGGTTTTGAAACTAATCGGAAAGGCAATTTAAACAGACATTTATTAACTCATGCAAAAACGTTTAGATGTTCTCTCTGTAATTATGAAAGTAATTGGAAAAATAACTATAAAATTCATTTATTAAACCATTTAGGTGCAAAAACGTTTAAATGCTCTGAATGTAGTTTTCAAACAAACAAAAGAAGTAATCTGAAAAGTCATTTATTAAAACATTCTGGTGCAAAAATGTTCAAATGTTCTGATTGTAGTTATGCAACAAATCGGAAAAATGATCTAAAAGGGCATGTATTAAATCATTTAGGTGTGAGAATGTTTAAATGTTCTGAATGTTGTTATGAAACTAATCATAAAGGTAACCTAAAAGTTCATTTATTAAAGCATGAAAGAGGGACTATGCAAAATATATCAAAAGATCAAAACTAATCCTGAAATCCCATCTGAACAGTAAAAAACACAATCTCAGCCATAAACTCGTTGGCAACCCCCTATACCAGTGATGGCAAACCTATGACACGCATGTCAAAGGTGACACATTGCTGTTTTTTTGTTGACACACCTAAACTGACATTTCTATCGTCCAAAAGTTAAACAAAAACTATAAAGAATGAAAATCGATCAAATCAAGAGACGTTTTTAATTTCATCTAATTAAATAGGAAATGATTATATATATTTTTTGTAAATAAACATTCAATTCTCTATATTTGATGGCTATTTAATTACATATTACTGTGGTTGGATTTCAATTGAAATAAATTACCATTATAAATAGTATAAAATTAAGCATTAATTTTGGCTGGCAACTCTGAATTATATATTCATAATTCAGAATTGGCAAAACCTGATTTCTTCTTTCTCTATCTTTAGTCAAGCTATGGCGTGTTTTACACGGGCATTTTGATTTAGTGAGTCTAATTAAGTCATTATTAATCACTGTTGTGTAGTGTTGTGTTTCATTATTAATTAATATTAAGTGTTTGCTGGTGTTAATTATTAGTATTAAGTGTTATTGATATTATTGTGTTGGAAAATGAAAATTTATCTCCATTAACATTATTAACTGTGGTACCGTTGAAACTAATTAGGCCTAACATTAATTCATCATTTTATTTGTTCTAACATCCATTTGTCACATTAAATATTTGTGTTAACGATTTTGAATTGCTATTGTTTTTTAATATTTCAGCCTTATCATAATGGCGGAATCAGTAAACAAAAAAATAAAATTGTCAAAGAAAGGAAGTGGAAGGAGTTTCCAAGATTGGTGGACTGAAAAATATGGCGTTATTGATACAAACGACAAAGCTCTATGCATCCTGTGTAGTAAAACAGTTGTGAGCAGAACTTGGAATGTGAAAAGGCATTTCGACACTAACCACCAGTGGCTTCTAGAAAAAAGTGAGCAAGAATGTAAAGAATATATATTGCGAATGTTAAAAGATAAACTGTCTCACTCAGACAAGTTACTTAAATTTGTAAGTGGGCCTTCAAATTTAGTGTCTGCAAGCTTCAGTATTTCACATACTATTGTCCAGCATGGAAACTCACTTAGTGATGGAGATTTCATTAAGGAAGCTTTTATGAAATTTGCACCATTTTTATTTGATGACTTTCAAAATAAAGCAGCTATTATTCAGCGTATTAATGAATTACCAATTAGTAGAAATACTGTTAAAGACAGAGTGATGAAGATGAACTCTGATATAGAAAATCAAGTGAAAAAAGACTTAAATGCATGTGATTTCTTTTCCATTTGTCTTGATGAGACCACCGATGCTACGTCATTGGCTCGATTAGCTATTATTGCAAGATATCCCAGTGGCAATGCAATATATGAGGAATTACTTAAGTTAGAAAATTTGCCTCTGAATACAACAGGAGCAGATATATGTGAGGTTGTTGTTAGAATGCTTTGTGATAAACAGATAGATATGTCAAAAATAGTGTCAGTTATGACAGATGGTGCCCCAAATATGGTTGGACGAAATGTTGGATTTGTGAAACATTTTACAGAAACTGTTGGTCATCCGCTTGTATGCTTTCACTGTATTATACATCAAGAGGTATTGTGTGCAAAGGTAGGTTTAAAAGAAGTTAATGATATAATGGCAGTTGTGAAAAATAGTCAATTTGATAGCTTCATGGGCTTTGCACAAACGAGAATTTATGTCACTGTTAAATGAAGTTGATTCAGTTTATAATGGATTACTTATGTATAATAATGTGCGATGGTTAAGTCGCAGTAAGGTACTTGAACATTTTGTGGAATGCTTAAATGAAATCAGGCTATTTTTAAATGTGAAAAATATAGAACAGTTTCCTCAATTAACTGATGTGGCTTGGCTCAGTAGACTTATGTTTTTCACTGATCTGTCATTACATCTGAATGAGCTCAATATTAAATTACAAGGTTTTGGAAAAACTATCGATGTAATGTTTGGCTTGATCAAAGGCTTTGAAAGCAAGCTCAACATTTTTAAACGTGACTTGGAAAGTAGAAGTTATAAGTACTTTCATAGGTTAAAGAAATATTTTGATGAAATGAAGTGCCAAGACAGAGACGACTTGGAACAAGCTCAAGAACAATTTGTTGAAATTTTAAACTCTATAATTGAGCAGTTTTCAATAAGATTTGTGCAGTTCACAGAGTTAGAAGGAACAATAAATTTTATAAAATATCCTGATAAAGCTGTTTTTACAAATCTGAAGTTAGATTTGTTTGACTGGTTAGATTTAAATGACTTTGAAATGCAGTTAGCAGAGTTTCAATCCAGCTCTATTTGGAAGCAAAAGTTTATTGATCTTAGATCTGAGTTAGAAACACTCGAGCGAGACTGCTTGCAGGGATCTGTGAATAATAATTCTGACAATGAAATTCTGAAAGTGTGGAACTGGATCCCAGAAACTTTTGACACTCTTAAAAGACTTGCCAAAGCTATACTGACAATTTTTTCATCAACTTACTCCTGTGAAACTTTGTTCTCAACTTTGAATAACATCAAAATGGACAATAGAAACAGATTGGTTGATGATGTCAGTGCTGCTTGTGTAGCATTAAAATGTACAAATTACACACCTGCTATAAAAGAGCTTTCTTCAAGAGTACAGCAACAAAGAAATCACTAAATAACAGGTAAAATTGTAGTTTTTATTTTAAAACATTTTATTGTCATTTATTTTTATTTTTCCTGTATTGTTCAAATGAGCTAGAATAGATAGTTTTATTATAATTGCGATGTTCTTTGATAACAGTGATCGTTTATGTATGTGACATGCCACTTGAGTATGATCACAAAAATTTTTAATTTTTGACACCCAGGGTTGAAAAGGTTCGCCATCACTGCCCTATACTGTCATATAGTTTTGGTATAGTCACTTGAACCCCACAGGATGTGAACAAACTGAACACAAGGACCAGAAAACTGCTGCATGCACATAATTAATATATAAACACTAATGCACACCAAGGCTATACCTACTAAGGAGGGTTGGTGGATGAGGGCTTGTGCTAATAGACAAAGTACACAAAGCCACAACACTAGGATTAGCACATCACATAAAAGAGAAGGATGGAAGGCTAGTCAAATTTGTAAATGACCATGAGCAAGAAAAGGCTCAAACAACAACTCTCTCACAAAAGATTACCTAGTAGATGCCAGAATAGGACCTGAACAGCTCCATGACATTGAAAATAAACCTCCCATGAAAAAAATAAACACTATAAAGTGAAGGTACAACAGAAGAAAACTACAGTATAAGTATAACATCTGGAGAAATAGTAGGAGAGGTCTTGAGATTCAAAATCTCTATCCTATGCCTGGTACTGGAGTGTACCTAAAAATTCCTGAGGGTTAAGGTTTAATTCCAGAAGTAAGAAACTCTCTCCAACTGGAGGAGAATTAAAAAACAAAAGGAAAAAAGCAGTTTAAATGTTCTGAATGCACCTATGAATCAAATGAGAAAGCTCATCTAAACATACTTTCATTAATACATAGAGGGTAACTTTAAACTTATATTTAAAAGTAGAAAAAATTATGGCAATAATAGTCTATTCTGGTACTTCATATACAGGGTGGTTACAAAAGAAGTATACAATTTAAAATATTTATTGTGATCAAACTATTTCTGATACAAAAATAATAATTTTGATGGAAATGGTAACTTACAAAGCTTTTTTTAGTTTATAGATGTTCAATATGATTTACGTGGGTAACCTTGGCAATGTCCAAATGATATTCAAACTCTTCAACACTTTCTATAAGATATCTCAATCACTGGATTGACAAATATATATATAAAATTCATGTTTGTTTATACTGTAGGGCAGCACAACAGTTGATGAGTGAAGAAGAGGATGAAGTTGGAGGAGAGGAAGATGAATCTGAAGAGAGTAATGAAGAAAATAGTGAGCACAATTCTGTTTCTGAGCAAGAGGAAAGTTCGACTGATGAACATGATGATGAAGACTTATCTCAGAATTATTTTCTGAGTAGAGACAAGAAAATAAAATGGAAAAAGGCAGTTAGTAAAAGAAATGTTAGGACAAGAAGTCATAATATTATTACTCATCTTCTTGGTGTGAAAGGACAGGGAAAATTAGCAAAGAATCATCATAGTGTTTTTCATTTATTTTTTGATGAACGTGTTTTGGAGGTACTAGTAAAGAACACCAACATTTATATTGGAAAATTCGACAAAATTATGAATGAGACTGTGATGCAAAAGATACATCTGAGGAAGAAATCCACGCTTTCTTAGGACTGCTTATTATGTCGTGTGTGCTGAAATCTTCTCACCTAAATTTCAAAGATTTATGGGCTACTGATGGTACAGGAGTTGAAATGTTTTCTCTAACTATGATAGCAAATAGATTTCTTTTCCTTTTGAGATGCTTATGATTTGATGATGTAACTACTAGAGAGATCAGGAAACAAAGTGAGAAACTTGCTCCTGTCAGAGAGCTTATTCATGTTTTGGGTGACAATTTTGAAAAAGTATACAGTCCTTCAGAATACGTTACTATTGATGAACAGCTCATTCCTTTCAGAGGTCGCTGCTCATTTTGCCAGTATATTCCAAACAAACTGAAAAAGTATGGAATAAAAGTTTTTGCACTTGTCGATGCAAGAACATTTTACTTGCTTAGGTTTGAAATATATGCAGGTGTTCAACCAGAAGGACCCTATGCTAAAACTAACAAACCTAAAGAGATTGTTGAATGATTAGTTACCCCAATAAAAGGAACCAATTGTAACGTAACAACAGACAACTGGTACACAAGTGTCCCGTTAGCCAGGTTGCTTTTTGCAGATTATACATTGACACTAGTGGGTACTATGTGCAAAAATAAGAAAGAAATTCCCTCACAACTTCTTCCTAATAAAAACAGGGAAATTTGGAGCAGCTTGTTTGGTTTTACAGAAGATTTAGCTATGGTTTCCTATGTTCCAAGAAAAAATAAATCTGTGATACTCATATCGAGCATGCATCATCATGACAAAATTGATGAATCAACTGGAGATCTTCAAAAACCAGAAATTATTACGATGTACAATCTCACGAAAGGTGGTGTTGATACATGTGATCAGCTGTGTGCAACCTATAATATTGGCAGAAGAACAAAGAGATGGCCATTAGCGGTTTTCTTTCATTTTCTGAATGTTGCTGCTGTCAACGCATGCATTGTTTACAATCAGAATGTAGCAGACAAACTGAAATTTACAAGATGCCAGTTTTTGAAATGCTTAGCAATTGAGCTAGTAAAACCATCAAATAGCTAGATCCCAGAGTCAACATATTGCTAAAGTTCTTTGGAAGCGTATTCGTCTCCACCAAGAAATCCCTGAAGTATCGCACCCATCAACAGAACCAGGGCCATCTAGAGGGCAATGTAAAATATGCCCACATAATATGGACAACAAACATTCAACGAGATGCTCAAGGTGTAATGCATTCATTTGCAAGTTACATATGTGTATCAAATGTAATGATTGTAATGATCTAGAGAGTTTTGAAAATGAAAATTAAAATGAGTTATACATTATATATGATACGATATGATATATGTTTGATTGATTTGTTTTCAATATAATTGATTTTTTGGATTTTTTTAATATTAATGGCTTTATTAACCTAATTTGACATCATTGCAGCTGACAAGAAAAGATTTGAAATAAAATAAATAATATAAATTGGGGCCACATTGACCCCACACGGCTATTTATATTCTAATTTCCCACGCGAGTAACTGAGGGTTAACTTTTTCTTTATCAGAAATAGTTTGATCACAATAAATTTTTAAAATTTTATACTTTTGTAATCACCCTGTAGATAATGTAGTAGACTGGTACCAATACAAAATAAACAAATTAGACACCCACACAAGAAAGTTATTACATGCATATGAGCTGATCTATAGAAATTAGTGTACTCTACCACCCAATGAAGGAAGGAGGCCTGGGACTCTTAAAATTTGACCAAACACACAAAACATGAATAGTAGTAATCAGCCACCACATACAAGGAAACATCCTACATTTCTTTACACAAAATTCATTAGAATTTTGTGTAAAGAAATGTAGAAGAGAAAATACTGGCAATGTATGTAATGAAAAAGGAGACATTAAATGGAAGAACATGGGATTCAGACAGAACAAGTGTTAAACAACCAAAAGAAATCATTACCATAATAGGAAAAGGAGAATATAAAAAAAGAGAACAGAATGTAATGAGAAAATTTGGGAAGACCATGCATATAACAAATGTATAAGCAGGAGGTTTAGAACAAAATTTGTAGACAGTAAGAAAATAGTTGTATTTCTGAACAGAAGAACTCTTAGAACCAAAGATGAAAGAAGGATAATAGCAGCACAGGACCAGCTATTGAGAACAAATTGGTTTAGGAAACCAATCAGGTCTGTGCAGATTGTTTGGAAAGAACAGAAAAAGTGAGCCATGTGCTTTTAGAATGTGAAGTACTGCTTTTATGAATAGAATTGAGTATATTTATATATTTAATAATAGTAATAATAATAATTGTGATTGCTTATACTGTGGTACATAATGACTTGTAGCATTTCCAGTTAACTAGGACATTTTAATGGGGGAATCAAAGGATATACCTAGTTTCCCTCTGACATTTCTTTATTGAATCAGCTTTATAAAAACGTGTGATTAAAGGGAAAAAGGATGAGAGTGACGTATTAGTTCTAATTTAAAAGAAGGAAAGGATGTGTCTTTAACTACACTCTGAAAACATACACTTAACACCTTATTTGAGTGCACCCAATGCAAAATTGAGAACTGCTTTGACAGATGATTGCTTTTTGTTTGACCCCATCCCCCCTTTTTTTTTATTCCTTAGTTTGGATTGTCTTAATCCCAAAAATCACCAATTGTCCAGGGTTGTGGAGTTGGAGTTGTAGAGTCAGTTATTTTTGGGTGGAGTCAGAGTTGGTACAAATCCCCCAACTCCGACTCTATTTCCTTGAAATTTTCAATTGCACATGGTTTCTCGGAATTTTCTAGGTGTGAGACTGCGCATGTTTTCTCGGAATGTCCACCTGATTAGAATCTTTTTTTAACCCTTTATCGTATTTTCAGACCAATTGGACACATTAACTTAAATTATTTTTTTTACCTACCTAAATCCTAATAATACTTCAGTGAGAAAAAATGCATCTCTTTTATAACTTTGTATCCAGATGCACACACTAGGCCCAGTTTTCATTTTGCTCAATAGATGGCGCGCAATTGATGATGTCACTAGCAATTTGAAGCATGGCATGTACAGAAGCCATTTTTTTTCCGGTAAATGTTTACGTTATTTTCTAAGTTTTTTTTTTTTAATAATATAATATCTGTTTAGATTTTGTTTTCTTCTGCTGATTATAAAGAAGCATTTTACCAGGTTATTTTTCATCTAAGACTGCTTATATAATTTGTATAGGAGTTTATGCATAGTTTGTATCCAATTGGACACAAAGTTACTAGAAGGTAAAAGTTTGTTGGGGGAAATTTCTGTATACATTTGGACACATTTAGCATAATTTCACATCTACAGAGCTCTTAAAAGTATATTTATAATATATACAGTAATATTATTGATGTGTGTGTGTGTGTGATTTATAGTAAACTATTAACTAATATATATTATATATATATATATATATATATATATATATATATATATATATATATAAAAACTCAGAATGGTCCCCTGAGAAACTTATATGTTAAACACAGACTGTGCATGGCTATAGTATTTGTCATTTATCATTACTTATTCAAACTATAGTGGATGTAATTTCCCAGAAGAGTTCCTTGTTCCATGCACGGTCTGTGTTTAACATATATATATATAAAAATATATATATAAATAATATGTATGCACTGTTAGACATTAGCAGCTGTATTCACTAGACATAGCAGCTCAGATGAATTTCTTCATCATTTGTACTATGTATTAAAGCTCTCAGCATAAATTTACTTTCCCTCATTTTATATTTTTCTTTTTCAGAAATATGGTACATCACTATCAACAATCTTTGTGATGGCACAGCGATCAAAGCCAAAATCTGCGGTTTTTTAATACTTCTCAATCACTGACAATGGAAAGTTTTTCATGTGCCAAGTGAACAAAGGTGATGAGGAGAAAACCTATGGTGCCAAAATTAGCGCTTACTCGGGTGAAGGAACCAGTGCCCCGAGCAGAGCATCGAATCTAAAGTGTCATCTACAATGCCATCATCCTAAGGTGTTGAAGATTGTTACTGAAAAGAATGGTGAAAGTAAGAAGGATGATGATGCGCCTGGCCCAAGTTTTTCAAATCATCAAGCTCTCGTTACCAAAAATTTTGAGTGTAGAAAGGTTACTGTGTCCATGATGGCAGACAAATTCAAGTGCTGTTTCATTGAAATGGTGGTTAAGAATGCTGTCCCTTTGAGCTTGTTCTCTACCCCAGCTTTTGTTGGTTTGAATGGGGAAATGGCCAGTAAACTTGGTGTTTTGTTAGAAAGGAACAGTATTCGAAGTCTGGTATTGGAGGAAGCAAAAAAGCAGAAGCATGCGCTCAAGGAATTTCTTCGTGGACAGTTCGTTTTTCTGAAGATGGATGCCTGCACATGCTAGAGAGTTAATTACTTTGCAATCAATGTTCAATTCATGGATGATCGAAAAGAAGTGGTCACACGCACATTGGCGGTAAGGGACACTGAAGCCCAACACACAAGTGACTATCTCCAACAACTAGTGATGGACGTTCTGGAAGAGTTCGACATTGATAAAGAACAAGTCTTATCGATCGTGACTGACAATGCCACCAACATGATGAGCACCATTGAGAAGCTGAACAAAGATGAAGTGGTAGATGATTTTGATGATGAAGAAGTTTCAGACAATGGCAGTGATACTTTAGATGAATTTGTGGGATGTAGGACAGTGTGTCGAATGGACAGTTTATTTTAAAAATTCAAGGTTGCAGAATAAATACATGAATGAGATACAAATTTATTGATTATTAAAAATTAGATAAAAATTTATTGTGATTAATAAAAATGGATTAAAAATTTATTGTGCTTAATAAAAATCATTTTTCAAAGGAAATATTATTAGTAATAATAGAAGGCAACGTGTTTATCAATCAATTTCAAACTATTATAAATTATGAGCTATTGCTTTTAGATAATCTAATCCATTTTGAACATCATAACTTTCAAATATTGTTTTTAAATGCTGATTTATTGAAGTATATTTCTTATTTTTTCTTTCAGTATTCCTTCCCTGGAATGTTTGCTCTAAAGCCATTTCTGTGCTTGCCTGCTCCAGTCAAATTTTATTAATTAGCTTCGCTTCAGTAGGGTGGCTAATCGTGACCCTTCTCTTGAAGGCATTATGCCAGCCTTCAAGAGCGTTATTTGTTCTGGGCAGATCATTGGCAAGTCTCTCATAAACTGACCATAAATCAACTTCAAACCTAGGTTTTCTCCTTCTTCCTCACTGAACAACACCTAGCCATGTAGTCTCAAAATACTGCAAGAATTCTCCTAATGTATCGTCAGTTTCTTCATCAAGATATCCCATTAGATCGTTAAAAAGAGTATATACGTACATCATCTGGTGGAACAAATGCAAGTGCTTGGATTTTTTTTATTATCAATGCATTTGCTGGCTCATTATACCAATTTTGCAGCCCTAAAGATTGTATTTTTCTCCACAAACATTGCCCAAAATGGAAATAACATCCATAAATCGCGGTATCTGGAAAGATCTTCTTAATGCTGTTAATAGCAGAGCATTCAAAATCAACAGTAATTGAAATGAGGTTTAATTTATATCCATGTAAGAAATTAAATATTGTATCATATGTGTTCTCATCTTTTTTGGTTGTGACACAATATACAAGAGGTAGTCTTATTTTCTGCAACAATAGCGTGAATGGTGTAAAGCTGCTTACTAATAGGGGCACAATCAAATGTGCCATCACTAAACTGTCTTCTTTTTGTTTCCAGAATACAGAGATTTTTTGTGGTAGAGTAAATGCTAATTTCTTCATTCTTAAATAATAAAAATTGTTCCCCTCTTGTTGTTAGTCAAATCTTCATCTGCAGATATTGAATTGCGCGCTCTTCTTATTGTGCGTGCAAGAGATTCTTTTTTGGGTAATGTTCCACATACATCGACAGGAATGTCATTTGTGCACTTATTAATTATAGTGGATGTTATTTCTTCAGAACGTTTTGCACTTTCTTTCATTGTTTCTTTTACTTTAAGAGCATCAATGTGGACCATCTCAGGCGGATGGCAATGATTTTTAGTAGAAGAGATTGTTTCTTCAATCGTTATAACTACCACTGCAATAACCATGTTTTTCACATCTCCAAAATATTCTATCTTCATTCTTTTTGTCCACTACATAAACATATCCTTCATGTATGAGTTTCTTTCCTCCCATGTTTGTCTTAATGATTTCCATTATGAAAGGGTAATACTTTCTCAAAAATTCACAGATTTTGGACACTAACTTGATCTGCACTTCTCAGACACAGTAATGAATCGGTTTTCAGACTACCTACTTGTGTTTAACCCTCCGTCTGAAAAGTATTATCTTACATCTGGATTCTGAAAAGGAAGTGGGGGATAATGAGTGCTTGGAAGGTGAACTATAAACTTTAAATTATATCCTAACTTTCTCCTTTATTTTCTCGTATTTCTTTTTTTTTCGTTTCTTTATATGTCTTTCGACACTGGTAAACTATAAACTTTAAACTATATCCTCACTTTCCCCCTTGTCTTTCTCTCTATTTCTTTTTCTGTTTCCTTATATGCCTTTTGACACTTTGTCCATTTGACACTTTGTCCATTCGACACTTTGTCCATTGACACTTTGTCCATTGACACTTTGTCCATCAATATTTTGTCTGCACTCCAATTTGTGGATGCTGCTGCAAGGCTCTCCAAGATCCATCACGTGTGCTGTGGTGTCCATATTCTACAACTGGCAATTCGTGATGGCCTGAAAGAAAAACATGCAGCCAGTCTTATTGGCAAGTTGCGAAACGTTGTGGTGGCTGCTAGAACACAAAAATTAGATGCTATACTGAAGCGATGTGCTGGAAAAGGGGTGATTTTGGATCAAGCAACTCGGTGGGGGAGTACATACTTGATGATTCAATGTGTTCTTGAACTAAAACCTTTCTTTAGTGACATGGCCAACCCAGATGTCACAATGACAAGTTCAATGGGAGCAAGTGAAGGAACTTGAAAGCTTGCTTTGCCATCCATATACCATTACAAAAGCTTACAAGCAGCTGATTTGACTCCTGGTTTGTTTTATAAGGAGTGAAAGACCCTCATTTTCCGCTTCTCTCAAATTGATAGCATGATAGCCGATGGTATTATGAACTCACTGCTGCGCAGAGAAAGTCATCTGCTGGACAATGACATCCTATTGACTGCTATCTACATTGACACCATGTACTGAGTCACACTGACAGAAGAACAGCAAATTAGAGCTAAAGCTGTTTTATGTGAAGTAGCCATTTGTATGAAAAGTCTACGAATAGATGAGGTTATAGCTGGGCCACAACATGGCAGCCTTCCATCATCGTCCTCATCCAATTCAATTTCGAAAAACATCTAGATGACCAGGAGCAGTCAAAGCGTCATTGATTAGATTTGGAAAAAGCGGAGAAAGGAGCCTGACTGCGCTAGCTAAATTCAAATTGGATTTTTCTCATGCACTGGGAGAGGTAGAAAAAATTGACTGTACTGCAAAGTTGAAAGTGAAAGATGCAATACCCCAATACCCCCTGAGATTGTTCAAGATGCCGCTCTGACTGTCACAGTGTTGCCACTGACTCAAGTCAGCATGGAGCATTTGTTTTCTGCCCTCTGAATCGTCAGTGATCCTGTTTCTGAGAACAAATTCAGTTTGGGTAGAAGAGTACAGTATATATATGTGGTTGTAAAGTATTCATGTATTGTTCCATTTATTGCAGTTGCTTTTTTATATGCCAAACCATTTTGAAATAGTTTCAACTTTCTTGTCTTATATTTTTATAATTTTATTATTTTATAACTATTAAGTAACTTCTTAGTTTTTATGGCATTTCATGTCTTATATTTTTATTATTTTATAACTATTAAGTAACTTTTTAGTTTTTATTATTGTACGAGGAAAGAATAATTAAAATAAAGATTTAAAAATTAAAACTAATCAAAATTCACATAGACTATTCATTACCTACACCATACTATACTATATAAGTATATATGCCATATGGTTAGTATATACTGTACTACAGTCGGAGTTGGACTTGGACTTGTAAAATTTCTGGAGGCAGAGTTGGAGTTGGAAACTTTTTTCACCGACTCCACAACCCTGCTATTGTCATTGAATTTAAACTGTGGAATGATTTAAACACTGATATTAAAGCCATTACTAATGTAAAAGTATTTATAAAAACAAGTTGAAATCTCTCTCGATAAATTGTTGGATTAAATGGACATACAGTAAGACCTTGAACATCATTATTTTGCACTTTTGTCATTGCTATGCTTGCAACTAAGATTTACATCATCATCATCATCATCTTGGTTTTGCTATTTCATCATCATACGCCTGGCAGCATCACCCTTCCCCTCTGCACAGAAGTAACAAGTGTGGCTGAGGTTCCATAGTGGAGTGTGTGTTGCTGTCAAATGTGGTTGTGTTTGCTGTTGAACTCTCATTTATACTCTACTTTATCACAATCCTTGTAATTTGTCCATTAAATATGAGTGCTCGTGGAAACAGTACTAATCCTAATGAATAAAAGAAACAAAAGTGGTTTTTGTTTGTATTATAAATTTTCATGTTTAATAAAAGGTTTGAATTGAACAGTAGACAAATGTTTTGCTTAAAAATAATTTCAAATTTCATTTTTTCATTTGCATTATAAATTTTGTTTAAATAAAAGATTTGAATTGAACAGTTTCTTATTAATGTTTTTCCTGTGATTGAGCTGTTAAAACAAGTTTATTTGTACAGTACTGTATTTGTAATGCAAAAATCCTGATTTTCACACCAAAAAAAAAAAAACAGAATGGAACCTCTTATTTCCCATAGGTACATTCCTTGAACATCGTTTGTTTCGAATAGTCGCCTTTTTCAGGATAATGTTCGAGATATTGCTGATATGTATTGATGTTTCTTTTCTTAACTATCAATTCTTTGTACAGTATTGTATTATATCGTATCTGTATTAATGACTTCTAAAATTTAATAAATACTGCATTAAACAATTCATTCTACATTCAGCTATAAGTTTATTTGTACATTCTCAATTAATTAATACTTTACTCATGGTATTTACAATTTATTTATAATGTTATATCATTTATTTATAATTTATAATGTTTATATTCAGTTATTTATAATATTTATATTCATTCTTGAAATCAACTACCCAAAGTTTTTCTCTTAGTACTATATACTTTCTTAGCTACTATACTATAGCTCACTACTTTCTGCTCATTGTTTGTAATTACTTAATCATAACTACCTGTGTAGTGAAGTTTTTCTTTTAATTATTTTGAGAGGCCGGGTAAAGCCTAAAGCCTAAGGGTTTAAATTAAAAAAAAAGTAAATATCACTGTCCATTTAAGAACCATTTATTATGCTAAATTTACTGTAATGTATTATGTTATATTTATTTTATCAATAAAAAATTTTGCTAGAATGAAGAAGTGAATCACACCTGTGAGATTGTTTGGGAAGAATAGAAAATGGTAGCTATTTGCTCTCATGATATGAAGTACTGCTGCACAAAGGAACTACACTGAAAAATTGCAGCATGTATAATACATTACAACATGTGTAATGGGTACAGAAAAAGAACGAGCAAAAGTTCATTGGAAGCATAAACCACAACAATTAAAAGAAAGCAAAGTGTTTGTGACTGAGATACCAATGGTTTTAAAGCGTGTTCACATGCCAGCTAGAGAAAGAAAAAAGAGAAAATGGTATAAAATGTTTCATAGGTAAAATTGTCAAGAATTTTCTGACAGAAAAAGGGATGCATACATGTATACATACTGAAAATTCCATTTCTTAGTAAGAGTCAAAAACTTGTCTGAATGTCTTCAGCTGATAATATTTTTGGATGTTCATAAACAGAAATTGAATTGTTCTCACTTACCAAATACATAATGATTTTGTATTGTATCATGGATATTTTAGTATTTAGTATACATGATACAAAGTTTGCAAATTTCAGACTGAAAAGAAGTGAGGAGTTGGAAGATAGTATTATAAGAGGGGTTACAAGGTGGTGATAACAAGGATATTAGAAAATGATGTAAATGAAAGATCTTAGGCGCAGAAGTGGAGTAAAAGGACTGAAAAAATGAAAGGGGGTCTATTAGGAGAGAGATTTGGGTGGAAGATAACTTAAGAATGATTATTGGTAATAAAATTTGAATAGGTTAGAGGAAGACATTCACGAATGTAAAAGATGAAAACCTTTTTAAGTGAAGGAGTGATGGAGAGGGTGAAGGTAACACCAAAGCCTACTAGGGAGTCTTATCATAATTTTATTTCATTGATAAATGTTCATACAAAAGTTTACTGCAGTGCTCCCTGAAATAATGTGCAAAAAATGCAAATCCCAGTGATGATTTTTCTGGACTTGATATAACTCGTATAACTGATGTTAGGTTTGTCAAGAGGTTTGGGGTTGTAAGAAGGAAATTGCTCAGGAAAGTAGTTTGAAGTAGAATGTTGAGAATTTTGGGGGTTACAAGAGTTAGAAATAAATGAACATAAAGTTGAAGGGGTTACAGAATTTGTGGTGATTAATGACCAGTTGTGGAAAAGGGGTGATTTGGTTTAATGGAAATGGAAGTAAAGGTTTGAGGATTCAATCATGGTTGAACAAATTTTCCGGTTGACACTAGGCTCAACTGAGCTTGGAGAAAGAGAATCCAGAAAATGAAATAAAAAACCTGAGGGGGTAAGATTTGGGAAACGATGACTAATCCAGGAGATGGTGTCCCTGAGTGATACTAATTTTTAAGGGAAAAGCCTTTCTTTGGCAAGTCATTGCCTGTAGAACTGCTCAGAACACAAGTTAAATGAATTGAAATGGTGGAATGGCATGGTCATTGCCATGATAGTCTAAAAAAGCCATTTGGGTATGCATGGATATTTGATCCATATAAAACCTAAGCTATTGAATTATCAAAATCATGGTTGTTGTGACCTGGATTTGCATGATCTGACAAAACAGATTCAAGGCCATCATCATGACCAAATCAAGGCAGTATAGCTGAGTGTAACCGAAAACAATCAGGTTCCTGTTGACCATATGAAACAATATCGTAATCCCCTTGACCATAGTTAACAAAATTAATGTCTATACAAGCACCACAAGAATTGTTCCCCTAAAGTTCATTGTAATATCAGAGGGGAAAATAATGAACATTACAAGAATTATTGATGAAACAATGATCTGTTGAATCAAAACAGGTTGTTAGAATGGAGAAAACTGTTCCCAATAAGCAGATTGTAATCTGAGTCTGGACTTAACAGGAAAGTATAGGTGAAATGGTGATTATTAAAACTTAAAATGAAAATGAAACTACCAAGATGGGTAATAGTTTTATCATCGACAGTTTGAATGTGTGGTACATCCGATGGTTTCATATAAATTGGACACTAATTTATCAAGAATGGAGCCTCATACAAACAATCAGGGTAAAGCAACTCCTAAGGCTATCCTTTGGGAAACCTTCAATTTCAGGGAGAAAATGAGTGCATTTAGAAGATTCCAAATCTACAGTATTTAAGGATTAAGTTGATTGAGAGTTAGGGAGTCACCTAGATGAGGAGGATCCAAAGAATCATTTTGATTTGCAATGGATGGCATTATTGACTTCTGATCGACTCAACATTTTATTGGCAAGTTGTTGTTAGACTAGATTAAGTTAGGTTACACTAGCCGCGGCTGCCAGTGTGTCACTATTTTCATTTTTTGCCATCTTTTTTTAATCTCTCATTTTTTTGTTTGTTGCCTAATTAATAATAAAATCCCCCCCCCCCCCCCCCCCCCCCCCTTTTTTTTTTTGTTCTAAGTGGTAAAGGCAGTGGAGTGGTTTTTGTCAAGAAAAAAAAATTGGCCGAGACCAGAAGCATCCACAGACCAATTCTAGAGGGAGCCCATGGGCTACACTAATTATTTTTTTTTTTTCCAGATTTTCCATTAGCCTAAGTTAATTATTTATTAGGCCTCAAGTTATAAAATGGGAAGAATAGCAGGCATTGATAGAATTAAAATAAGTACTTGGTGTGAATATAAATACCCAAAACAACTGTTTTGTAATTTGTGAAAAACTGTTTAGCTTTGAAATGAAAGTTTTCCAAGCCATGACCCATCATTCTCAGTACTCAGTCCATATTAAAAATGTTCAAGCCAAACTTGACAGTTTAAAGTTAGTTCATCCAAATACTGTACTACTACAAGTTCAGTTGCACAAAATGATTCATCCACATCAGTTAATATCAGGCCTGTACAGTAAAATTATATGATGTACAAACTGATAAAGGGCCATGAGAATTGTGGCAAATAATTGGTCTGCTGCCTCTTGTGATCAGATTTATGAAGACTTCATGGTAATGTTACCTGGAAACATTTCTGAAGGATTTTCTATGGGGGTGAATAAAGCTACTTGTAATTACAAATAAACAGAAAGAACTTGAACTTATTTAGAAATGAAATGTTTAGAAGAATTAAAAGATGATATTATACTCTTATATATGATGAAACCACCAATAATGGAAACTAAAAGAATTAGAAGTTGCTATAAGATATTGGTCTAATGCCATAGGAGAGGTAGTAGTTCAAAATTTGGAAACATTTTTTATAGGCCTTGCTAAAGGTGAAGATTTGGTTGAAAAACTAAACCTAGCTTTTAGACAGTAGTGGTTTAGAACTAGATAAATTATTGATGGTGGCAGTGATGGACCAAATGTTAATAAAAAGTATTTAGATTAATAAATGAAGTAAAGAGCATTAGAAGCAAAAATGTATTCAATTTTGATACTTGTAACATTCATATCATTTATAACACATTCTATGAAAGGAGTGCAGGAACTAGGAAATAAATCAATGGACCTTGATTAGGAGCGTTCATTACTAGTTTGATGGCTGGCCTGTATGCTGGAAGGATTACAAAGATATTTAATTTAACTTATAAAACATGTCCCTTCTAGATGGCTTACACTGAAACCAGCTGTTCAAAAAATTTTGGAACATTTGGCTGGTTTGGAAAAATACTTCCTGGAATATATTCCAAATAAGCATCCAAATTTAAAATCATCTAATGGCTATCTTTCAATTGTATCATATCTAAGATGCTCTACCATGAAAGCTGATCTTCACTTTATTGCAAATGTTGCAAAGATATTCACTAAATTTATTGGTACTTTCCAACAAGAAGGCCCCATTGATACATATTCTATACATACAAGTGAAAGAGCTTGTCATTACATTCATGGTTTGTGTAAAAAACTATATAGGGCTATGGTTTATTGCCATCACCCTCATCCATTGGAAATTTCCAGCAGATATCAGTGGAGAGTTAATGACAAAAACCCTACATCTTTTCGTTAAAAAGTTGTTTGTGAAGGTCTTCAAAGGCCTCGTTAGGTAGTTTTTTTGATTAATGTTAAATTTATTTTCCTTCTGTATTTTAGCACTGCCTAATGGTAAAGAAGGAAAAGTACCATACCTTATTATTTCATTGGGCCTCGCTTCTGGTTGTAGGGCATGACAATCTCTTTCGATGTAGGGCCATAGATGATGGAGTTACACAAGAAGTTTATTTGGTTTAAAGTGATGTATTGTCATGAAGATACATTTTGGGAACATATATTAAAAGTTGTTTATTATTAGTGTATAAGCATTTTTGCAGTAATTGTTTTTATAATTAATGAATGCACATTCTCGCACATTTTATTTATTGATCTCCAGTATCAGTTTTTAATCAATTTATTTATTGTCAATATACAGTAAATTTTCAAACATTTAGAGGTAATGCTTTATAAACTCCAAAGTATTTACCTTATTACAATAAATAATATTTTTTTGCAGAATATGCATATTAAATAATACAAATTTCTCCTAAAAAAAAGTTTTTATGATATAAATTGATAAATATATAGGAAAAAATAACTCAATTATTTGTTCCCAAATTGGGAACATTGGCAATGATTACACACAGTTTTCCAACATTTTGGCATGACACCGAAAAACAAAGTTCATGTTTCAACCTGTTTTTCAGAAGTGTATACTGTATAAGCTCAGTGGGTTACCTAGACTATAATCAGTTTAGGTATATATATATATATAAACAGCAAACGAGACACAGTATAATTAATGTAAAGAGCGATGCTTGTTTAGAAGAGTGTCTGCATGAGAAGAGAGAAAACGAGCAATGAAAAATGAGGCACCTCCTGGAAGGTGCCTCATTTTTCATTGCTCATTTTCTCTCCTCTTTGTGTGCAGACACTCTTCTAAACAAGCATCATTCTTTATATATATATATATTAGTGATGTAGCGGATGTCATTTTTTTCGCATCCGCGGATGCGGATGAGGATGTTTGATTTCAACATCGGCAGATGCGGATGTCTACATTTTCGTTATTTTTTAGGATATATTCGAGATTTGTTGTGTTTAACGTATATAATAAGTTATTATATAGAGAGAGCTGTAGCTATAATGTAGTATAATTGATTAATTGTACAATAATTGCTGTACTTTTCTCTGAACATATAAAATAATATAAAGCATCTAACTAATATAGAAATCAATTAGTGAATTCATCTGCAAATAAATTCGTTATATTTTGTTGAGTTTCAGCCATAATTAGAAACCATAATTGTGTTACCAGGATGCGGGACGTGAACCCAACTCAAATGCATCTTTAATTAGCTTGATAACTATTTATATTAAGTTTAAAGTTTTATTAGGCATATTTATAAATGAGTAATTAAAATAAAGTAAACTAAGATGTTCATCGTTTAATGTTCAAACTTAATTATAGGAAGGTTATGCTTAAGGAACATTAATTTTTCTGCCTTTTCTGCTGCCAGTCTGTTTCTCTTTTCATCATATATTAATCCAGCACTGCTAAATAATCTCTCGCTTGGTACGTTTGTTGGAGGACAGGCTAAATGTTTCCTTGCAAGTTTACTCAAGTATGGATAGATATTCTGCATATTTTTCCACCAACTAATAGGATTGTCACATGCAGCCAGGCGTTTTTCTTGGTGATAGCTCTCGATCATTTTTACTACATCTTTTGACATCGCGTAGGTCTCGTCATTGCTGCTTGACTCAAGAAACTGAGACACAGATTCTGTGATAGATTTGCTTGTTGAAGGTGTTGGTTCTGTCACTGAAACTTTTATTCTTTTGGTGGGTGGCGAAGCGACAGATTCAAGGGATTGAAGCTCTTCAACTGCTTTGCCAAGTGATGATTTAACTCGTTCTAATGTACTAGGTGAAAATAACTTAGCTTTGTAACGTGGATCTAAGTAGGTTGCAAGAGAGTAACTTCATACAAGAACAGCCTCTCGTCTTGTCGCTTGCATCACTTTTGCGCACAATGAACTAGTTCTATTAATATAGTAGAATTTGATAATTTCCGCTTATTAATGACGTTTTATCTCAATGGTCCACATCCGCACGACATCCGCAGTCCAAAGTGCGGATGCGGATGTGAGAAAATGTGCGGATGTTCCGCGGATGCGGATGTGACCTACATCACTAATATATATATATGTCTGTGTGTGTGTGTGTGTGTGTTGAAGATGCTCTCTCTTACATACATATGTGTATCATATATTTTATTTTTTCAGGCTGACAGGTTCAGTGACTCCCTTCCGATTTCTTCATAGTGCGACTGAATATGTGGAAAACATAAGAACTGAGGGAGTAACAGATATTGTAGTTTTGCCACCTGCTGCTAGTAACAAACCAGAAGACAGTGATGAAGAAGCCGACGATGATGCTCTTGATCAAGATTGTTTACCAAGTGAAGTTTGTGGAGAGGTCGAAGTGCATGCAGATGATAACGATGAGGAAGAAAATATCAGTAAAGAAGTAAGCCAAAGGTGGAAAAGGAACGAAAAGCTATCCCTTGGTCCTCACTCAATTCCTTTGAAAGCGGGTGAAAGTAATGCTGGTAAGGATCCGTTTGAAATCTTTAGTTTATTTTTTACTCATGACATGTTGACCCTTATAACAGAACAAACAAATCTCTATGCTGTGAGAGATAAGAATAATTTTCATGTAGAGGAGGAGGAGATCCGAAGGTTCTTAGGTTTATTACTTCTCAGTGGCTATCACTGTCTTCCCTCCGAAAATGACTATTGGTCGACAAGTGATGATATGAAGGCTCCAATATTCGCCAAAACTATGAGCAGAGAGAGGTTTCGGTCGATAAAGAGATATATTCATTTAGCTGATAACTCTAACTTAGGTGAATTGAAAATGGCAAAAGTGCTACCACTTCTCGACTTACTTCGAAGAAACTGTCAGCAATTCGGGATTTTCCATGAACTCCTCAGCATAGATGAATCAATGATACCCTGCCATGGACATCATAGTGCAAAACAGTTTATAAAAGATAAACCCATCAGATTTGGATACAAAATGTGGATGCTTTGTGGGGCTGATGGATATCCTTATAACTTTTCTATATATTGTGGAAAAGGCGATACAAACGTTCCTCTGGGATATCGTGTTGTCACTGAGATGCTCTACCCAGTAAAAAATAGCAATGAACATGTATTGTTCTTTGATAATTTTTTTACAAGCCACAAGTTATTAGTTGATTTGGCCTCGAAGAATATACGAGCTTGTGGAACGATAAGAGATAACCAGATGAACCACTGCCCTTTAGTGACACAAAAGGAAGTGAAGAAAAAAGAGAGAGGCTTTTATGATTTTAGATCAGATGGAGTTGTATTGTGTGCTCGATGGAATGATAATTCTAGTGTAACAATCGCTAGTAACTACTATGGGGTAAGCCCAGTGCAGAAAGTGGAGAGGAGATAAAGCAAGTGAAGAAAAAGGTTATAACTCAACCATTCCTCATCAATATGTACAATAAAGGAATGGGAGGAGTTGATGTACTCAATCGGATGCTGTCTTCATACAGGCCACGCTTACGCTCTGAAAAGTGGTGGTGGAATCTATTTTCTCATATTTTGAATATGTCCATTGTTGCTGCATTCCGGTTCTACCAGCATGTAAATAGCTCCACAGCTCTCTCTCACCTTCAGTTTAGACAGGAAGTTGCAAGATCACTTATAAAAGTTCAACAAGAACGACACAGACAAGGAGGCCCATCTGCACCACCTTGTAAGGCAGCGCGATATGATGGCATAAATCACTTTTTAGAATCATGTAATCAAGGTAGATGTACATTTTGCCAAAAGAATACAAGATTACAGTGCATGAAATGCGAGAAAAGGTTGCATAAAGACTGTAATGCAATATATCATAAGAAATGATTTTATTTGAACTTGAAACCTTGAATGTTCTCTTTATCTGTGCCAATAAAATGCTGTTTTAGTTTTGTGTGTATATATACCTTACAACCTTACAAAGGTTCTGCGCGATGACTCCTCATTCCATGAAGGTCAAGCTTGTTGCCCCTTCCTCTCAAGTTGGCCTGGTGAAGCAGTGAGTTGGTTTCTTGTGCTCTCCACCTCACATAGCCAGGTACGCCTGGCTCATCGGGGATTGTTCTTAGCCAGGTGTCTAATCTTCTTTTGAAGATGTCCACTGCAACTCCCTTCGTGTTTCTTAGGTCTTTGGGCAACTGATTAAACAGTTTTGGTCCTCTCACAACAAAACTATTTTCTTCCAGGGTTAAGGATGTTCCCTGTCTCGCCTTTAATTTGGGAATACAACACAGTCTACCATTTCTACTTTCCACTGTTGTTTGGGGAGTTATAGGGTTCAGAGTAAGATTAGGGACTAGTTTCTCCATTATTTTCCAAGTGTAAATAATGGTGTATCTCTCTCTCCTCCTTTCCAGTGAATATAGGTCTAGTTCGCATAACCTTTCCCAGTAATTTAGTTCTTTGCACCCATTGATTTTGGCTGTGAAGCTTCTCTGGATCTCTTCCAGCTGTCTAATGTCTTCTTTTTTATATGGGGATGTGAGGACCAAGCAGTATTCCAATTTGGGTATGATCAGGGTTTTCAGTAGAGGAATCATTACATTCCTCTCCCTTCGTTTAAGGATTCTCAATATCTGCCCCATTATTCTCTTTGCTCTATTTACTGCTATCTTATTTTGTGTTTCAAATTTAGCATCACTTGTCATTACAACCCCTAAATCTTTTGCTCTAGAATTTCTGTGAATTTCCTGTCCTTTGAATATGTAGGAGGAGCTTCCGTAAGAGGGCGGAGCAACTTCATTATCTCAATTAACTCTTTGTTCTACCAGTCTCACTACGATCTTTGTAGTGGATGTATGCAGTTCGTGAATGTGCAAGGTTTTGGTTTGCAAAAACTGAAGGATTCATAGGGTAAGTTTCATATATTCATGTTTGAATCATTGAAAGCTGATTTTCACATAAAAATAATAATAATATAGTTTTTTTAATAAAAAATGGGTAAAGCGGATGGGTTACTGGATAACCCACCCTGCACTTTGGTTATCATTTATACCCAAAATATATGATGCACTATGTTCAAGTTTTTATTGGTGAAACGGTATCATTGATCTGCGAGATAATTACATTTCTGAAAAATATAATCATTACACATTTAGCATACGAATTTTGAACTGTATTCGTGTAATATTGACAGTGCACTAGACTAATCTGTTGAAAAATATAATGCGCATGTGCATATTTTGCTACTCAGTTCAAGAGTCAGTTTGGTCGCGCGTGAGTTCGTCTTCCAGAAAGGGTTGGAGGTGTGCAGAAGTGATAAAATCACGAAAATGAGTCTTGTATAGCATTAAATTTGAATGACGTCAACTCAACAAGCAAATGTAGCTTTTATGAAACCAACACCGAACAGTCAACATTGCCTAACTCAGCGAGATTTTATACGCTTGTGTTAGTTTCAGAAATTGAATGCGTTGGGTAAGAGATTTGTCATAGGTTAGCGTACAAATATATTTTTGTTTCGTTATATATTATGATGATAATTATGAGATTTTCATATTTACTTTTGTAAGTATCATATTGCCTGTGAACGATGGTCAATGCGAAAGTTTTGCTGTGTCACGAAAATGTTCAGCGAGTAGGCTAGGCCCTACCATACTTATTTATTTGCCAGTATTCTAAATGTTTTATAATATTCTTATAACCGATATTTGTTTTATATTTTCTATAACATGCAGGCATGATTGCTAAATGATTATATACTCGTATATTATCATTCAAAAGTTTGGAAATGTATTTATTCCACCCAAAATTACAATTTGTGAGCGTGAATGAAATTTTTTTTCTTGCAAACCCTCCCCGACCGCTTGAGAAAATGGGCACGCCGTCTGCCGATCACAAAAGGCTAAATTATTTCAATTTTAATTGCATTTCTAAATAATAATCTGTTTTCTTTCCAGACCCATCATGGAAAAGAAGAGTATACATGTTTGTAACGAAACAGTGAGCGCAATATTGGATGAAATTCCTTCAGATGCTGAATCAAACGTAGATATCAGTGATGAAGCTAACTCAGATGAGGAGGATGAATATGACATGATCTCATCAAAAGATAGCAGTGAAGATGATGATGAAAACGACACAAGCAGAGAGAGTAGGCCTACAATCCACAGTAAAATAATTTGGAAGAAAAAAGGTAAGCCATTATCATCTGGAATATTTTCTTCACCAACTGGACCTAGTGAAGAAAAAAAAATCTTGAAAATCCAACACCTTATGATATATGTCGTTATTTTATCTCCACTAATATTATTGATCATCTCGTATTTCAAACTAATTTGTATGCGCAGCAGCAAGGAAAGAGGTACACCCATACAGATGAAGGAGAAATACTTACTTTCATAGGAATAAACTTTCTAATGGGAATAAACAGACTTCCCAGTTATCGAGACTATTGGAGCACGAATCCACAACTACATAATCACTTCATTAGCCAACTAATGACAGTGAATCGCTTCGGTTGGCTACTCAATCACATTCATTTGAACGATAATACATTAATACCAGAAAGAAATAGTGCAAGTTATGATAAGCTTTATAAAATCCGTCCCTTCTTGGAAATGATGCAAGAAAATTTCCTGAAAAATTATCACCCAAACAATATTATTACAATTGATGAATCAATGATAAAGTTCAAAGGGCGCAGCTCCCTAAAACAATATTTACCAAAGAAACCTGAGAAAAGAGGTTACAAAGTGTGGATGTTAGCTGACAGTTCAGGTTATTGTCGAAGGTTTGAAGTATATACAGGTAAGGTAGGTAATACAGTAACCAAAAATCTTGGTGAAAAAGTTGTGATTTCACTCACTAATGATCTTGTGGGAAAAGAGCATAAGCTTTATTTTGATAATTATTTTACTAGTGTAGGCTTACTGGAAAATCTAAAGGAGAAGAAAATCAATGCTTGTGGCACAGTAAATATTTCTAGAAAAAACTTGCCATCTTTCAGTTCAGGTAAAAAGATGAAGCGTGGAGAGCATCAGTCATTTACGAGCAACACTGGAGTAACTGCCATAAAATGGATTGATAAAAGAGAAGTTCATTTGCTGACAAACTTCCATGACTCTGAAGAAGTGTCTAGTGTCACGAGAATGGCAAAGGATGGATCAAAATGTATTTTTCCTTGCCCTGCTTCCATTTGCGATTATAATAAAAATATGAACTCGGTAGATTTATTTGATCAGTTGATGGCAAACTACAGGATTGATCGCCGTAGCAAAAAATGGTGGCATCGAATATTTTTCAATTTCCTTGATGCAGCTGTAATCAACTCCTATATCTTGTTCAAAACCTTTGACAGCAAAGCAAAGCTCAAAGATTTCAGAGGACAATGTGTGAACGGTTTTGTTGCACGTACGCTTGCAAAAAGGAAAAGATCACCGTCGTCCCTAATTCAGATAAAGAAAGCAAAGCCTACAGTTTCAATTGAAATCCGCAGAACTGAGTCTTCTCATCAGCCAGAGCGAGTTACTCGTCGAAGATGTGCTTTGTGCAGCACAAAACCTAAGGAAGTACGGTCAAATTGGGGTTGCTCAGTGTGCAAAGTGCCCCTTTGTCTTGGTCATAACAAAGAATGCTTTCAGAAATATCATGCATAAACTGTCAAAGAAAACAAACAAATTATAATGAGGGTAATTTTATTGCTAAACATGATCTTATAAGGGTGTTTTTATTAATGCGAATCAAGTTTTAATTTTTTTGTTGTAGGTCCCAAGTCGCATGGTGGGATGATTTTAAACCCACTTTATTATTATACGTTTTAGAAAAAAATTAATTATTTTTTCATCTTTTTTTATTAAATGGATCATTAGGAGTAAAATAAAACCATGTTTTGTCTAATTTTAGAAAATAAAATTTCTGTACAACCAAGATCTTATTTTTAACCTTAAATTGTGTGCCCCAAAGAGTTAAACTTCATATTGTTGTCTTCCATCCACTTGTAGATTCTGTTTATGTCAGTTTGTAGAGATCTTGTATCTTCTGTGTTTCTTATTTTTTTACTGATATTTGTATCATCCGCAAAAGATGTTACTGTGCTGTCTCTGGTAACATCCTCATCTATGCCAGTTAACATGATTATGAAGAGTAGTGGAGCTAATACTGTTCCTTGTGGTACTGAGCTGAGGACCTCTGATTCTGATGAAGATACTCCTTGTACTGTAACGACTTGCCGCCGCTCACTAAGGAAATTATATATATATCCATTTCCCTACTTTTCCTGTTCCCATATATTTCTGTTTATGTATTATGATTCCATGATCACACTTGTCGAATGCTTTGGCAAAGTGTCTGTATGTTACATCATAGTTTTCATTGCTTTCAAGTGCATCAATAATGTTGTTGTAGTGTTCCATTAGTTGTGATAGGCATGATCTGCCTGACCGAAACCCATGTTGGTTATCATTGAATTTTTTCCTGAGTTTCCAGAAAGTCATAGATTTTCTGTCTAACTATTCTTTCAAATATTTTAGTGAGATGAGATGTAAGCAACACTGGCCTATAGTTTTTTAGCCTCAGATCGATCTCCTCCTTTATATATTGGGACTATGTTCGTGCTCTTCAGGATGCCTGGTATTTCTTCTGTGTCTAATGATCATCTCCATATCCAATATAGGGGCTTAGCGATTGCATTCTTGCAGTTTTTGATCAGTGTGGCATTCCATTTATCCAGTCCTGCTGCTGAGTGTGCTTTTAGTTTCTCTATAGCTTGTGTAATATCATCCGTCATAAAGTTGGAGTCCATTATACATTCCCCTTGTAGTTCTTCAAAGAAGGCGTTTCTATCGCATATCAGTTTGTCAGTTTTTGAGATACTGAAAGGTGATTTTTACTGAGCTCTTAATATTTCAGATACTTCTGTTTGATCATCATATGAAGCACTGTTCTCATTTTTCAGAGGTCCGATAGTCGCATGGTTTTTAGACTTTTTTTTGCAAAATTATAGAAGTACTTTGAGTGAACCTTTATCGCTTCTATAGGGGCATTCTAGGAGAGATCACCCAATGCATGTCACCACTCCAACTCGGATTTTAATGAAAATTGACATATGGGGTTCTTCCAGGTGCTGATTTCACTGATCAAAATAAAAAAGTTCTATGACCCATAGTTTTTGAGATATGGGCCCCTAAAATCTTGGGGGCCCCACTTTACCACCTAACTTTAATGGGCAATAACTCCCAAACATCTTACCATAGACCTATAAAACTATACATTTTTAGAATCAGCATGAAGAGATATATTAAATGATACCACATTCAAATGTGTAGAACAATAATGAAAATTTCCCCCCTTTTTTATTTTTATTTTTATTTTTAACTCTCACCCCCCTAGGCAGTGAAATCCAACAAGAAAATTTTCATTTATTAAACTTCCATTAATTGTTAAAAGATATAAACAATGAAAAATGTGGGTATCAAGTTGCAAGATATTTTAAAAAATATTGGAAAAATGTGTACATTGTGAAATTTTGACATTTTTACGCCTGCAGACTAAAATAGAGAACTACAAATGATATATTCACATGGATGAAAATAAACAGCAAAACTACAAATTGAACACACATATTACATCAAGTTGATTCATAATTACAGGAGTTTTTTCAACTCATTTTCTAGGAAAACATTGAATACGCATTGTTCCTGGCTTTAAAGTTGGTGTGCTTAATAAACCTAAAATTTTATCTCTTGATATATGGCATGTATCTCTAATTTGTGGAAAGTAATGTAAACACTATATCCTGATGGGTGCAAAAAGCTAACCTCAAAGTCATCAAATTCCTCATTATAGGAATGTACAAATCCCAACCATTTCTGATCATTGTAAGTACAAACTATGTATTCTCCTATTTTTGGATTAACTTCAACATTATCTTCACCCAGAAAAGCTTTACTTATAATCCTCACCTCACCAACTTCATCAGAAGATAATTCAAATGTTTTTGTTATTTGCATTAATAGGTAAAAATCTCTGGAATTTTTGCGTTCCTGTTAGCTGCATACTTTTTTCATATCTGTCACTTAAAAAATTTTCCATAGCTTCAATTTCTTCAGAATTTATTAAAAAATAATTTATGCTGTCACATATATTGTTTGAACAAAATTCAAACATGTCTTCTGGTGTCAATATTTGATTTGCGAATGTTCTCTGCATACTCGCTCCAGCTACAGATCTTTTCACTGTACCCCCAATCCAATCACAAGTGCTCTTACCATGGCTTGTGGCAAAGAAATGCCACTCACATTCCAGCCCAAAATCTTCATGTTTACAAATGTTAACAAAGTTGAAATGATTTTTATATTGTCCTGCACATCCGTCAGTAAAATAATATAATTTTTTGATATGAAGGTGGGATTTTCTAATAATAGGTATGAGTGTATTTAAAAAAGTGTAAACCATTGTAGTGTTATGTTTTGTATTTGGAGATAAAAAACAATAACTTGAATGTTTTGTTTCATTACTTTCTGGTTCCTTATAATATAACACAAAGGGATGCACTGTGCATTGGGTATTTTCCCAATGAAAACCTTGGGCTGCATCCTGTACTACAAATGAGTAGTTTTCTGAAAAGTCACCAAGAACTACAGCTGTATGGCTATTTAAATTATTCTTCAAGTTTTTTAGAAATGCACTCTGATTCTTTGCTATAAAGTGATGACGTGTCAATTTGACAATTTTTGTGTTTAATGAATTTATAAAATCATCTACAGATTCTGTTTTTTCAACCATATTTCATCGATCTGTAGTAACCCATTGTTTATATTTTATTTCCTCACATTCAGGATCGTTAACACTGAAAAGTGAGCAAAAAATTCTTAATACCTTATTCTTTTGGACAGAGATTACATATTTGCATCATGCAATTCCTGTTGTTGACATCACACACTGCTTTCTCCATAAGAGCTGTGTATTCCAACCCTTTGACACCCAAAGCTGAGAATTGTATTTTGGCATTCTGGTGGTATGTACATACACACAGAATGGGTACCAGCAGCTCCAGCTAAAACACAATGTTTGGGGCAAAGGCTGGCAAAACTAGAGAAGCCAATTTGGGGACTATCTGGATTATTTTTATAAAGACTAAAAGCTTCTTTCAGATTCATTAACACCAGTCTTTTCTGCACAGATTCTTTATACCCATTTTCATTTCTGATACTCAGGCAGTCTTTTGTACCTGGGCACAAACGACTAATTTCATCTGATTCAAAAAATTTCTGAACAGAATCTTTAGTACCTTTAGTTATTATTTTTCCTTTTGACATGGGTTCAGTTTCAAGAATAATTCCAAGTCTTTGTTTTATATTTCTGCTTTTCTTAACTAAATATTCAGTTGTCTGAAATAGATTTATAGTTTTTGATGTGGTAAATGGAGATAATGTCAATATTTTGAGTTTCCTCTCAACTGTCAGTAGAATGGAAAGCTTCAACCAGTTCATTCATGAGATGAATCATTGACCTGAAACAAATTCATGAATGTATAATAGCTATAAACAAAACATTACATGTGCATATTAAATTTTTTGGATTATAATATTGATTTCATGTGTAACAAAATGAGCATTCTTTGAGATAGTCAAACTAAACCAAAAATTATTTTGTAACCAAATGAATTCCAAATGATTTAATGGGCCCATTGATCTCCAATCTTTAGGGAGTTGTGCTTCTAGTTTCTACTATCAAAGGTGAATACCTACATTTTGTTTTTATGCTTCAGTTTTAGTTTAGGTATATTCCTACTTAATAATAGCGTATCATTTTAAAATTCATACCTTTGAGTTTCATGATCCAACTTTGTAGCTTTTGATGGGCTTGGGATCTCAATTTCTAAATTTGTTTCTAGCTTTTGTTTTAAAGAACAACGTGCTTTTTCTATTGCTTGAATAGCTTAAATTACTTCTTTTCTTGAGGAACCCAAACCATCTGAAATTTTTGAATTAATAAATATTTGACTCCATTTCATATATATGGACAATAATAATTAATATGTCAACATATTAATTTCATAAGTTGAATAAGTTTAATAAATTTAATATATCAACATATTAATTTCATTAAGTTTTTCAGCAACTGCTGAAAAACTGTTTTGAAAGTAAATGCATTATAAATAAATAATATAAATAAAAAAGGTACTTTTTATATTTATAATTATCATTAAATACTTTCGTTTCCTCACTGGAGTCACAGCAACACTTTCTAGAACTTGAGAAACCTCTTCTTTGGCATTACTTGATATACTTGGATCATATTCATCACTTTCTGAAATAACATTCTCAGAAGACTGATTGTGATCAGACTCTTCACTTTGTGATGTTGATAGCAACTCTGGTCTCTGGGTCAATAATTTTCTACAGTTGCTACATAGTACAGTATTCCTTTGTAGTTTCCATTTACATCGATCATAAAGTGATTGGCTGATGGTTCTTATATCCTTGTGTATCTTTTTCTTATGTTTTTGTAAAGGATCATCACAGTATCTAACCATTTTTCATTACTAAAAATACACAATTGTAAATCACAAAAATAAGATATGAGTTGACTCAAAATAAGCACATCTGTAATAAAAATAAGCATAATTAACAAATATTTGAGAGATTGCGTGAATATGAGTTATACAGTGCCCGCGAAAAGTATCCGATCACCCTTGAAATTTGTATTTTTTACATAAAAAACAATGTTTAAATGTATACTAACCTTATATTAGTATTTTGTCATCTGTCCTTTGGTTTGGATGACTTGTTCTAGACGTTTTGGCATGGATTTAATCAAGTTTTGACAAACTTCCACTGATATTTCCTTGCACCATACCTTTTTGATGGCCTCTTGTAATTTTTCGACTGAGCCAGTGTCGTGGCATTCAACCTTATTTTTTATTATTAGCCACAGATTTTCTATCGGATTGAGATCTGGACTATTACCAGGCCAATCCAAAATATCAAATTTATTGTCAGTAATCCATTTTGTCACTATTTTGGCCCTGTGACATGGTGCACCATCATGCATGTATGTTTTTGTCCTTTGGATTGCCATTGCCATTGGAAGTTTATCCTGTAGCATTGCTAAATACCGTGCACCATTCATAGTTGTGTTCTTCGGAAGAAAATATAAGTTTCCACGCCCATAGTAACCGAAACAACCCCAAACCATCACACTTGGAGGGTGTTTCATTGTCTTTAGGGTGTATTTAGGGTCCATCCTATTTGAGCCAATAGGCCGGCGAACCTTTTTTGGACAACTTCTGAATGTCAAAAATGTCGACTCATCGCTAAATAAAACCTTCTTCCAGTCATCAACAGTCCAATGAATGTATTTTTTACAAAATGCGACACGTTTTTTACGCATTTTTTCATTAATGAACGGTTTCTTAGCAGCATGGCGAGATGGTAATCCGAGTTCTTTTTGGAGCCGCTCCTGGATAGTTCGTTCAGAAACACCAGATAACAAATTATTCATATTAAATTTTATTTCTTTCGCAGTTATTGTTGGGTTTTTCAATACTAAACGTTTCATAAGTTTGTCTGTTCGCGAATTTGTTTTTCTCGGTCTGCCAGATCGTTTTTTAGGGACTGGCGTGGTTAGGCCACCATTGTTCTTAGCCCGTGAAACCCATAAATTAACGGTACTTTGGGATATGTTTAATTCCTTAGCTATCTGTCTCTGTGATTTCCCACATGCATGCAAAGCAACAATAGCACCTCGACAATCACTCTTAAGTTGTTTTTTAGCACACATTATATATAAATTTTATTTACACCACTTTCTGTAAAAAAAAAAAAAATCAAGAAATTTACACAAACAGTGAAATCTGACAAATTTGAGACACAGCCACCCGCAACGAAGGCTACCAGAACACTAATTTGAGAATGCGTTGGATAGCTCTCATATCAGCGAGCAACCTCAAAGTTACCAGATGTCGCTAGAACAAATAGAAAGTGAATTACGTGTCTCTGAATATCAAGGGAAAATATTGTATTTTCTTGAGTGATCGGATACTTTTCGCGGGCACTGTACATAGGATGTAAATATATCATTTGTAGTTCTCTATTTTAGTCTGCGTAAAAATGTCAAAATTTCAATGTACATATTTTTTCAATAATTTTTAAAATATCTTCCAACTTGATACCCACATTTTTTTATTGTTTGTATCTTTTAACAATTAATGGAAGTTTAATAAATGAAATTTTGTAATTTTTTTATTTCACTGTCTAGGGGGGGTGGGGGTCAAAAATAAAAAAGTGGGAAAAAATTTTCATTATTGTTCTACACATTTGAGTGTGGTATCATTTAATAGATCTCTCCATGCTGATTCTAAAAATGTATAGTTTTATAGGTCTATGGTAAGATGTTTGGGAGTTATTGCCCATTAAAGTTAGGTGGTAAAGTGGGCCCCCCTAAGATTTTGGGGATCAATATCTCAAAAACTATTGGTCATAGAACTTTTTTATTTGAACCAGTGAAATCAGCACTGAGAAGAACCCCATATGTCAATTTTCATTAAAATCTGGGTTGGAGTGGTGACAAATTTTTTAATTTTTGGGTGATTTGTCCTGGAATGCCCCTATAGTGTTGTCGTCATCTTTTTCTGTATGCTTCTCAATTAGTTCCTGTATGACGTTACTGATACTCTGCAGTTTATCATTTAATATTTTTCTGATGATGTTATCTTTACAGTTAGTTAATTTTGCAGTCACTCTTCTTCTCTTTCGGAACAATGACCTCTTTTGTCTCTCGAACCTGCTTCTCTTTCCCCTTTGTTGTATTTTTGGGACATGTCTTTCCACAATTTCCAGCGTCTTCTCCTTCTAAGGTCGTTAGCATCTCTTCTGTTGTCTTGGCCTTGAAGATGGATTTCCAATCTATTACTTCCATGCTGGATGCAACATCCTCCCAGCTTATAGCTTCGGAGTGAAAATTAAAAATTTTGAATTTGCTTCTTTTTGTTGTTCGTATGCTTTCCTTTTTTGTTGCTTTTATATTGGTTATTATTTCAATAATGTTGTGATTTGATATTAGTTGGGGATATTTCTACATTATCAATTAGGTTGCTGTTGTTTGTTAACACCAAATCTAGGCAGTTGTTTTCTCTTGTGTTTTCTGTTATTTCTTGTGTTAACATAAATTCATCAGCCAGAGCTAGTAGCATTTTTACCTGCTCCTGGTCTTCCTGTGTGCTCCCCTTGTCCTGGTGTACACACACATTTTTTACTATCCTTTTATATTTCATGAATGGAAAGTTAAAACCACCACAGAGAAAAATATTTGGGGTTGGAGAGTGTAGATCTTTTACCCAGTTTCTTACTTCTGTAATGGAATCAGAGAATTTTGAGGTTGGTGTGTTCGGGGGTTTGTACATTACAATTAGTACCATATTTAACTTTTCAACTTTTGCTGCTACACATTCTACGTAGCTGTTTGAGGTGCTTATAGTCATTTCTGCCATATGTCTTTCGTGTGTGTAAATAGCACATCCTCCTTTATGTCTCAACTGTTCTGTCAGCTTGGAGGATGTTATAGTTGTCAATTTGTATTTCTCTTTTATCAATACAGAACTCAATGTTCACAGTTTGCCTGGCAGTCCTTTAGATGGGTTTTCGTGAGCATGCAAAGTCTGCTCCAGTTTCTTGCACAAGTCCTTTCAGGTATAAAACTTTGTCCGGGGAGTGATTTGATTTAAGGCCCTAAATGTTGGCTAGGATTATTTTTATTTTTTCTCTATCATTTTCATATACATTCAATTCATTTTCCAATAGTGGCTTTGTGCGTACCTTCTGTCTGGCTCTTGGATTCCTATATTTGTCAGCTGACTTTGTATTTGCTGGATGGTATTTAGCAGCTGAATTGTGTTGGCTTCATCTAAAAAATTGGTAGCCCTCTTTGATATGTTTTTCCTGTTCACCTGTTGCATTCCTTTGAGGGTGGTGGTAATGGCAGTTTTGTATATATATATATCAAACTTGATTTTTCTTATCTTCTGCGTAAAAAAAGTTTCAGTTTAGTTACTTGCATATAATTTTATACGTTGAAATAAACATTTTACATAAGCTTTATATTGGTTTATCATAATCCTTACATATCCTTGCATATCCTTACATATCCTTACATATTCTCACATATCCTCATAAATCTTATGACCAAACATGCCAAGGTTCCCATTTTGGGAACATCATAAAAATATATGAAAAAATAAAAAATATTTATAATTTCAGTATTTTTTGTATAAAAATAGTTGTAAGCATTAATTGATGCAAGCTGCAAATTCTTACGTCAATCAGATATGGTACCGGCCATTAAACAGTTAATATAGGAAACACTATATTTAAATACCTGAAGGAATAGGCCTATCCTTTTGAGTTATTAGGTTTATATTACTTGGTATTCACTCAGAACTTATAGGAAGATTAAGTATGTCCCCCTTGCTTAAAGCATCGCTTGGAACTCTGTGGCTCCGCGATGAGCTAATATAAAATTCTTTTGTCTTCAATTTCGCTGACTTTACAGAGTCCCCAGATGTCTAATTTTCTTGAAGTAATTTTCATGCATCAGCGATGGAAAATTTTGATACAAAATAATGCATTTTTCTTGTTATGTGGACCCAATGCCTCCATATTGGGTTCTATACATGGCAATTATTTTCATTCCCAATAGGCTATGTCGCCAATTTTGTAGGTATATAATTCAATGAATTAATAATTTGTATTTAATTAAGAAATAAAGGTACCACATACGATACATTGTTGTAGGCGTGTATAGTTTTTCCATAGTTTGTAAAGGATAATGTTTTTAGTTTTTGTAAGGAGAAGGTATAATATCTGTACTTTGTGATTAAAAACATTTATTATGAATGGTAAAGATTGAATGTGGAAAAGAGGCAACACGCACCTTTGAATTATCATACAAGAGAATGAGTTTACTAAAGGGGATACAAAATTTTTATTTTGCTTGCTGTAAACGCTTTCTCCTTAAAACTCCACTGAACTCTTCCTCTCCTGGTTGTCTTGAAGTATTGACAATGTATAGATCCCAACAAAATTGCAAAGAACAGCAATACTAGTAATATCATTGAACTTGCCAAAATTTTACCGCTTGATTTTGATTCAGAAAATTTGCATATTGACTAGATGTTGCTTTCTCTTACTGATATACAAAGTGTACCTGAATCTTTGAAAAGGGAAAGAATTTATCATTTTTGGAACTATATTTTTAAGCTGCATAATTCAAGTGGAGACATGAAATATCCAACCATTACTAGAATTGTGAAATGTTTTAACATTGTCACACGGAAGTGCTGACATTGAGAAAGGCTTTTCAAGAACTGCAAGAGTTTTGACAGGATGGATCTGCCATGTCATTGAGAGTATTAAATTCTAGAATATGGATTGCTGGTAGTGTGAAGAAATACAAAAATAAACCTTTACTGGTTCCAATTAGTGGCAAACTTATGTCAATGGATTTTACTGGATTTTGCTCTACCAACTCTGACATTTTTTCTGCAAAGTGCAGTTGAGCTGCCTTGGTTTGATCAGTTTGTGATTGAAGAAACTGAATCGTATAGGGGTATAACTTAAGATCATTGTGTAACATTTGCAACAGAACCTCTAGTGATGCCAAGTTCAGACAGTTGGCATGACAATTTTCGTGAACTTTACCGAAGGGACCTAATTCATTCAACATTTTCGTTTGTTGTAGCAACTTTGGGGGTGTTCACTTCTGCCTTTGTTCGTGTTTATGACGCTACCAGTTTCCTGAGTCACCTATGGCTTTCAGTATTGTGTTCCTTGATGGAGCTGTCTTGCAATTGTACGTACGTACGTTGTATCCTTGTCAGAGATTTGCCATGCTCATAATACAGCTTCACCAGCTCTGCGCAGGAGTGAGCTGTGACATTGTCTAACCTGCAAAGCAGAATTATTATATATCAATAAAAAGTAAAGGTATCTTCTTTCAAATGAGTAATAATTCACTTATATATGCAGGTCCGGCGCCAGCCTATTTGGCGCCCTTAGCAGGACTGCAGCTGGCGCCCCCACCTGCCTCCCACTTCACGATTGGGTTTGCCCACAAAGTAATCAAGGTACCATATTGAAGAAACTATTTGCCTTACACTGATCTATTTTAATTTGCTAATACATACATTTATTATAAAATTATAAAATCATTTCACAGTTCAAGAAAGTGTCATGACCAATCAAAACAGCGAGTAAAGCGAGGCATATGTAGTAACAAATCAGAACGCTCAAAAGTGCTAAAATATGCGTGCAAAAAGGACATATCTACTGTTTTTTCCAAGCAAGAAGGGCATATGTCACATAAAAACAGTTATTCGCTTATTGACGACTCTCGGAACTCATATTAAGCCGTAAATAAGCCGAGTCGCTTATTGATGACTCCCGTCTGTGCGCGCAACATTTTTAAATCGCTTATTTACGACTCCCGTCCCTAAAGGGTTAAAGGTCGTGATAGTGAAAGTTCTATAATGACCCAATAAGATGAATAAGTTAATTATGTAAATATCAGTCAAGCTAAACTGGTGTACATACGTCGTACAACCTTTCATCATTTGTCTATGCTTTTCATTCCTTCATTATTTTTTTCATGTTGTTCTTACATAATACTATCAGATGTGCACAGGGCGGGAGGCGCTGGCGCCCTTAGCATTTACTAACCTCGCCTAATGGAAGCGGCGGCCCTGTATATACGTAACTTACATATTGTCCAAGTAACATTTTAAACTTGTGAAGGTTTTTTTCTGACACCACTGTATTTTAATTATTTTATACATTTATTATTTTTTGTAAATTGTATTTTTGTTTCTGCTGCTGTAAAAATAAAATGAAGTCCTATTTGGATTTCATTTTACAAAAAATTCCAATGTAGTCAGATATTTTCTTTTTTTTCTTTATTTTGAGGCATTCCATGTCAAGTGTGTACACACATTATGTCAGGTCATCTCACTGATTTTAATGATTTTTGGTGTGGTAGTTGGGTATGATGAGTAATGAAGCATGACCAAATTTTAGTAATGACCTCAGGTCAGAGTTCAAAATTCAAGGTCATGAAAATTGGCATAAGTAAAGACCTTTAGATGAAGCATATTCAAGCAAAAAATTGGAGTGGGATCTCCATGGGTTTGCTTTCCACAAGCATTTGAAATTGTGCATGTTGAAAATTTTGAGCATTTTATTTAAGATAACTTCACAAACAGTTCATATATATGTATGTATATAAATATATGTATATATGTATAAATATAGCTACATTCCTGGTTTGATAAATAAACTGTATGTATTAAGATTTTTGCAAATATTAAGGTATTTGCTGCTCTAAAAGAGCAATAATTTTCATCACAGTACCTATATAATTTGTATATTTAATCATGTTAAATTTGTGTGTTTTCAGGTTTTGACTATATGCTGATAAAATGTCATCAAAATATTGTTGTGATCCATTCAATTCCCACAATAAATTAAAATCTTCTGATCTTCGGCCTGCTTCACAATCACTGATAGAAAAATTTCCAAATCATTTGAAGCCAGGCCAAAAGTTATGTTCATCATGCAGAAAAAAATTTTCCTTACTTATTTTACAAGTTCAAAAAATAGCAGAACCAGAAATATCATCAAGCTCGTCTGATACTACTATGGAAACTGTGTCATCAGATGATGTTTTTGTTGACAAGGAGGCTGAATTGTCAGTAATGAATGAGACAATCGCCATGATTGGGGAAAGTCTGATTGTCAAGCGCAAGATTCAAAGAAATGAAGCATACCTCCCAACAAAAATGGCCAAAATACAAAGTTCAGTAAGAAGACACTTAGATATGGTAGGTGAAATTCCTCAAGAGCCAGGTCCATCAAATGTAGACAAACTGTCTGAGCCAGAAGTAGTTGTCCAAACATTGAAAGATAAATATCAAAACTCAGATAAACATGACCAAATTATGATTCTAACTGTTTTTGCACCATCAATGAGTGTAAGAAAACTAATTCAAGAATTTAACTGTTCACAAAGAATGGCTGTTCAGGCTCAACAGCTTGCAAAAGAAAAGGGAGTGTTGTCATCACCGAATCCAAAGATGGGGAAGGAATTGCCACTGGAAGTAACTAACACTGTTAAAGAGTTTTTAGAAATGATGAAATAAGTAGACAAATGGCAGGCAAGAAAGACTGCATAACAATAAAAGAAAATGGTGAATGAAAAAAATATCAAAAGAGGTTAGTTTTATGTAATCTAAAAGAAGCATATCAACAATTTAAGTTTAAGTTTCCAGCTCTCTCTATAGGATTTTCAAAATTTGCGATGCTACACCCCAAAGAATGTGTTTTGGCAGGAGCAAGTGGGACGCATAGTGTGTGCATATGCACAATTCATCAGAATGTTAAGTTAATGATGACAGGTTCTAGAATGGCAGAAATTACCAGTGAGGAAGAAACTCCATTGAGTAGTTACCACTGCACTTTAGCCAAAATTATTTGTGACAAAAGTCATCCTTTTTGCTATTTAGGAGAGTGTGATCAATGCCCTCGACCTGATTCGCTAAAGGAAACTCTTCTTACATGTTACAAAGAAAAAGGTATTGATGAAATCCAGTACAAACAGTGGACAACAACAGATCAATCTCAGCTGGACTGTGTTATTCAAAATTTAGAAGATTTCCTAGATACCTTTATTTCTCAACTAACTTGATTAAGGCATCATGATTTCATTGCCAAACAACAAGCCAAGTATTTAGAAAAAAGAAAAAATGAACTGGATGAAGGCAATTTTTTGGTGATTGGGGACTTTTCCAAAAACTATTCCTTTGTAGTCCAAGATTGTGCTCAAGGATTTCACTGGAATAATTGCCAAGTGACTCTTCATCCATGGGTTTATTATTACAAAGAGCAAGAAAAAGTAAATCACAGCTCTCTAACTATTATCTCAGAGTGTAATACACATGATACTGTTGCAGTGCATCTATTCATAAAAGTTCTAATAAATCATCTTAAATCAAATTTTCAGCTACTAAACAGAATTATCTATTTTACTGATGGATGCGCAGGTCAATACAAAAACTGCAAAAACTTTTTAAATTTATGCCACCACCATGAAGAATTTGGAGTTAAGGCTGAGTGGTATTTTTTTGCTACCAGCCATGGCAAGGGACCATCGGATGGTGTCGGAGGAACCATCAAAAGGGAAGTATCAAAATAAAGTCTTCATAAGCCATATGAAAATCAAATTCTGTCCCCAAAAGATCTTTTTGATTTCTGTTCCTTAAAATTAACTCAAATGTCTTTTAGTTTTGCAACACAAGAATAATACTCAAATGAGAGAGAATTTTTAGATCCAAGTTTATCAAAAGCGAGAACCATACCAGGAACTCAAAAATTACATTCATTCATACCACTGACAAAAAATTGTTTAGAAGTACAAATGTACAGCGCCTCAGTTGAAAGTTAAAAGGAATTCGCTTCCCCCCAACAAGCCACTCAATTAATTGAAAATGTCACAGGATATGTAACAGTGGAGTATGATAACCACTGGTGGATTGGGTGTGTGATGGAAACATATCCTGGTGAGGGTGAAGTGAAAGTAAACTTCCTTCACCCTTGTGGCCCAAACAAGTCATTTACTTATCCTGAAAATCCTGATATACTTACAGTAGATTTGTCCGACATCCTCACAATCATAAACCCAATGACAGCTACTGGAAGAACATATACAATCACAAAAAAGGAAACCAATGAAGCCAATATGATCCTGAAAAAGCGTCATCTTAAAAAGTAATCAAGAAACTGGATACAAACTTATTGTCAAGAACATATAATCAAAAACTTACAACTGGCTGGAAAATGTGAGTATTGCTATTTAAGTTGCTTATTGACATGTATGCCAATATACTGTAACTAATTACACTGCATTTGCACTTATTAAGCAGATTACATTTTCTCCAATGTTTTCAAAAGTTTTTCCCTGATTTCAATGAAATTTGTAGCAAATAATCACTATATATAGCAGCATTGATGGTATTCATTTCGATAAAATATTTTGATAATTAAAATAATTATCTCATTTTATTGAAAAATATGTAAAATATTGTGTTCCAAATTATTAAGCAAGTATTCTATTTATGGATCTAAATGGTGAAAATGGGTAAGAAGAAGGATTTAACATTAACTGAGAAAAGAAAAATAGTCAAGTTACTCGCTGAAAATATAAAATCTATTGAAATTGCGAAGCAGTTTGGCAGAGCTTATCGAACTGTAAACAAGTTTGTAGCAGAGGGTACCAAACTGAGTCAGCGAAGTGAGAAAGGAGCTATAAGAAAAGTGACAGGGCGGCAGATATCTGTAATCAGGCGCAAATTGCAAAGCATCCATTGTCCTCAAGTAAAGAGGTTTTTGAGCAGGCTGGCATACATAATGTACCAAGAACATCTCGATGTGGAATCCTCCAAACAATTGGCAAGACGTGTAAACCTACGAGTCAGTCACCATTAACACCCAGGTACAAGAAGCAGCGTGTTGAATGGACGCATCAGTACATGAAAACAGATTTTAATACTGTATTGTTAATCGATGAATGAAGAGCAACCCTTGAGGAATCTGATGGTTGGTCAAAAAGATGGATTGCTAAGGGTCAATCTCTACCATGGAATGAGGTTTTCTTTTAGAAAGTTTGTATAAGACTGGGCATTCATTTTTAAACCATCAGGCACTCTGTATGGGACAGCTACTTCATTGCCTATCAATCCTGCCCAAAACATGACACTACCTCCACCTTGGAGTCTTAATCTCGATGGTAGAAATTGGCTCTCAGCAATCCATCTTCTTGACCAAACATCAAGTCCCTCAAGGGTTGCTTTTCATTCATCAGTGAACAATACAGTATTAAAATCTGTTTTCACATACTGACGCGCCCATTCAACACGTTGCTTCTTGTACCTGGGTGTTAATGGTGACTGAATTGTAGGTTTACACATCTTGCCAATTATTTGGAGGATTCCACATCGAGATGTTCTTGGTACATTATGTATGCCAGCCTGCTCAAAAACCTCTTTACTTGAGGACAATGGATGCTTTGCATTTACGCTTGATTACAGATATCTGCCACCCTGTCACTTTTCTTATAGCTCCTTAATCACTTTGCTGCCTCAGTTTGGTACCCTCTGCTACAAACTTGTTTACAGTTCGATAAGCTCTGCCAAACTGCTTCGCAATTTCAATAGATTTTATATTTTCAGCAAGTAACTTGACTATTTTTCTTTTCTCAGTTAATGTTAAATCCTTCTTCTTACCCATTTTCACCATTTAGATCCGTAAATAGAATACTTGCTTAATAATTCGGAACACAATATTTTACATATTTTTCAATAAAAAGAGATAATTATTTCAATTATCAAAATATTTTATCGAAATGAATACCATCAATGCTGCTATATATAGTGATTATTTGCTACAAATTTCATTGAAATTGGGGAAAAACTTTTGAAAACATTGGAGAAAATGTAATCTGCTTAATAAGTGCAAACGCAGTGTAGGTATATTTTAATACTTACACTTATGAATACAGTTCTAAGTATTAATCTAATCTTAAATTGTACAGCTTCCTAATATTAAATTATTATTAAATAGCAGAAATCCCTCTAACCCTCTAGTCGTTAGAGCCTGTGACTGTGAATAAATGGTCCTTGGTTAGAATCCTAGTAGCTTAGAGGTTAGAAAATTTATTTTCTCCACAAGTGCGTGCCCAATGCCTATGCTTGTTTCTGCCATACAGTAGAATATATAAGATCTCTAAACTAATATGGAATGAAAAAAAAACCTGTTTTGGCACCCTGCATAGTATCTAGGCCTAGGTCCTTCGGAAATTGGAACGAGGTACACACCTAGGCCTTGGGGGTTTAACTACCTACCTTGCTAATTAATTTTTTAAACAACTCCTTATCATGATAATTTTACTTAAATTTTTAATAGGTATAAAATTTATATTTTTCAGGTTCAGCATGGCAATATGAAGTGTTAATTCATCAGAAATACCTGTACAAGTTAGTCGTTGTTCACTGTTCAAACTTCAAACACCTAAATTTCAAGTTATTTTTAGCTGCAAAAATTATATAGGATTTGTGATAAAAATTATTGATAATTTTAGAGAACCAAATAATTTGTTTGTAAAAATCTTGATGCTTACCTATAGGTATATATCAAATCATGTATGTAGCTATATTATAATATATATATATATATATATATATATATTATATATATATATATATATATGAGGCCCTCGCCTTCCTCGAGAGTAAGATCCTCTCGGCTGCCGCCAGTTGCATCCCCCGTACCTCTGGCTCCCCCAGGCCGCGAAGCGTTCCATGGTGGACCCCAGAGTGCTCCCATGCCGTTCAGGAGCGGCGCCGTGCCGGCCGCCGCTTCTACCGGACCCGCCAGCTGGAGCACAAGATAGAGTTTCAGCGCCTGAAGGCAGTGGCCCGTCGGGTCCTGAAACTGACCCGGCGTACCTCCTGGCGGAGTTACGTGTCCGGGATCTCCTCCTCGACTGTTTTGGCGCAAGGTGCGTAGCTTTGAGGGGACCCGTGTCCCCCCTCGACCCCCGGTGCTTCGGGTCGGGGACGACGAGTTCGTCTCCGATCCGGAGGCCGTCGCGAACGCACTCGCGGCGCACTTCGCAGCCATCTCCAGTTCCGATTCCCCCCATTCCCGCCGCGACCCACCGGATTTTCCACCTCATAGGGATGACCCCTATAATCACCTCTTCCGCATGACGGAGCTTCGGGAGGCCCTCCGCCCCCGACGCTCCTCCGCACCCGGCCCCGATAATATCCCCTATGACTTGTTACGGCACCTCCACCCCTCTGCTCTCAGCTTTGTACTGGACCTCTATAACCGGATTTGGTTGGAGGGTTCATTCCCGGACCGGTGGCGTGAGTCCATCGTCGTCCCATCCCGAAGCCCGATAAAGACCCCTCACTCCCGTCGAACTATCGCCCCATTTCCCTGACATGCTGCGCCTGCAAGGTTATGGAGGCGATGGTCGCCTCGCGGCTGTCCCTTACTCTGGAGGCGAGTGACCAATACCCTGCTACCCAGGCTGGTTTCCGGCGCTTCCGGTCTACCACCGACCCCCTCCTCCTCCTTAGCCACGACGTGCAGGAGGCTTTCTCCCGGCGTCACTTTGTACTCGCCGTCTTTTTCGACCTTCAGAAGGCCTACGATACTACTCGGCGGAGCGCGGTCTTTGACTGCTTAAGCTCCCTGGGTTTCGTAGGCTTTCTCCCCTCCTTTATTTATAACTTCTTGTCCGCCCGTTCTTTCCGCGTCCGCATCGGTTCTACCCTCTCTGACCGCTTTCCGTTGGAGGAGGGTGTCCCTCAGGGTAGTGTCCTTAGCGTCCTGTGTTTCTCACTAGTGATGAACACAGTCGCTACGGTCCTGCCTACTTCCGTTCGTAGCTCCCTCTATGCCGATGACCTGGCTATCTATTGCTCTGGCCGCCTCCCGTCTTTGGCTGAACGTCGACTCCAGCTAGCCATCAACGCGGTGGTTCGCTGGGCGTCCTCGGTTGGCTATGCTTTCTCACCCTCTAAGTCTTCCAGTATGCTTTTCCGTCCTCGGCGCCTCCGTCTGTCGCATACCTTCGCCCTTACCCTTGCCGGCACTCCTCTTCCCCTCGTCCCATCCCTTCGATTCCTGGGTATGACCCTCGACGAATTTTTCGGTTGGGTTCCACACCTTAGGCAGTTGCGGCAATCATCTCGTCGCACCCTCTCCCTTTTGAGTCACCTGTCCCACATGACCTGGGGGGCGGACAGGCGTACTCTGCTGCGCCTGTACACCTCCCTGGTGCAATCCCGCATCGACTACGGCTGTGTGGTCTACAGCTCCGCCTCCTCTCCGGCACTCCGTATGCTGGATCCTCTTCTCCACCGTGGCCTTCGCCTGGCGTCGGGTGCCTTCCGCTCGTCCCCTGTCGCTAGTCTTCAGGTGGACAGCGGACACCCCCCCCTGCCCCTTCGCCGGGGCCTTCTCATGGCGAAGTGTTACCTTCGCATCTGCCGCCTCCCGAGGTCCCTACTCTTCTCCGCGATCTCCCAGGCGCTACCCCGGCCTGACACGTGGCATTTCGCTGCCTCCCTGGCCGAGATCTTTTCGTCCCTGGGGATCCCCCCACCCTCTATTCTGCCGTTCTCCTTCGACCTGTCGCCCCCCTGGCTGACCACCCCTATCTGCCGCTGCCAGGCGCTCCGTGGCCTGCGTAAGGAGTCTCCTCCTACCGTCCTCCGGTCTTCTTTTCTGGCCCATCTTCCCGTACACTCGGACGATGTTCCCGTCTACACCGACGGCTCGCGCTCCCCTGCAGGTGTCGCGGCCGCCGTCTTCTCTCCGTCGCTGTCACCTACCTCCCGGGGTATCCCCCTGCCGGTTCAGGCCTCCATCTTTTCCGCGGAGCTCTTTGCCCTTCTGGAAGCCCTCCGTCTGGTATCGGGTTTTTCGCGGTCTTCCTGTACCATCTTTTCGGACTCGCTGAGCGCCCTTCAAGCGCTCGAGCGCTATGATTCCCGCCCCCTCGTACGCCTTATTCAACAGGAGTACCATGTCCTGCACACCGTTCACCGGATCCGGGTCACCTTCTGCTGGGTTCCTGTCCATGTCGGTGTTTCCGGTAATGAGGCGGCTGACCGCACAGCCCGGTCCGCCGCCTCGATGCCTCCCCTCCCCTGCCCGCTCCCCTTCTCTGACTATGTGCAGGTCTTTCGGTCCCTCTACGACCGCATATGGCAGCAGTCCTGGGACGATGCCACCGGAAATAACTCTGGTACATCCGCCCCCGCCTGTCATATTGGGCGTCCTCTTTCCACCGCTCACGACACAAAGAGGTCGTCCTTGCGCGGCTTCGCATCGGCCATACGCGCCTCACGCACGGCTATCTTATGTCCCGGCAGGAGGCTCCTCGTTGCGCCTCCTGCCAGTCGCCCCTCACCGTCTTTCACATCCTTGTGGAATGCCCCACCCTGTCGTCAGTACGTCGTCGCGCCTTCCCGTTCCTCTCTGATTTCCCCCTCCCCGATCGTTTACGTCTTGTGCTCGCTGAGAGCCCTCTCTTCTCGCTTGACCGTCTTTTCCTCTTCCTCTCCCAATCTCGCCTCCTCTCTGAGCTTTAGGTGACTTCTCACCCGTCGTCCGCGGTCCTCCCACTTCTAGTGCCTTTCCCCCGTCTCCGTTTCTCTTTCTCATATTCTGCTTCGCCATGATATCCGCTAGCGTATAGCGGGAAATGGCGGTAAACGCCCCAATACAAAAAAAAAATACAAAAAAAAAAATATATATATATATATATATATATATATATGAACTATTTGTGAAGTTATCTTAAATAAAATGCTCAAAATTTTCAACATGCACAATTTCAAATGCTTGTGGAAAGCAAACCCATGGAGATCCCACTCCAATTTTTTTGCTTGAATATGCTTCATCTAAAGGTCTTTACTTATGCCAATTTTCATGACCTTGAATTTTGAACTGACCTGAGGTCAAGGTCAAAAGTGAAATATAAATGCAACTTTTTTTAATGGAATATACGTACTCTGTGCATAAAATTAAAGTTATTCTGCTGTCTTTTCTGAGCATTTTGACACCAAAATCATTAAAATCCATCTATTAGATCCTGAGTTATGACCTTTCAAAATCACGAGGTTACGCTGCTGACCCCAAATTTGGGATCACGCTTCATTACTCATCATACCCAACTACCACACCAAAAATCATTAAAATCGGTGAGATGCGTGGCAGAAATCACCAAAAAGTGTGTACACTTGACATGGAATGCCTCTTTTCTCACTTTTCTCATTTTTCTCTCAGAAAAATAGAGTGGCAGTCCTGGCTAAGTTGTTAGTTGTTTAGAGTGTCGATGTTTTATCATGAAGAAGGTGAGCGGCTTGGCTCAGAAACTGGAAGGGACTCCTCTGGGGTTAAAGAACCTACCTGGTCTGAAATATTATCTCTGACATGTTTAATGTCAATGGAGGATTTGACAGATTCCCGCATGCCATGGTATTGACGATGTGTGAATAACGTGAATAACATTTTATCAACTAAACAGTATAGTTCATATAAATTTTTGAAGTCTACCCAAGAATTAAAAAAAATAAATATCAAACTGAGTTTAAAAGGGCGCCTCTCAGATTCCGAGCATTACTCATATCAGGGCCATAAGTGACTTTTTTAAGTGTTTAAGCCAAATGAAATTTTTTGGCGTCTGGGGCCTGACAGTAACGAAAAGAGGATTCTATTTTTCAAACCATTCCTGGAGAGGGGGGGTGCGACAAGTTTTCCATTTACCCAGCCTCAAAAATAAAGGACAGCAACCGTCCGATTAACTACCCAAACTGGAATAACATTAATAACGCTTTTTCACAGGAGTTAATGACATAGTCGGTCATGGCATGTAAACGTATTTGAATAAAGAATTAGAGAAAGGAATTACCAGGAAGAAAAATAAAATGTAAATATATAGATATAGAAATAAGCAAAATGAGAGAAAACAAAAATTATAAATTTATATTTACGTGAATACTCGCGAGGAGAGCAAAAATGAGTGGTTGTTGAATGTCGAGACTGAAATCGGCGGTCAGCGAGTAATTTTTAGGGTAGTGGCCACAAAATGGGATTAAAAGGGTGCCCCGGAAAAAAGGGCTACAATGTTATGAACATTAAAGTAAAATTGACCTTAAGCTTAAGGTACGAAATTAAGCTAAACCTAAACAAAGTATAAATGAGTGAAGTTGGGGTACAGTATATGTCAATTATAGCTCAACTTCTGCAGGAACAAAATTTAAAACAAACAAACAAAAAAAAACAATAGAGCGAAATTCAACAAAATTAAACCATTAATTGAATTTATTTTCAATTGTGTTTGATTTAAATGATTATGAAAAAAAAAGGATTTAAACTGACAGAGGGCCTTGCGAAGCTTCAAAATTCATTTCGATTTTGAATTGGGATGATGATGATGATGATTCGATTTAATTCGATTTGTAAAAGACTCATTCGTACTAATTTCGAATCGGGCACTGTCATTCTCCATTCTCTATTTTTTTTCATTTCCTGTAAGTAATATCTCGTTTATCTATTAACTTCATTTGAAAGTTTGGGCAATAATAAAATTTTTTATAGCAAAATTTGTGCTTCAAAAAAGTCGAGAAGAAAAATTAAGTTGTCACTGAGCAGAGCAGACAGACGGCAGAAAATGAACACACGAGTAGAATAGCTGCTGGATCGACGTGTTGTGTGCATCCTAGTTTGTCTGTATGTCAGTTGGTCATATTTTTATTTGTAAATATGTTTTTATGTGACAGGGTCACTCTCTATGGATTTAATAACGCATCTATTTAATATTCCAACACTTTTTTTTACTGTCGGAAAGTAACATACGTTACTTTTTATTGGTGTCCAGCCTTAATTAATCACATTCTCTATTCTTTTCAGTTACTCCAAGATGTCTACTATTAGAATGTATTATGAACAAAATGACAAAGCATTTATGTGCAAATTGTGTCGGCAGCCATTTTCATTACAAGCCAGTGGAACAACTTCTCACTTGTGGACTCATTTGCTACGTAAACATCCGACTGTGCACAAAGAAGCTAAAGAAGAAAAAGCACAAAAACAAGCAAGGAAGCGGTCTTTAGTTTCAGAGGAATCTGCTAAAAAAAAATCAACATGACATATTTTATGGAGAAATCTATCGATGCCACAACAAAGAAAAAATATGACAAAGCAGTGTTGCATTTTGTTGTGGCAGATGGGAGACCATTCGAGGCTGCCGCAGGATTTGGGTTCAAGAATTTGTGTTCGGAGTTAACAAATGCCAGGTACTCTCCTCCGCATCCGACCATACTTTCACGTCAGCTCGATGACCTTAGAAATACTTTGCACGAGAAGTTCCTGGAGACCCTGAAATCTGAAACAAAGAACTGTCGATCTTCCATCACATTCGATCATTGGAAGGGTGACAACCAGGGTAATTACTTGGTTCTCACAATACACTACATAGCTGAGTCAGATTGGATCCTGCAATCTCGATGTTTGTCAGTAGTTAATATTGAGAATTTGAATGCTGATCACTCAGCTGCTGTAACTGAAAATATCATTCGAGATCAATTGAAAAAGTATGGTATCGAGTTGTCTAAAATTTTCTTTGCTACTACAGATACAACAAACACAATGTCTTGCACTTTTCGACGTCTTGGTATTCAATGGCGAGGCTGTACCGCTCACCTTCTGCAGCTTTCAATAAATGCAGCCCTGAATGCTCAGGAAATGATGAAGAATCTCATCTGCCATGTACATCGAATCGCCGATTTTTTCAATTCTTCCACAGTTGGACAGGGCTTGTTGACAAAACATCAGGTTGATCACGGTTTGGAGGAGTCACTGCCTCCATTCGATGTCATCACACGTTTCAATAGCACATACAAACTACTTGATTGGGTGCACAGGAATGATGTTGCAATATCTCTGGCTCTTGTTTCATGTCGTAAAAGACAAAACTGTGCTACAGTTCCTCCTGTATCCCTGCCTCAGTCACTGAAGAGAACTCTAGAAGCTGCTCTCCCACTTCTTAGGCCAGCAGCAGAGGCAACAGCAATCCTCAGCGATGAAACAGCTGTCAGTATCAGTCTTCTTGTACCCTGCATTTCTGTTCTCAAGGACGAGTTGTTGTCAACATCATCGTCTGGTGCAGAATCATTTCGTGATGAGCTTATAAACCAACTAAACAATAAATTTGATCTCTCTAAAGACTACCTCCTGGCAGCAACATTCATCGATCCAAGATTCAAGCTTGTCTTGTTCACGGAACTCCAGTCTAGAAAAGCAAAAAGTTTTTTGAAAGAATTGGTTTACCAACCAAATTCAGATGACAGAATTCACCAAGGAAAACAATCAGATATGGGTGATACTGGAAGTATGCAGCCTGAGCCAGAAACCGATAAAGGAAGTCTTCTGGATGCAATGTTCAAAAACGTGCATGCCACACAACAAGAGAAAACTCGGAAAAGCAGCGAACTTTCACTCTTGGCAAGACTTCAGACGGAAATTGATGGATATTGTAGGCAACCGATAATAGAGCGTAATAGTGATCCACTGTTGTACTGGAAAGAGAATAGAAAGGTCTATCCATTGTTGGCAACAACAGCACGAGACCTTCTCGCTATTCAATCCACAAACTGCTCATCAGAGAGAGTGAATTCATTGGGTGGACAAATATTGACTGATACACGGCATTTCCTCTCTGAACTTAATACAGAAACATTGATCTGGGCTCGAAAAAACAAAGACTTGCTGTTCTAACTTTTGTTCAAGTACAATCAGACTTCTGCTTTCAGAAAGACTCTCCTAACCCCTGTGCAAGAACACTTGTTTTTACTCTTCTAACATTCTTCTTTCTTAGGCTCAAGTACACTTTTGTTCTCAGTAGATTTACTTTTCTAATCCTTACTAATCGTGTATTGAAGTATACTACTGCAAATAAACAACCTATTTTCTATAAGATTTAGCTTTTATTTCAGTCGACATACCCTATATATCATACACTGCCTGATTCGATTCGATTCGATTCGATTCGATTCGGATATTTCAGGATGATTTGTTTCGAGATTCGATTCGTGTAGTGAGAGAATTTTAGATTCGCAGGGACTTAATTACTGACATTTAAATTACAAAATTAAGATGAGTTAAATTTTCTTTTTTTAACTAAACTACGTTTAAAAAAAAAATACTAATTCAACTTTAAGAATTATATTATTTGCAATTACAATACATACCACGAAAGGTTATACGAAGATATGTTATCTGGATACGCTACTAGCGACAATTTCTAAAGTGATATTCAGTTAGTTAATAACTTAACTTAACCTAACCTAACCTAAGGTCTAAGTAAATTCAGATAAGTAAATTAAATTTAAGTTTTGTGAAATTTGGAAAAATGAATGCATTTCAACAAAAGTTTCAGCGTTACGTTATTGGATATAAATTAAGGCCCTGCGAATCACAATTTTTTTCGAATCGAATCAATTGTGCACATATACAGGGTGTCCCATAAGTCCGGCATCATAGGAGAAATTCATATTTTTCTCTTTCTACAGGCCATAATGTCTGTGAGCAAGGAAGAACGAATCCAGATAATTCTACTCATAGGAAATCGGAGTCAAAGAGAGGCCGCTGCTGAATTTAACAGACTGCATCCAGGCACACAACTGTGCGTTATTGGCTCGCGGTCTGAATGCAGTCTGTTAAATTCAGCAGCGGCCTCTCTTTGACTCCGATTTCCTATGAGTAGAATTATCTGGATTCGTTCTTCCTTGCTCACACACATTATGACCTGTAGAAAGAGAAAAATATGAATTATGGTTTGTAGAAATAGAAAAATATGAATTTCTCCTATGATGCCGGACTTATGGGACACCCTGTAGATTAGTGTGTTTCTACACACATTTAGTAATAAGTATAAAATTAATTAAATCTTCTTGAGAACAAAGGACAAAGTAAATCCTTCTAAAAAAATATATTAAGTATTTGATCATGAGGAGGAACAATGGTATTAAAGCATGATAAAAGTGTTATTGCGCAAGAGATTGGTCTCTGTATTATAGACTGAATTATAATCTAAGTAAAAAGAAAAGTGTTTATTTACGAAAGTGTTTTTCGAAATAGGGACATTCCACGTCAAGTGTACACACTGATTTTTTGTGTAATGGTTAGGTTAGGTGAACGATGAATCGTCACCAAATTTTAGCTTCCTAGGTCAATGGGTCACAGCGTAATCTTGGTGGTTCGAAAGGTCATATCTCGGGTTCTACTCTACCGATTTCGACAATCTTGGTCTCAAAATGCTCAGGAAAGGACGTAGAATAACTTCGATTCCCGCTGTGAAAACCATAGAGCATCAAATAAAAAAGTTCAATTTCTATATGACCTTTGACCTTGATCTCAGAAAAACCTTCAAAATTCAAGGTCATGAAAATTGGCATGAAAAATGTCCTTGATATAAGGCATCCACAAGCAGAGAATTAGAGGGATCTCCCTGGGTTTGCTTTCCAGTGGCGTTCAAAGTCATGCAGGTGGAGCATTTTGTATACTTTTGACAATTAATACCTACTTATTGTTTATTAACTTATTAACAGTTATTGACCATTTACAACTATTATTAACAACTTATTGACAATTAATAATAATAAACAACACAGAAGCACACATCATCTAAACAATCCAAATATGGCACCCATAGTTTTTACTTCATTTTTGGATAGCACGGTTTTTCAGGATCCTATTGGCTTCATTGGTTTCCCTCTGCGTGATTGTGTATGACCTTCCAGTGGCTGTCCTAGGGTGGATCGTTGTGAGGATATCGGACACATCCAGTCAGCACATCGGGTTTGGAGGGGAAGGCAAAAGACTCTTTGGTCCATGGGGTGAAGGAAATTTACTTCCACTTTCCTCACTTCGGGATACGTTTCCATAACACAAGCCACTCACTAGTGGTTGTCGTATTCCACTGTCACGTATCCATTAATGTTTTTGATTGATTTGTGGGTGGCTTGTTGAGGGGCGGCGAACTCCCTTCGGCTTTCGGCTGAGGCGCTGTACATTCGTACCTTCAAGCAGTCTTTTGTCACCGGGATTAAGGAATGCAATTTTTTGTGTTTCTGGTATGGTCTTTGCTTTCAATAAAATCTAATCCAAAATATCCTTCTCCTTTGAATACTCCTCTTGTTCTGTGTACCTGAAAGAGATCCCAGTCAATTTCAGGGAAGCGAATTGAAAAAGGTCCTTTGGAGTTAAAATTTGCTCTCCGTAAGGCTAACGGAGACTTTCCTTCGATGCTTGTCTTTTGACAGTTCCTCCAACACCGTCTGATGGACATTTGCCGTGGCTAGTGGCGAAGAAATGCCACTCAACCGGCACTCCGAATTCTTCGTGGTGACGACATAACTTCAAGAAGTTCTTGCAATTTTTGTATTGGCCGGCACATCCATCGGTAAAGTAGACAATTCTGGTGGTGATGTTAAATCGGGACTTCAGATGATCCATCAGAACTTTCTGGAAGTGGTGAACTGCCACGGTGTCGTGTGTGTTACACTCCGATATAATTGTTAAAGAGCCGTGTTTGAGGAACCCTTCCCTCTGATAACAGTAGACCCACGGGTGAAGGGTTGCCTGAGAATTGTTCGCATCTTGAACTACGAACGAGTAATTTTCGGAGAAATCGCCGATGGCTAGGAATTCTCCCTCGCCAAGTTCATGCTTCCTCTGTTCCATATATTTCGCCTGTTCTTTCGCCACGAAATCATGGCAGGCGAGCTGAGCCAATCGAGAGGAGAAGGTATCCAGAAAATCCTCCATTGTTTGGACGACAGATTCCAGTTGCGAACGATCTGTCGTCGTCCATTGGTTGTATTGAATTTCGTCGATCCCCTTTTCCTCATAACATTGAGAAGCAGCTCTTTCAGGGAATCGACACCAGGACAGGTATTGCAATCTCGCAAAAACAAGAGGGTAGACTAGGGTTGCAGAGAATGTGGGCTAAAATACAGTGGTAGCTATTCAAGGGTACTTCTTCCTCGCCAGTAACTTCCCCCATCCCTGATCCAATCATCATGAGTTTCACATTTTGATGAATTGTTGAAAACTTATGAAAAATGCAAATATAGCTAAAGAGAACAAAGAAATAATGATATAAATATTTATGGATTTGAGTAAGGCGTCTGATGTAATAGACCATAATATTCTACTTACTAAATTATATTGTTACGGCTTTAGAGGAGCAATCAGTGATTGGTTTAAAAGTTATTTATCCAGTAGATATCATTTTTTTATCAGTAAATAAGGTTTGCTCAACTAAAGCGCTTGTCAAACATGGTGTGCCACAGGGCTCAGTTCTGGGTACACTGTTATTTTTATCATATATACAGTAAATGACCTTCCACGTTCATCTGATATACTGAACTTCATAAAGTTTGCAGATGATAAAACTCTTTTTCTTGCAAAGATGTTAATTCAGCTAAGAATATATTTAATTCAGAATTCATCAGTGTAATGAAAATGGTTGACCACCAAATAAACTCTTCCTAAATACCAATAAAACAAATTTCATGATTTTTACTAAGAAAAGAAATGTATATCTTGAACTTAATGTTAGTGAAATCGCTATAAAGGAGTGTACTGTAACAAAATTCTTGGTGTAATGCTAGATAAGAATTTGCAGTGGAGTGATCATGTAAATTATATCGCGAAAAAGATTTCAAGGAGCGTTGCTATAATGTTTAAACTTAGAAATGTAGTTCCTGAACAAGTTTTATTGACTCTTTATCATACGTACTGCACCCTTGTTTGGGGAAACTCCGCTAATAACGCATTAAATGGTATCTTTGTCATCCAAAACGAGCAATAAGGTTATTATCTGATGCTGATTTCTTTGATCACTCTAGTAGGTGGAAACGATTTGTTGTAAGAATTCGTTGAATGGATCTTCTGGAGACACTCGTCTCCTGAGATAACTTTCTTAAGGACTTAGTAAGCTGTTTTCGAGGTGAGTACCGTTAGTGATGTTGCTGCATCGGTTGAATTTTTTGGCCGGTCATGAACACTTCCCGTTTTTTTGAAGCGAGTGAACAGTTTTCCAACTGACGCCTGAACAACTGGCGGCCTCTCAGGGTGTTTGTCATGAAAAGCAGTAGCAACTGATCAGTGTGTGTTACCACGCCTCCTTGCACACATTAAAACTATCTCCACCCGTTCATCTATTGTCAATTTCTGTGCCATAGGTTCAACAACAAATCTGAAAAAAACAAAACAAAAAAAAATATTAAAACACAAATCATTAAAATGTGTATGGTTCCTGACTTTTGCGCCACTCTATATATATATATATATATATATATATATATGTGTGTGTGTGTGTATATACAGTACTGTGCAAAAGTCAGAGACCACTGTCGATCTGATAACTATTAGATAATCTGTTGTATGAAATTGGTTTTCATACTAAAATACATATTAACTAGAACCTCTGGTTCATATTAACGTATAACTAAGTTATTACTTAAGTGTATAAAGTTGTATAAGCTGGATGACCCTCTAGTCTGCATAAATTGGACTTGAGGGTTGATTCATTATATTACTTATAACGCATGTGTTTAAAGATCTAGCGAACTATTACTGATGGATCTGCAGTAAATGCTCCTAAGCTATTGTTATATCAATATTTACAAGTAACAGTATTGACATATTCACTTAAATTCTGCAAAACAAATTTATCCAAAACGTTTCTCATTATAATCCTAATTCATGCTGTTTTTTTCTTTCACAGGCTTAAGAAATGACAAAAAGTACAATTTCTGATGAGATTAGATATAAAATAATACATTTGCATGGTGAGGAACTGAGTCAAAGAAAAATAAGTGAAATCTACAGGCGTTTCCAAAACTCGTGTACAAAAAATCTTGGCTCGTCACAGATCAAATGGGACCCCAGCTGATCGTCCTAGATCAGGGAGGCCCTCTAAGCTTTCTCCATCTGATCTACAATATCTAAAGATTACTTTCCTTTGAGACAGACACAAATCCAGCACTTCACTTGCAGCAAATCTCGAAAAAACAACAGGTGTCTCAGTTGATCCTTCTACTGTACGAAGGAAGCTTAATTCAGTAGGTCTCGTATGTCCAATACTTGTGTTCCAAAGCACATTTTCTTCTCTTCTCTTTATTTCCATTCCTTAAAAGTGGCTTTTTTGCTGCAACACGTCTTTTAAGACCTACTGAGTTAAGTTTCCTTCATACAGTAAAGGGATCAACTGAGACACATTGTTTTTCGAGATCTGCTGCAAGTGAAGTGCTGGATTTGCGTCTGTCTCGAAGGGAAGTAATCTTTAGATATTGTAGATCAGATGGAGAAAGCTTAGAGGGCCTCCCTGCTCTAGGGCGATCAGCTGGGGTTCCATTTGATCTGTGACGAGCCAAGATTTTTTGTACGCCAGTTTTGGAAACGCCTGTAGAGTGTAGATTCACTTATTTTTCTTTGACTCAGTCCCTCACCATGCAAATGTATTATTTTATATCTAATCTCATCAGAAATTGTACTTTTTGTCATTTCTTAAGCCTGTGAAAGAAAAAAACAGCATGAATTAGGATTATAATGAGAAACGTTTTGGATAAATTTGTTTTGCAGAATTTAAGTGAATATGTCAATACTTTTAATTGTAAATATTAATATAACAATAGCTTAGGAGCATTTACTGCAGATCCATCAGTAATAGTTCGCTAGATCTTTAAACATGCGTTATAAGTAATATAATGAATCAACCCTCAAGTCCAATTTATGCAGACTAGAGGGTCATCCAGCTTATACAACTTTATACACTTAAGTAATAACTTAGTTATACGTTAATATGAACCAGTGGTTCTAGTTAATATGTATTTTAGTATCAAAACCAATTTTCATACAACAGATTATCTAATAGTTATCAGATCGACAGTGGTCTCTGACTTTTGCACAGTACTGTGTGTGTGTGTGTGTGTGTGTGTATATATATATATATATATATATATATATATATATATGTGTGTGTGTGTGTGTGTGTGTGTGTGTATGTTGTGTGTGTGTGTATATGTATGTATATGTGTGTGTGTGTGTATATGTATGTGTGTGTGTGTATATGTATGTGTGTGTGTATGTGTATATATATATATATGTATGTGTGTGTGTATATATATATGTATAGTTTTTTCTTTTTCATGATGGAAAGCCCAACGTGGGCACCGGGTTACTCAAAGAGGCCCCAAAATATAGCTTTGCAGATAGCTGGTGAGGGTAGTTATATTTTGGGGCCTCTTTGTGAGTAACCCGGTGCCCACGTTGGGCTTTCCATCATGAAAAAAAACTATAGTATTTGTCATTTATCATTACTTATTCGAACTTAGTGGATGTAATTTCCCAGAAGATTTCCTTGTTCCATGCACGGTCTGTGTTTAACATATAAGTTTCTCAGGGACCATTCTGAGTTCATTCCCATATATATATATATATATATATATATTTATATATATATTATATTATATATAATATATATATATATAATATAATATATATATATATATATATATATATATATATATATATATATATATATATATTAGAGGTGGACCGAATATTCGCATTCGCATTTGCGAATATTCGCATCATTTTGAACATTCGCATTCGCATTCGCATTTAGATGTGCGAATATGCGAATGCGAATATTTCGTGCTATAAGTAATGCATTAGTTTTTTTTCATTATAATTGAAGCAGAAACGGTTGGTGCGAAAATGAAACTGTTGGATGCTGCCACGTCTGTTTCCCGCAGTGTGTCGCTGTGTGCGTATGAGCGACGTTTTTTTCCTGACTAGCGGCAGATGCAGATGCAGCTGTAGCTGTCTGAGAGGGGTCGGTGTGCGGGAGCCTGGCGAGTCAGTTACCCACGAGCCTTGGCTGAGTGAGGGTGCGTGCAAGTGTCCGTCTATAACCCTGTGTCGCCTTCAATTGCCCCCAATTCATTGTGTCAGGTGCTTTGTGATGGCGTCCTCCAGTGCCGTTTGGGACTATTTTGAGTTAGTATCAAATGATATTGCTAAGTGTAAGCTTTGTAAAGCCAATTATTCGCGAAAAGAAAGAACGACGTCTGGATTGCGTAATCATCTTAACAGCAAACACCCTGCAGAGTATAAGAATATGAGTAAGACCGAAGAAGAAGCGAAAGAAAGTAGCAAGAAGAGGAAGGCATCTCCAACACCAGCTGCGAGGATGAAGCAAGCTACTCTTGAAATGTGTCTTGAAAAGACAAAATTGTGGGATGTGAACAACGCAAAAACAAAGAGCATGGACAGTAAGATTGCAGAAATGTTAGTAATGGATGATCTTCCATTTTCTCACGTGGAAGATATTGGCTTTGTGCGGCTCATGAAAGAAGCGGCGCCATGTTATCCACTGCGCCAAAGAAAGTATTACAGAGATAAAATTTGTGAGACAATGTATGATTCTGTCAGAAGTACAATTGGAGACAATATCAGCTCCCTCAAACAATCATCGAAACTGTCCTTCACCACCGATGAGTGGTCCGATACACAATCAGGTGTTTCGTTGCTGTCACTGACCAGTCACGCTGTAGACAAAGAATTCAACGTCAGAGTTTTGTGCTCTGCTCTGAACCCCTCTCTGAACGTCACACAAGGGAATATCTCAGCCAAGTGTTTGACAATTTGTTGGAGAAGTGGAGTCTGTGCGCGGATGATGTTCACTGCGTCATGAGGGATGCAGGTGCTAATATGAAAAAAGCGTTGTTTCTTTCAGGTGTTAACAACACCAACTGTGCCAGTCACCAATTGCACCTTGTTGTCAAAAATTCTCTGTCATCTCAGAAAGCAGTCGTTGAAGTCATCTCAAAATGTAGGTCAATTGCGACACATTTCAATCATTCAACCATGGCCCAAGAAGATTTAAGAAAATTCAGGCTAGAATAAATGCTCCACTGCTTTCTGTGATTCATGACGTTCCTACTCGTTGGAATAGTACTCTGCAAATGATGATCAGAATGAAGCTATCATGAACCTCTCTGCTTGTATGCCACTGCAACCGGTAAGATCAAACCTTTAACACTTCAAGACAATTCAACTCTGGACAAATGCATTACTCTACTCCAACCATTCGAAGATATCACAAGAATATCAGCAGCAACTCATCATCAATAGCGGACGTCATTCCTCTCGTGACCACTCTGAAGAAAGTATTGATGTCCAGTTTGTCCACAGCTGAAGAAAGTCATGGGATCAAAGCGATGCGAGAAACAATGTTATCAGAAATAACAAAAAGGTTCGATTCAGCAGAAAACAACGACTTGTACTACATTGCTACATTTTTAGATCCTAGATACAAAGTAAAATTTTTCAGCTCTTCTTTTGTTACGGACAGGGTTAAAGTAGAGGTTGGATTAAAATGTGAAGCACTTAGTAAGGAAAAGACATTCTCAATCTCCAGGCCTTCGTGATGAAAAACCGCGCGATAAAAAACCGTCCACGTCTGTCGCCGAAGCTATGAAAGAAATCCTTTCCTCGAGCAGTGACGATGAGTCTGGAGAAAGGATTTCAGAACGATCTTCAAAGAATCTAGACAAGTATCTCAAGGAAAACGACTGCCAACTGACGAAAATCCTCTGGAATGGTGGAGAGTGCATGCCGAACAATTTTCAGAGTTGTCGCAATTAGCAAGGTGTTTTCTTGCTTGTCCACCATCCAGTGTTGCGAGTGAACGCCTTTTCAGTGGTGCCGGTCTAGTGTACGATACAAACGCTCCAAACTATCAGCGGAGAGAGCGGAAAAATTACTATTCCTAAAATATAATCTACCAATAGTAGAATTCAAGTACGAAAGAGTCAACCAGTGAGTGCCTAAACTATTTCTTTATCAATACCATTATCGGAAGATTGGGAATACTCTTCACAATGAATGAAATGTCTTATTTCTCTTGCCGACTAAACGATGCTCCGTGGCATTTATAAAGAAATAGTCATCCTCTTTCAAGGGTGGAGGTTGGGGAAAGAGGTTGGTGGGATACATTATAAGAGTGGGTCCTCGTCCCGTATCAGGGTAACATAGAAAATTCAATGGAATTTATTCCTATTTAATTTTCTATGGCGAAACTCTTACAAGTTAACATTTAAAATTTTAAATACCTCAATTCTAATGATGAAAAACGAATATATTAATTCTAATAGTAATTTTAGTAAATATTCGCATTCGCATGCCCCCCCTGGCCCGACCATAGAAGCCCGACAAGGCACTTCTGACCCGCTCAGCCCTCGATGTTCCTCTGCCTGCCGTGATCCACGCCTCCGGTCTCGCTCGGCCGACTCGACCCCGCAACCTCCGCAGGGTTCGACAGGCCGACCGATTCCTTCCCTGGTGAACGGTAGATAGCCAGCCATGCTCCCGACCCAGCCTTCAGTTTCGCGAACTCCAGATCTCCCTTCACACTCCAACCTCCTGGCGCCTACACCTTTACCCATCCCCCGAAAACCACAATAGTCCACTGGAACTGTCGAGGAATCTTCGCAAACTACAAAGGCCTTAACTCCTTGATTGCCACTTCCCGCCCGGTGTGTGTCTGTCTCCAGGAGCTAATCCTGGGGACCAGGCCCATGCCCTGCCCCACTGGTTATTTCTGCATCGCCACCCCGCCTCCTACCTGCACTCGAAGGGGAGCTGCCATCCTCGTCCACCACGCAGTCCCCTTCTACAATCTCTCCATCCGGTCCCCGCTACAGGTGACTGCCGTCCGGCTCTCCCTGGATAGACAGCACCATTTGTTCAATCTACCTTCCCCCCCACGCTCAAGTCTCCCGCGACGACCTGGTGGAAGTCGTGGAACAACTCCCCAGGCCCTTCCTACTACTGGGCGATTTCAATAGTCGTCACCCCTTGTGGGGCGACACACACTCCACCTATATGGCCCCAACCCTGATATCCGTCATGACCGAGCTCTCCTTCGAGTGCCTCAACGATGGCTCTCCTACATTCTACCATGCCACCACCTTGCACTCCATCCTGTATAGACCTGTCCCTCGTATCAACTGATGCCCTCCTAGACTTCACGTGGCAAGTCCTCCGAGAGGACTATGGCAGTGACCATCTCCCCATTCTACTCACCCTCAATCGACCCGACCAGACCGTACGGGTACCGGTAAGGTGGGTTACCACCAACGCGAATTGGGCCCGCTTCCGCGACAACACATATACCACCCTTACAACAGCCCACTTCCCATCCATCGACGAGTGCGTCGCATACTTCGAGTCCGTCGTTCTAACGGCCGCAAGCACAAGCGTACCACAATCCTCCGCCTACCCCCGCGCCCGACGGGTTCCTTGGTGGACCCCGGAGTGCGCGGAGGCCGTGCGCGCCAAGAAGGCGGCAACTCGGCGCTTCTACCGGACGCGACTCCCCATCCATCGCACGGAGATGCAGCGGGTCAGGGCCATCGCCCGCCGCACAATGAAGACAGCGCGCCGAGCCTCTTGGCGTGCCTTTGTGTCCGGCATCACCGCCAACACACCTTCGGCTACCATCTGGAAGAAGATGCGGGGCGTCGAGAGGCGACATGTCCCCTCCCGACCCCCGGTCCTCCGGACTAACGACGGACTCCTATGTGAGCCCAAGTCGGTGGCAGACCACCTTGCTTCTACCTTCGCCGCCGTTTCTTCCTCTGCAGCCAATCCCGTACCCGCCCCTGACGATAGCCCCTCCCCACCGTCCATAGACAGCACCTACAACCGATTGTTTACCATGCGTGAACTACAGACGGCACTGGCCTCTCGACGATCCCCTTGTCCCGGCCCGGACGGTATTCCGTACGGCATGATCCAACACCTCCACTCTACCTTACAAATTTTCCTGCTAGACCTATACAATCGCATATGGATAGAGGGTGCCTTCCCCTTTAGGTGGAAGGAGGCCCACGTCATCCCTATCCCCAAGCCCGGCAAAGATTCCCTGGACCCCACAAACTACAGACCAATCGCCCTGACGTGTTGTGCCTGCAAGATCCTCGAAAAAATGGTCGCTACGCGATTATCGTTCGTCCTTGAACGTACCAATTCCTTCCCGTCTACCCAGTCCGGCTTCATGCGGACATACCTCCGCGCACAGAGGCTACCTTCTTCGCTTCTGGGCACGGCGGTTTTAGAACTACCACCTCAGGGACGGAACTGGCACTTCACTGAAGCAGTCCGCTCTTTCCTTGATCTTTTCAACATGCCCGCCCCCTCAGTTATCCCCATTTCATTCAGCATCTACCCCCCCTGGATCCTAACCCCTATCAAGTTTTGCAAAGATCTGTGTTCCCTACCGAAGACTACCACGAGCGCCATGATATACAGGTCACTTTTCCGCGAACACGCAACCCAACACCCGGACGCAATCGCCATTTACACGGATGGTTCCCGCTCGGAAGCTGGTGTGGCCTCCTCAGCGGTGATTCTGTCCCAGCCGCTCTCCCGGAGCGTCGGCCTGCCCCGCGAGGCCTCCGTTTTTTCGGCGGAACTTTTCGCCATTACGGAGGCCCTTGTGCGCACCCACTCTGCCAGCTCTTTTGTCATTTATTCGGATTCCCAAAGTGCACTTCTCTCCCTAGAAAGATTTAACTCCCCTCACCCGCTCGTCTGTACTATCCAGCAGACCTTCCACTTTTTAACGATCTTCCAACACAAGACAATCGCATTCTGTTGGGTCCCGGCTCATGTCGGCATCCAGGGTAACGAGGCGGCGGACCGCACAGCAAAGACGGCCTGCTTGCTGCCGGCCTCCTCCCGACCCCTCCCCTTCTCCGACTTCTTCCCGGCTTTCCGCTCCCACTTCCGCTCCATATGGCAGCGGGAATGGGACCAGGCCACAAAATAAACTCCACACGATCAAACCGCAAATAGGATACTGGGCTTCTTCATTCCACCGGTCCCGCCGTAAAGAAGTAATCCTAGCCCGTCTCCGCAGAGGTCACACCCGCATCACCCACGGACACCTTATGGCGAAATCGCCAGCCCCGCTTTGCTCTACCTGCCATACCCCTATCACTGTCTTACACCTTCTGGTGGAATGCTCAAAGTTGGCCGCTCTCCATCTCAGGTGTTTCCCTCTCTCGGCCGAAAACCCCATACCCAACTGCCTACGATCTATACTCGCCGACGGCCCCTACTTTTCAGCGGAAGCCGTTCTCCTCTTCCTTACTCACTCCCATCTGCTCCATCGCATCTGAAACCGTACCCCTCCTACCCACTATCCATCGACTGACCCTTACTCATTCCCCTAGTCTATCGCCCCCAGCACAGTAACATCACCCACTCACTGCCTCGCCGAGATATGTACCGTCTCTTTAGGTACGAATCGGCGGTAAATCTGAAAAAAAAAAAAATATATATATATGGGAATGAACTCAGAATGGTCCCCTGAGTTTTTTATGATACACACAGACCGTGCATGGAACAAGGAACTCTTCTGGGATAATTAAATCCACTATAGTCCGAATAAGTAATGGTAAATGACAAATACCATAGTTTTCCTTTTTCATGATGCTAGCCCGACGTGGGCAACGGGTCACTCGCAAAGAGGTCCCATAAATATAGCTTCCCTCACCAGCTATCTGCAAAGCAGAGAAGATCCAGCTTTGGGACATGGATCTAGGGTTTAAAGCAGCCTGGCCCTGCTACATTTAGAACCTCAATTGAGGTTCTAAATGTAGCAGGGCCAGGCTGCTATATATATACGTACTGTATATATATATATATATATATATATATATATATATATACACACACAGGGTGAGTCAAAAGTAGCGCCCGATTTCTGTTTTTTGCAATTGCAATTGTGCATCGATCACGAGGAAGGGCACTTTGAAAATTGCAAGTAAAACAGCTTGGTACAGTTCCGTAATAATTTTCTCCCGAATAAATGGTTAGATAAACATGTCATTCATTTATTTCTACCTTCTTGTACACTGTAATACAAATGGCAAACAAACAATCAACTGACAGAAATCGGGCGCTACTTTTGACTCACCCTAAAAAAAAAAAAATATATTAGTACATAGGTATATATTAGAGGTGGAACGAATGTCAATTTGTGATATTCGCGAATGCGAATGCGAATATTTTATTTTAATATTCGCGAATGCGAATGCGAATATTTACTAAAATTACTATTAGAATTAATATATTCGTTTTTCATCATTAGAATTGAGGTATTTAAAATTTTAAATGTTAACTTGTAAGAGTTTCGCCATAGAAAATTAAATAGGAATAAATTCCATTGAATTTTCTATGTTACCGGGATACGGGACGAGGACCCACTCTTATAATGTATCCCACCAACCTCTTTCCCCAACCTCCACCCTTGAAAGAGGATGACTATTTCTTTATAAATGCCACGGAGCATCGTTTAGTCGGCAAGAGAAATAAGACATTTCATTCATTGTGAAGAGTATTCCCAATCTTCCGATAATGGTATTGATAAAGAAATAGTTTAGGCACTCACTGGTTGACTCTTTCGTACTTGAATTCTACTATTGGTAGATTATATTTTAGGAATAGTAGTTTTTCCGCTCTCTCCGCTGATAGTTTGGAGCGTTTTGTATCGTACACTAGACCGGCACCACTGAAAAGGCGTTCACTCGCAACACTGGATGGTGGACAAGCAAGAAAACACCTTGCTAATTGCGACAACTCTTGAAAATTGTTCGGCATGCACTCTCCACCATTCCAGAGGATTTTCGTCAGTTAGCAGTCGTTTTTCCTTGAGATACTTGTCTAGATTCTTTGAAGATCGTTCTGAAATCCTTTCTCCAGACTCATCGTCACTGCTCGAGGAAAGGATTTCTTTCATAGCTTCGGCGACAGACGTGGACGGTTTTTTATCGCGCGGTTTTTCATCACGAAGGCCTGGAGATTGAGAATCTGTCTTTTCCTTACTAAGTGCTTCACATTTTAATCCAACCTTACTTTAACCCTGTCCGTAACAAAAGAAGAGCTGAAAAATTTTACTTTGTATCTAGGATCTAAAAATGTAGCAATGTAGTACAAGTCGTTGTTTTCTGCTGAATCGAACCTTTTTGTTATTTCTGATAACATTGTTTCTCGCATCGCTTTGATCCCATGACTTTCTTCAGCTGTGGACAAACTGGACATCAATACTTTCTTCAGAGTGGTCACGAGAGGAATGACGTCCGCTATTGATGATGAGTTGCTGCTGATATTTCTTGTGATATCTTCGAATGGTTGGAGTAGAGTAATGCATTTGTCCAGAGTTGAATTGTCTTGAAGTGTTAAAGGTTTGATCTTACCGGTTGCAGTGGCATACAAGCAGAGAGGTTCATTGATAGCTTTCATTCTGATCATCATTTGCAGAGTACTATTCCAACGAGTAGGAACGTCATGAATCACAGAAAGCAGTGGAGCATTTATTCTAGCCTGAATTTTCTTAAACTCTTCTTGGGCCATGGTTGAATGATTGAAATGTGTCGCAATTGACCTACATTTTGAGATGACTTCAACGACTGCTTTCTGAGATGACAGAGAATTTTTGACAACAAGGTGCAATTGGTGACTGGCACAGTTGTTGTTGTTAACACCTGAAAGAAACAACGCTTTTTTCATATTAGCACCTGCATCCCTCATGACGCAGTGAACATCATCCGCGCACAGACTCCACTTCTCCAACAAATTGTCAAACACTTGGCTGAGATATTCCCCTGTGTGACGTTCAGAGAGGGGTTCAGCGCAGAGCACAAAACTCTGACGTTTGAATTCTTTGTCCACAGCGTGACTGGTCAGTGACAGCAACGAAACACCTGGTTGTGTATCGGACCACTCATCGGTGGTGAAGGACAGTTTCGATGATTGTTTGAGGGAGCTGATATTGTCTCCAATTGTACTTCTGACAGAATCATACATTGTCTCACAAATTTTATCTCTGTAATACTTTCTTTGGCGCAGTGGATAACATGGCGCCGCTTCTTTCATGAGCCGCACAAAGCCAATATCTTCCACGTGAGAAAATGGAAGATCATCCATTACTAACATTTCTGCAATCTTACTGTCCATGCTCTTTGTTTTTGCGTTGTTCACATCCCACAATTTTGTCTTCAAGACACATTTCAAGAGTAGCTTGCTTCATCCTCGCAGCTGGTGTTGGAGATGCCTTCCTCTTCTTGCTACTTTCTTTCGCTTCTTCTTCGGTCTTACTCATATTCTTATACTCTGCAGGGTGTTTGCTGTTAAGATGATTACGCAATCCAGACGTCGTTCTTCCTTTTCGCGAATAATTGGCTTTACAAAGCTTACACTTAGCAATATCATTTGATACTAACTCAAAATAGTCCCAAACGGCACTGGAGGACGCCATCACAAAGCACCTGACACAATGAATTGGGGGCAATTGAAGGCGACACAGGGTTATAGACGGAACTTGCACGCACCCTCACTCAGCCAAGGCTCGTGGGTAACTGACTCGCCAGGCTCCCGCACACCGACCCCTCTCAGACAGCTACAGCTGCATCTGCCGCTAGTCAGGAAAAAAACGTCGCTCATACGCACACAGCGACACACTGCGGGAAACAGACGTGGCAGCATCCAACAGTTTCATTTTCGCACCAACCGTTTCTGCGACAATTATAATGAAAAAAAACTAATGCATTACTTATAGCACGAAATATTCGCATTCGCATATTCGCACATCTAAATGCGAATGCGAATGTTCAAAATGATGCGAATGCGAATATTCGGTCCACCTCTAGTATATATATACACATAGATTGAGATAATATAAGTTGTATGCAGAAAAATAAAAATATAAACATACTACAAGTACCCTACCTTTTGTCCGGCTTCCAGAAATTCGGCTAATTTTTTAAACTGGCAGGTTGGCAAAAGTGATCAAGTAGGCTAAAGAATTTCTCAAATAATATGCTTTCAGTTAACGCCATTTCGTTATTACATGGTAAATTAAGTTAGGAACAGTTCAAATAACGTGCTGTTTTGTGATTAGGCCTATACTACAGTAGTTAAATAGGCTTCCAACGGTTGGCTTACGGTAGCAACATCACACAAGCCAGTTAGCTTCCCCCCCCTCCCCGGCAGATCGAAGCATTGCCACTGGTTATTTCCCAGATTTCCTTTGGTGTTTCTCTTAATTTACTGTTTCTTACTTCTGTAGAATTATTTTACCGCTTTTTTAAATTTATTATTACAATTTTATGAAGTTAATTGAGGAATTATCGTTTGTCGGCTGGCCACTAAGCAACAAGCAACGAGAAAAAGGAAGCCAACTTCACGCCGGTAATGGTGGACCGGTGGACAGGCGTGAATTTGAACGCCTCTGGAAAGCAAACCCATAGAGATCCCACTCTAATTTTCTGCTTTTGGATGCGTTATATCAAGGAAATTTTTCATGACCTTGAATTTTGAAGGTTTTTCTGGGGATCAAGGTCAAAGGTCATATAGAGATGGAACTTTTTATTTGATGCTCTATGGTTTTTACAGCGGGAATCGAAGTTATTTTACGTCCTTTCCTGAGCAATTTTGAGACCAAGATTGTCGAAATCGGTAGAGTAGAACCCGAGATATGACCTTTCGAACCGCGAAGGTCACGCTGTTGACCTCAAACTTTGGAAGGTCATAATTTGGAAACCCGTTGATCCAGGAAGCTAAAATTTGGTGACGATTCGTCATTCACCTAACCTAATCATCACAAAAAAATCAGAGAAATCGGTGGGATGAGTGGCAGAAATTGTTAAAAAGCATGTACATTTGACGTGGAATGTCCCAACAACATCACTGATGTTGTTTACCGGACTTAATGATCGAAAATATCGAATTGGAGCCCAAGCTAACGAATCAAATCGAATCTCGAAGCTTGGCAGGATCCTAATATACTTTTCAACGTTTCAAGGGTTCCGTGCAATGATTCCTCATTTCACGAAGGTCAAGCTTGTTGCCCATATATATATATATATATATATATATATATATATATATATATATATATATATATATATATATATATATAACTGCAATGACCGCGCAGTATATAAATGAATAGAAACGACATAAGTGTTAAGGAACGTTTCCGCACACGAGGAGGAGAGATAACGAATAATGAAAAATGAGGCGAACCGCCCGGGAATCGAACCCAGGACCTTCCAATTGGAAGGCCCTGGGTTCGATTCCCGGGCGGTTCGCCTCATTTTTCATTATTCGTTATCTCTCCTCCTCGTGTGCGGAAACGTTCCTTAACACTTATGTCGTTTCTATTCATATATATATATATATATATATATATATATATATATATATATATAATGAAGTTAAACAAATTTAAAAAAAAAAAAAAATTTTGGAGGTATGAAGTTGAGATGAAAATGTTAAACCGAATGAACAAAATTTTATGTTGAAAACAATACAAAAATTAAAAAATTTAACGTGAACTCATTTTTTTATATATAACCTAATTCATGAATGAAAGTGAAAATTGTAAAATCGAGGAATTGTTTTAAGTTATGCGAATGGCCTGCGTACATATGAGGGAAATGAGTTTAAGTGTAAACAATCGAGCGCACAGCTGAGTGATGTAAGTTTTCACAAAGTACATTGAAAATGCTGAGGTCGGAGAGGTGAAGGAAAATCCTCTACGTGGAAGACAGTCTACGCACGAAGTCTCGTGGTTGATTGAAGAAAGAATTACGATGAAGTAATAAGGTCGAAAGGTGATACAGTTATAGGTTGATTAAATAGAAATTTCCATGACGAAGATTGATAGAAGATTTCGCTGAATTCGAAAGCTGATTGTAATACAGCGATGAAGTAAAATTGGAGAATATTGGAGTTGATTGAAGAGACTGAAGATATAATGCGATTCGACGTGGAGTGAAGTTAAATAGAATAATTCAGTTCCCAGGGAATTCCGGAATGAAGGACATCCAAATGACGTAAAGTTTTCGTAATGGAGAGCAAATCTCGTGCGAACCACTTCCTGCATTATTTTTTTCGTAGGCAGCACTGGGTTTTTGATGAAGGAATTGGCCTAAAAAGTTTTATCGGAGTAATATGAATGAATTTATGAACAATTCGACACAGCTCATTTGAAGATGGGACTAAAAAAGACTCGATTTATATGAATTTATATTACATTAATGCTTCAGGGTTCAAAATTTGGAGTATGTGCAGGGTGGCCACAAAGTCCCTTTGCGTGAAAAGCAAGGGCAACACGGGTATTCAGTGCTGTAATGGTAACTTTCTTGCCATACGCCGCCCCACCATTAATGGTCAGCGAGGGAAGGGGGTCACCAAAATGGCCATTTTGATGACCTTTTCTCGACCTGAGGTCGAGATATCTTACACTTGTGAAAGTCGTTTGCGTTACTAAAACGATTACGCTGAATCGAATGGTGTAGGTCTTATGACGATTTGATAATGGGAAGTGGGTTTAAAATCGTTGCAGTGAGTGAAAATGGCAATTTTGGTGACCTTTTCGTGACTGAGGTCAAGATATTTGGCTATACGCCATATACCTGCGTATGGCCAGGGTTCTACTCTAAGCTATACGACATGCCTGAAATTTAAGGTGGGGATACAACGTATGGCCGCGTATTCCCCCAATTACAGCACTGGATATGCTGTAATTTCACTGCAAAGGGATTTTGTGGTCACAGTATAGACTGGTTTATTGTGTAACATTTATATTCAGTTTAAGTTAACAGAAATCTGTAATACTACTTGCTGATAAAGGTGTGTAAACTGAGAAGGTTATAAGATACACAGAAATAGTTTTTATTTTTTTTTTACTCAACCTTTTCTTGGGAAACATGAATTCAGATATATATATTATATAAAGTGGCCACAAAGTACCTTTGCAGTGAAATTACAGCATATCTGTATGTTGCCCTTGTTTTTCATGCAAAGGAACTTTGTAGCAACCTTGTATATGTAGTCTGAGGGTTTCTCTGTAAGTTCAACGTTCTGTTTTGAAAAGAGCGTTACATGGATGCAGTCATCATTTCATAAGCCTACAAGTAAATCTCAGAGTGAAGAGAGAACCATAATATAATGTATTAGTAATTAAACTAATCAGAAATTAACTAAAATAAGAAGTTAAATAAATTCAGTTACTATGCGATTACACCAAACAGTTTGTAAAACAAATTTTCATAGAATTCTGCGTAGGTATTAAAATTATTTTTCGTTTTTGACTTTTGCAATACAGTTGAATAATTATAAAGTCCCCCCCACCCTTCACTTTATCGATTATAATATTTACAAACTACGAAAGGGAAAAATATTAAAATGGCAGAGGCCATTATAACATGAATGAACCAATCATAGGATTATCATAGGATTAATTAAATTTGCCCCTTCTGAATATATTAAGCGTTTTTATTTGTCAGTAACATTTGTCTACGTCACTTCTCAGTGAGTTTGAAGCTGAGCATCAATTCAACGAGACTTTTATCAAAGCTGTTCGTTAGTAGAAAGAAATTATTCACTGTGGCGTAAAAATTGGGTACGAGATTTTGCCAATTCTATTTTTCTTAAAGTGGTACATGCTAAAGTCGGAAGACGTGGTTCAACTTGGTTGATACATTATTTCAAATATTTTCACGATTCATTCCAGATGTTTGAAACTGAAATAAAGCATATAATGTTAACAGGAGGAATTAAAGTAGGCCTACAATTACTTTACGGCTATGTAATGAATTTAAATGGTACAAAAGAGCGTAATTATAGTGAAATAACGTTGGCTCCTATCCCAAACATTTTGGATTACAATGTTTACACGTCGTATATACAAGTATGCATTATGAATATGTGCTTCCATAGGTTTATCGTATTCTTTAGTTCCAGAGGGCAAGTTTAGGCACTACTCAGGTGGTATCTGTACGAGCTTCATTTTGATATCCACGGTTTAGTAATAATTTAGATTAAAAGAAAAAGTCAGCGTGTAAAGGCGGCACCCTGTCAAACATTTTTCGATCGAAAACATTTCTTTCGGTGCTTTTTCTGAATTATCAGTATAAAATCCTAAGGCTTGTAGGTGCGTGTCCTCAGCACCTTTTGAATAATTTAGAAAGGCTTCAAGGTAGGCTCTGTAATAATTATAATTCGAACACGCAGACACATTTACCGAGTTTATCACATTGGTAAAACATTCTATGAATGAAATCGTTTTCTGGGTATTTAGGGTATTCATTCTTACAGTCGGGACCATCAGTATGACGTAGTCTGGCCTTTACGCGTAAGAAAACAATGATAAATGGAACCAGTGTTTGGTATTAAGAATTCTAAGTGGGCGTTGTCCGATAATATAGCAATGACAGGGTAGACTGTTACATAATCAAAATTTTCTACAGATGTCCGTCCAAGTAGGAGGTAAAATGAATAAATTTAGTTCAATTTTGCGGCATTCCGCACTCTAAGGATGGACCAAGTGACTCGTGTTGTCTGGCTTTCCAAATCTTGTCAAGATATGTATGTATGTATGTATGTTAAACACAGACCGTGCATGGAACAAGGAACTCTTCTGGGAAATTACATCCACTATAGTTTGAATAAGTAATGATAAATGACAAATACTATAGTTTTTCTTTTTCGTGATGTTAGCCCGACGTGGGCAACGGGCTAACATCATGAAAAAGAAAAAACTATAGTATTTGTCATTTATCATTACTTATTCGAACTATAGTGGATGTAATTTCCCAGAAGAGTTCCTTGTTACATGCACGGTCTGTGTTTAACATATAAGTTTCTCAGGGGCCCATTCTGAGTTTGTGTGTATATATATATATATATATATATATATATACACACACACACACTAGGTGAGGTACCCGGCGTTGCCCGGTTAATTGAATGCCCGTTAGGTCATAAGATATCCCCCAAAACCCCATCACCCCCCTTTATGCAACTTGGGGGCTAACCTCCTCCCCATTACCACCACCCCTCTCCCCCACTTACCCCACCCCTCTCCCCCACTTACCCCCACCCTCACCCTTCCCCCATTACTGCCCGGATAAATTTCACAAACAGACAGGCTAAACTACAGAAAAGAACGCAGCCGTGAAAATTTTGAGCTTCACATTGTGTCAAGCTTTCCGAATCTGATCAGATATCCCCCAAAACCCCCCTGACCAAATAATTACTGTCGGTTCATTATTTGGTCAATAAAACTATAGAAAAGAACACGGTCATGAAAATCTTGAGCTTCACATTTCCGCCCGTAATACAGACAGACAGACAGACTGACCGACTCTGTGGTGACATTCTTCATCCCATAAGAGGTTCCCGTGCCAAATTTGGTAGCTCTAGGTCAAACGGTTTGCGCTTGCATAAAGGACAGACAGAAAGGCGAAAATATATAATATAATTCTAGGTGAGGTACCCGGCGTTGCCCGGGTTAATTGAATGCCCGGTTAGGTCAACTGAATGCCCCCCAAAACCCCCTCACCCCTTTATGCAACTTGGGGATAACCCCCCCGTTACCCCCACCCTTCCACCATTACTGCCCGGGATAAATTTCACAAACAGACAGGCTAAATTACAGAAAAGAACGCAGTCGTGAAAATTTTGAGCTTCACATTGTGTCAAGATTTCTGAATCTGATCAGATATCCCCCAAAACCCCCCTGACCAAATAATTACTGTCGGTTCATTATTTGGTTAATAAAACTATAGAAAAGAACACAGTCATGAAAATCTTGAGCTTCACATTGCCGCCCGTAATACAAACAGACAGGCTGACCGACTCTGTGTTGACATTCTTCATCCCATAAGAGGTCCCAGTGCCAAATTTGGTAGCTTTAGGTCAAACGGTTTGCGCTTGCATAAAGGACAGACAGAAAGGCGAAAATATATAATAGAACACACACACACACACACACACACACACACACACACACCATTTTCTCCGAAACGAATGAATAGAATTCGATGAAAATTTGCTGACACACTACTACTCACGCCATTTGTTTAACATCAGTTTGGAGAGAATGTGATTGGTTTGGACTATCGGAAGCACGATGGAAGCGGCATTGATTGGCCTGCCTATTCGTCTGATCTCAACCCGTGTGACTTCTTTTTGTGGGGATACCTCAAAGATAGAGTTAACCAGAGCAACCCAAAGACTGGAGTTGCTGAAATCATCGATTGAACGTCAAATCATCATTCCGACAAAGCTTCTCCACAGCGTGGTATCGAATTTTGGGATGAGGTTGCGAAAAATCGTCGAAGTGGAGGGACAGCACATCGAACACATTGCCATATAAAATGGCTTGAGATGCTGATTTGAATGACGTTTGAACTATCTTTGTACTCTTAATAGTTTTGGTGAAATAAAGGCTTAAACTTGGTAGGTACCTTTTGGGCCACTATATATAAGCACACCGGACAAAAAATTAGTCACCCCTAATAGCACCGATAGTAGGAAGTTCAAGGTCACACAGAGGGCGCTGATGTAGCATTGGTAAGTGACAAGTAGCGGTGACGTAGCACACAGGATCAGATCTGTTTCGTGAGGTGGTGAAGAACAAAGTGTGTGTTGGATATAGTCTGCAAAATGGGTCGTGAGGCAGACGTTACTCAGTGGCAAAAAGGAGCCATCGTGTTTGGCAGAGCCCACGGACACAAAATGTCTGAAGTAGCCCAATTTGTTGGTGTGTCAACGCGTACTGTCCAGCGAGTTTACAAAGAGTGGTGTAGTTCGCAATCAACTGACAATCGACGGCGTAACTGTGGCCGGAAAACAATTCTCGACAATAGGGGCCGCCGCCATGTTTCTCGTCTAGTAACTGCAAATCGTTTTCAAACCAGAGAACAATTGCTCCAAGAAACCAATGAGGTTCTCCAGCGACCAATTTCCGAACGGACATTGCGACGAGAACTGTATGCGATGGACATCTGGAGCAGGGTACCACGGAAGAGGCCGCTGTTAACAGCAAGTCACAAATTGGCACGTTATAAATGGGCTCAGAGGCACAAAAACTGGACTGCGGCAGATTGGAAACGTGTAATTTGGTCCGATGAGTCCCGTTTTGTTTGTTCTCCAATGATGGGAGGCGACGAGTACATCGCAGGTCCAATGAAGCCTTTAATCCTGAATGCGTCGAAGGTGTTGTTCAGGCTGGAAACAGAAAGTGAAGCAGGAATAGACACCTACGGACTCTGGCGGAACTTCGGGACCGGCTGATGAACGAGCAAATCGATGTTCAGTACATGCACAACCTCGTAGAGTCTCTGCCTCGCCGGATTCGTGCGGTTATCAAGGCCAGAGGCGCCGTCACACGTTATTAGGTACATTCTGAGAGGGGTGACTAATTTTTGTCCGGTGTGCTTATATATTATATATATATATATATATATATATATATATATATATATATGAATAGAAACGACATAAGTATTAAGGAACGTTTCTGCACACGAGGAGGAGAGATAACGAATAAATGAAAAATGAGGCGAACCGCCCGGGAATCGAACCCAGGGCCTTCCAATTGCCGGTTGGACGCGCTACCATTATGCTACGGACCTCAATTAATCACAAATCGAAATTCTCCCACATAGGGCAGAAACCAATGCCCTGAGAGGGCACCCTCGCAAATCGTGAATATGCGCATATAACTGCAATGACCACGCAGTATATAAATGAATAGAAACGACATAAGTATTAAGGAACGTTTCTGCACACGAGGAGGAGAGATAACGAATAAATGAAAAATGAGGCGAACCGCCCTGGAATCGAACCCATGGCCTTCCAATTGCCGGTTGGACGCGCTACCATTATGCTACGGACCTCAATTAATCACAAATCGAAATTCTCCCACATAGGGCAGAAACCAATGCGGTTCGCCTCATTTTTCATTTATTCGTTATCTCTCCTCCTCGTGTGCAGAAACGTTCCTTAATACTTATGTCGTTTCTATTCATTTATATACTGCGTGGTCATTGCAGTTATATGCGCATATTCACGATTTGCGAGGGTGCCCTCTCAGGGCATTGGTTTCTGCCCTATGTGGGAGAATTTCGATTTGTGATTAACCCCTTCGATCATGACTTATGACATAGGGTAAAAAAGAAATTTGCCTTTATGTGTGGGTATATAAGAACCAATATGGTTTATTTTTCAGCTACCAAATTGGGTACCCAGTGACTGAAAGGGTTAATTGAGGTCCGTAGCATAATGGTAGCGCGTCCAACCGGCAATTGGAAGGCCCTGGGTTCGATTCCCGGGCGGTTCGCCTCATTTTTCATTTATTCGTTCTCTCCTCCTCGTGTGCAGAAACGTTCCTTAATACTTATGTCGTTTCTATTCATTTATATACTGCGTGGTCATTGCAGTTATATATATATATTATATATATATATATATATATATATATATATATATAAGCAAACAACCACAGGGAAAAGGAAACACAAAGTCCGAGCGCTTTCGTGATATATTCACATTATCAAGGAGGAACAGAAAATTTTCTGTTACTCCTTGATAATGTGAATATATCACGAAAGCGCTCGGACTTTGTGTTTCCTTTTCCTGTGGTTGTTTGCTTATTAATAAGGTCACGTGTTATTTTGTGATTTTAGTGCATATATATTAGTGATGTAGGTCACATCCGCATCCGCATCCGCGGAACATCCGCACATTTTCTCGCGTCCGCATCCGCACTTTGGACTGCGGATGTCGTGCGGATGTGGACCGTTGAGATAAAACGTCATTAATAAGCGGAAATTATCAAATTCTACTATATTAATAGAACTAGTTCATTGTGCGCAAAAGTGATGCAAGCGACAAGACGAGAGGCTGTTCTTGTATGAAGTTACTCTCTTGCAACCTACTTAGATCCACGTTACAAAGCTAAGTTATTTTCACCTAGTCCATTAGAACGAGTTAAATCATCACTTGGCAAAGCAGTTGAAGAGCTTCAATCTCTTGAATCTGTCGCTTCGCCACCCACCAAAAGAATAAAAGTTTCAGTGACAGAACCAACACCTTCAACAAGCAAATCTATCACAGAATCTGTCTCTCAGTTTCTTGAGTCAAGCAGCAATGACGAGACCTACGCGATGTCAAAAGATGTAGTAAAAATGATCGAGAGCTATCACCAAGAAAAACGCCTGGCTGCATGTGACAATCCTATTAGTTGGTGGAAAAATACGCAGAATATCTATCCATACTTGAGTAAACTTGCAAGGAAACATTTAGCCTGTCCTCCAACAAACGTACCAAGCGAGAGATTATTTAGCAGTGCTGGATTAATATATGATGAAAAGAGAAACAGACTGGCAGCAGAAAAGGCAGAAAAATTAATGTTCCTTAAGCATAACCTTCCTATAATTAAGTTTGAACATTAAACGATGAACATCTTAGTTTACTTTATTTTAATTACTCATTTATAAATATGCCTAATAAAACTTTAAACTTAATATAAATAGTTATGAAGCTAATTAAAGATCTCTTTCTATAAGGGGGAGGTTGGGGAAAGAGGTCGGTGGGGTGCATTTGAGTTGGGTTCACGTCCCGCATCCTGGTAACACAATTATGGTTTCTAATTGTGGCTGAAACTCAACAAAATATAACGAATTTATTTGCAGACGAATTCACTGATTGATTTCTATATTAGTTAGATGCTTGATATTATTTTATATGTTCGGAGAAAAGTACAGCAATTATTGTACAATTAATCAATTATACTACATTATAGCTTCAGCTCTCTATATAATAACTTATTATATACGTTAAACACAACAAATCTCGAATATATCCTAAAAAATAACGAAAATGTAGACATCCGCATCCGCGGATGTTGACATCAAACATCGGCATCCGCATCCGCGGATGTGAAAAAAATGACATCCGCTACATCACTAATATATTTATTTATTTATTTATTTATTTATTATAGTAACATCCTTTGCTGACGATACAAAAATCAGCTGAAAAGAATTGCAAATGATGTGAAATCTTTACAGACGAACACAATCAGAATATACAGATGGTCAGAAGAAAACATCATCAAATTTTAAAACCGAAAATGTTCAACTCAAAAGATATGGAAAAAAAAAAAATTAGGATTTAAAAAATCCCTGAATATTATGTCCCAAATAGAAAGAAAATTCAAAGAAACATGAAGGCTAAAAAATTAGGGGTTATAATAATCCACGATGTGAAATTTGAGACACAGAAACAGATAGCGATAAACAGAGCAAAAAGGATTACGGAACAAATACTGAGACTATTTGAAAGAAGTAATGATTCCCGTGTTGAAAAACTTATCATACCAATACTGGAATACTGTTCAGTTTGACGTCCCCATATAAAAAAGAGGAAATCAATAAACTAGAAGAAAATTAAAGAAATTTCACAGCCAAGATCAATGATTGCAAAGAATTCAATTACTAGGAAAATTATCTACATTAAATCTATATTCGCTGGAAAGAAGAAGAGAGAGGTACACCATAATATACGTATGGAAAGAAGAGAGGTACACCATAATATACGTATGGAAAGAAGAGAGGTACACCATAATATACGTATGGAAAGAAGAGAGGTACACCATAATATACGTGTGGAAAATAATAAACTAGCATCTAACCTCAAAATAAACCCGATAACCACCCAAACAACACTGGAAAATAGGAAAGGTAGAATGTGTAATGTTACCAAACTAAAAGCCAGAAAAGGGACATCCTCATCTCCGAAAGAAAATAGCTTTGTTGTCAGAGGGCCAAGACTATTTAATCAGCTACCGAAAGACATCAGAAAAGAAGACTAGACGCCTGGCTCAGTACGGTCCTGGATGAGCCGGGTGTGCCTGACTGTGTGAGGTAGAGAGCTTAGGACTAACTCTATCCTGCATCAAGTCAGAGGTCTAGAGGTGGGGCCAACAGCCTGGTCTCCGTGTAAAATGAGACTGACACATGGAACATCTGCAACTAGGTCGCAAGGTGTATATATGTATATACTCGTATATATGAGAGTCATTTATACGTCTTGACATTTTTTCAGCATTTAATTTTTCTATTTCGCATCGCATGTTGATTTTTTTTGTTTTAGTAGGGTTGAGGTGAGTATTGGAGATATCCTTTGCCACGTAACTTTCGTTTTAAATATGTTCAACATCATCAGTCACTATTTCCTGTGTTACAGAACTGTCGCTTTAGAGGCCTCTCTCGTTTTACTACCTGCCAATCTATCCTCACCTGTATTAATTCCTGTTTGGTGGCCTTGACATTCTAGACACCTGACACCACTTTTGAGTATAGGTATAGCTGTTCGTAGTATAAATGAAACGTTGTTTATGGAAATTGTTTAACCTCCTTCACAACAGGTGGGTGGGCAGTTGCCCACGTACAGAAAGATTTCACCCATCTACTGAAATAAAATAAGAACATATATTGTTATATTATGTAATTTTATTCATAACATTTACTGTATGATTTATATTTTTATTTTAGCCTGTTTTTCTTTAAACCACCTTATATAAATTTAACCCAAGGTTATATACAGGGTGTCTCAAAAGTCGCGCAACATAGGGAAATTCAAATAGTTTTTTCGTTATGTTTCATGGTGTGATTTGAAGAATATGGCAAGAAAACTAACACTGGAGGAGAAAGTTGCCATAATATTTATGTCTGGTGAAGAACATGTATCGCACAGATCTGTTGCAGAGAAATTTAACCTGCTACACCCAGAGAGGCAAATCAGTCACACAACCGTCGGAAGATTAGTTAACCGTTTTAAGGAAACTGGAAGTGTCCAAGACCGAGCCCGTAGCGGTAGGCCAAGGAGTGCAACTAATGAGGCAAATGCAAGAACTGTGCTGGCACAAATTGCTGTTACTCCAAAGAAATCCGTAAGGAAGTTGTCACAACAATCCGGTACTTCTCCAGCGAGTGTCCATCGCATTCTGAAAGCTAATAAATTCCACCCGTATAGGGTTCACCTCGTACAGGAGCTGCATTGTGATGACATGGACCGTAGGAGAGAGTTCTGTGAATGGTTCCTCCAAGAGAACAGGCGCTCAATATTGTTCAGTAACGATGCAATATTTTATCTCAATGGTCATGTCAACAGACATAACTCGCGGTATTGGTCCAACGAAAGTCCACATTGGGCAGAAGCAACACACGTTCAACATGATCCATGAGTAATGGTGTGGGCAGGAATATGGAATGAGCAGTTAGTCGGTCCCTATTTTTTCGACAATACTGTGACAGGCAAAACATATCTAGCCATGCTGGAGGACTTCCTGATGCCATTTTTTGACGACACTGCGTTACAGAAACGCAGGGCTATGTTCTTCCAGCAGGACGGTGCACCACCACACTTTGCACTTATTGTCCGACAGTTCCTGGATGACAAGTTTCCTAATAAATGGATTGGACGACGAGGACCAATCGAATGGCCACCAAGATCGCCGGATCTAATACCACTCGATTTCTTCCTCTGGAGACACCTAAAATCCGTTGTGTACCAAGATCGTCCAAGAACAATTGCAAAACTCAAGCAGAATATCATATCTGAATGTGCAAATATCACTGAGAACATGTTACTGAGGGTTCAAGCATCATGTGTACTTAGAATCAAGAAGTGTTTAAAAGTAAATGGTGGTACATTTGAAGATCATCTGTAATGTAGCGTAAGTTTGTGATTTTCCCTATGGTGCGCGACTTTTGAGACACCCTGTATATAGCTTGTTATATAGTCTTATTTCTCTGTCAAACCGTGTAGGGGAATAATTGAAAAGCCTTTTACAAAAAATATATTCGTCACAGATTTTACTAAACCACTTACAATGCAAAAATTAAATTTTTAACAATGAATATTTGTTTAGGGAAATGACACTTGAGACATTGATTCTTACTTCAAGAATTTTATATTCAGAATTAACACAAGACAATTAAAATAAAATGTATAAGCAACTTGAAATAGAAATTGTTAGGAACTTAATCTACAATTGGTAGTTATTTAACTGAATACAGTCGTAACTGTAATACGCAAGACCATTAAAATGAATGGACCATTGGACCATAACAATTTAAGTTACAGTCCTAGGCCTGTTTGGCCTTCTACCACATAGCTAACATAATGCTATTAGAATAAATAAATTGCGTACTACTTGAATTACAATTAGAACCACTTATCTACCAGGTAGACCTTCCTAGATCGAATTAACCGTTGCAAATAACGAACAATGGGAATAACACTTTTTAGATTACCCCAATTCTGTATACAGTAAATGTATACGCAATTGGAAGAACTCGGTACTCGTTTTCCTTACGGGAAAACATGGAAGACTATTTTTTTAGTCTTTTTAGTTACGCACATGTAACCCGGAGTTCTATGCTTTCTTCCGTTAAATTTTAAGGAAAGACTATTTCAGCTTTGCGAGTGATTTACTCAAAATTAGAAAAAATAGAAGAACAATTTCGCTTCTATGTGCCACATGATTTGAATTTTCCCGTACGGCACAATATATGTACATTTATATACTTGAGCAAACTTCCACTAAGAACTCGGTTTTTGTTCTTAAAAGGAGAACTAAATTTAATTTTCTCGTTTAAATTTTAGCACAGATTTTGTGGGGGAACATTCATTCAACAAGCCTTGAGACGCACTCATTCTCTCCTCTAATTTTAAGTTCGTTACAAGCAATTTTTTAAATTAAAATTTAAAATCTCTTCTCTAGGATATTCCTCAGACGAAACCAAAGGGTAAACAAAGCACCTTTGAGCGATCATTCACTCTTGAGGTATCAACAACCATTCGTTTTTTTATAATTTGAGCGTGATTTACACCCTTCTACGCTAACCTCTGGTCCACTTCAATCCTGAGATCAAAAGTAATTTAATGTTCGCGTAACATGAAATCTATCTTAAAATTATTTCCTTTTTATTTTTACCCATACAAATTCGTGTTGTTTTGCATGATCAGTTTTGTTTGTTGGTTAATTTATAACCAGTAATTAATTAACCTTATTGTATTATTCCCATACATAACAATATATATGAGTATATAATTGAGGGGTCCCGCGTCTTAAGGTGCCTAAGCGCCAAAATTAAAATTCGCCAGAAATCGCCTCCAAAGTTCAGCAATATTCTCGCAATAGTATATGTTATTAATTGAGTTAGAACGTTCATTTTTGGCTAAATTAGAGTTCTAAGTAAGCTAATGAAGATGTTGATGAGTTTTTGGAATAGATTTTCATATTTTATATTTTATATATATTTTTTTAATTTTTTTATTTTCTTACTATGCCGAACTTTGGGTGAACTTTTGGCTGGCGATAAAGGTGAAAAAAGTAGTTCGCTTCATAAGGTTTTCAACCATACTTCTAGTGTCGTAAGGTCATTATAACCCAAACCACGCGATAGAGGAAGGATGAAAATAGTGATATCCATCAAAAAACACGTTTTCGCCCTTGGTGGCGCTTAGGTACCTTAAGACGCGTGACCCCTCATATGAGCATTGAGCATTAGGGTGGATCGATTTTACATTTTTTTCAATTTCCATATTCTAATAGAGGCAAAAACTTGCGCATGCATGAGAAAATAGTCTGCAAAATCTTAGCTTAATAGGTAATCATCTTCTGCCCCCGGCAGAGCGATGAAAATCATATTTTAGTAGTCAAAAACGTATTTTTAAACCCTAGCCTAGAGTCATAAAATTTTGCGTGTGTGTTATTCATGCCTAAGCAACGATATAAATGCTATGGGAAAATATAAATGCATTATTTAAGACAAAGAGCCGATCTGAAAATATGTATAATATACATATTTTCAGATCGGCTCTTTGTCTTAAATAATGCATTTATATATTTCCCATAGCATTTATATCGTTGTTTAGGCATGAAATAACACACACGCAAAATTTTATGACTCTAGGCTAGGGTTTAAAATACGTTTTGACTACTAAAATATGATTTTCATCGCTCTGCCGGGGGCAGATGATTACCTATTAAACTAAGATTTTGCAGAGGCTATTTCTCATGCATGCGCAAGTTTTTGTCTCTATTAGAATATTGAAATCGAAAAAATGTAAAATCGATCCACCCTAATGAGCATATGAGTATATACTGTATGTATCAACATATACATTTGATTTCATTTGTTATTTGTGATCAAATACAAATACAAAAAAATCTTAACCCACCGACTAAAATTGTCTTAGAAGTAGCCCTGCTTTGGAGAGTGTATTGAAACCAAGGTAGAATTTGGAATAATTTCTTATCCTTAATGATGATTCTTAATGACCAGCTTAGCCTGTATCCCTACTTACCCGTACGATTCTGCTTTTAAGACTATATGGCCAGATCTTACTTCTATCCTGGCAGATATTTTGCCGTTGTGCAAATAAATTAGATACTGAGTATTTTAAGACGCATCTCATAAATTTAGTTCTGACTGATGAAAAAGGCACTTACATTAAGATGATAGGAGAATACTGTAAAAGTATTAGCGATCCTTTTATTCATATATTCATATAAAGAATAACGTCATCGATGACAGTCCTGTATGCTTATCCCTCTTTAGCGTACCTACTTCCTAAATATCTTTATGAAATAAAATAATATTTTTGTATTCGTTAAATATAGGTTGATGGACCGAATAACGCCAAATAACATTACTTATATACATTAACATTGTTTTACCATATCCGGTAGGACCACTTATGGTACAGTTGCCCGCATGTGTAATGTTCTTCGCCTCACAGGCAACTCCGGACATGTGGCAATGCCGTAGTATTAGTCAAGGTACCCCAGCTGGGGGAAGATGGGGTGGAGGGGAGACAACCGAGTCCAACAACATATAACACAGACATATATATCTAAAGGACAATTGAATGTGCAGTCATTGACATACAGGTAATTGTAATGTAATGTCTGTGTTCATAAAGATAAACAATTAATATGATCGTGAACAGCGTTGAACTCCATGTAGTTTACTAGTCTTATACAGTAATAAGGTTCCATTATGATTACTGCAAATCTATATGAACAGCTACGACAATAGAACTTTTGAAACTAATGTAGTTTACGTCTCCCTGTGTTGCCTAGTGTAGTTTACGTTCCCCTACATTATCCTAGTGTAGTTTGCGTTCCCCAACTTTGTCCGCGTATACCTAATCAAATAAAACGTTAAAACTAGCAAAATTATTACGACTTAACCAATCTCTCCTCTCCTCTCTCTCTCTCTCCTCTCTCTCTCTCTCTCTCTCTACCCCCCCCTCCGCAGGGGTATAAAGGTTATGCACGTTCCTTCTGGGTGTTGTAAACTTTATACTTGGGGTGTGACAGCCCTCCGGTCCCGAGTCGTGGGATTCTAGAGAAATTGGCTGCCAATTCCTTAGGTTCTCTCTCTTTCGGGAGGGTGGGTGAAGTCTGTTGTACAAACCTGTCCCGTGGGTTACTAGGACCCCTTCCCATCCCACTCTGTCCTTTTAGCTTAGGGGGATGTTCTCCTCTGACTGCAAAAAAAAAAAAAAAAAACTTTTAGTATTGTCTTTTTCTCTACTGTTACGATTAGGACGCTACTGCTATCTCATGCGTGGGAAGAGAGGCTTGGAACCTCTATAAATAACACCATTTAACTTCAGTTGTAGGTAAATATTTAGAGGGATAATAGCGAGTAGGATTGTTGACCATTTGGATTCCTACAAGCTACTTGGGGACTCCAATATGGGTTTAGACGGCATAGGTCGTGTCTCACCATCATGCTCGAGTTTTTCTACGTCATGTTGAGTGAGTATGATAAGAGTAGGGCGATTGATTAGAAGGCCTTTGATAAGGTACCTCACCGCCGGCTAATGGCCGAAGTGCGCGCGCTGGGTATTGGTGGGGAAGTAGGTAGGTGGATTGGAAACTGGCGAAAAATGCCACAAAGTTAATCCCTTTCGTTAGGCATATGGGCTACAATCGACGCTTACGTGACGCGGGTTCAAAGATGTCGATTTTAGAAGCATGTTTAGTTCAAATGATAACCCAACTCGCAACAATGGTTAGAAGTTGGATTTGAAACGATTTAGGACTAGTATATGTGGGAATTACTTTAACACGTTGATAGTTTAAGATTAAAACCTCAGAAAACTCTGCAGGAGTTCGCTTGCTCGGTGTCTCTGTGAGCAAGCTAAATATAGAGCTATTTATATATTCTCCACTTTCCTGTAAAATTTCCTTGGCTACTTTTCCAGGGTCAAGGTATTTTCTTCAACCTTTTTCCGTACCTGCCTCTGGCAGGGAGGGAGCGGAGGGTGGGGAGAGAGCCTTCTACTTTTCTATCCAGTTTTCTACTACTGCTAGGATAGTTGAAAGACAAAATTTTCCCTGGCACCCGTTGCCATTGGTACCTCCTCGGTATGGGCCGTAAGGCCTTTTGAGGTACTTCTTTTCCTTGTAACTCTCTCTCTCTTCTCTCTCTCTCTCTCTCTCTCTCTCTCTATATATATATATATATTATATATATATATATATTGATTGCAGAGCTGGGAACTACCGCAAATTGTGGAAGTATGTTTTTCATTTGCGTTTGCGGCAAAGTCATCGCAAATTAGTGAATTTGCGTTGCGGAACTAAGACCGCAAACGCAAATCTTTCCGCAAATTTCCCACGTGGCCACTGACAGTTGGTCCTCTGACAAGGAGAAGAACAAGGAGCTGGAGCAGAGCATGTTCCCCAAACTTCACCGCAACGCCTGGGTTCATGTTTTCCTCAAGTATAACACGGCCATCCCCAGCTCTGCGGCCGTGGAGAGACTGTTCTCCCATGGGTCAGATATAATGAAGCCCAAAAGGGCCAGCCTGACCTCTGACAACTTCCAACGTCTCGTGTTCATGAAGGGGAACATGGACTTATTAAAACTGGATTTGGCTCAGTTACTGGAGGAGGACGACTGAACTTGTCGACAAAGCCAGAGGCGTACACTTGTAGAGGCTAGAGGGGTTGAGTTGTACAGTGAGTTCAAGTTGTGTACAGTCACAGTGTTAACTTAATTTAACTTGTGTAATGTAATGTGTGTACAGTTACTACAGTTACAGTACAGTCTTCTCTAACGTGTCTAAGTCTCAAAATTTATGAAATTCAAATGATTAAATTTATTATTTAATTTATTTACTATTTACTTGCAGGAGGTGTTTTTGTTCAATATAATATATCAATAATTCAATATATGTAGTATTTTTATTTCTTCTACAATAGTGATTTATTGTAATAAATTATTTAGCCTTGTTTTTAATAAAAACAAGGCTAAAACATTAAACATTAAAAAGATATAAAAACTTTTTATACCTCTTTAATGTTTTGGATACTTTTTATAGTTAAAATTGCGATTGCGGAATTTGCGGTTTGCGGAAGTGTTTGCGGAAGTGCCCAGCACTGTAAAAATTGGAAATATGGTTTGCGGATTTGCGGTTGCGGAAGGTAAGGTTTGAGTTTGCGGATTTGCGATTGCGGAAGTGATTTTGAGTTTGCAGTGCCCAGCTCTGAATTATATTGACGATTGGTTAGGTTAAGTCGTAATATTTTCGTTAGTGTTAACATTTTTTATTTGATGGATTTATTTAAAACATGTCTCCTAAAGATCCTAGTGTAGTTTACATTCCCCAACTTTGACCTAGTGTAGTTTACGTTCCCCAACTTTGACCTAGTGTAGTTTACGTTCCCCAACTTTGACCTAGTGTAGTTTACGTTCCCCAACTTTGACCTAGTGTAGTTTACGTTCCCCAACTTTGACCTAGTGTAGTTTACGTTCCCCAACTTTGACCTAGTGTAGTTTACGTTCCCCAACTTTGACCTAGTGTAGTTTACGTTCCCCAACTTTGACCTAGTGTAGTTTACGTTCCTCAACTTTGACCTAGTGTAGTTTGTCCCCCCTTTTCGCGTGGGCTATAGGCCTATAGTTTATGCGAAAATTTGACAATTTAAACTAATCTTTGGAAGATAGTAACAAAATAAAACTTAGATCATTAAAATACTTTATTTGAAAAATAAGTTCAGTATGTTATAATAAAACATTGTAAAGTAAAAGCAGTAAAAACATTTTAAATTATACTGTATTATTACTATATAACAAGAATGTCACGAGTGCCGCTAATTTCCCAACCCTTCCGAATGGTCGCCCTCATTTTGTGTAGGTTATCCCATGCAGAGACAGTCCATTTAGCATGAATAGGTTTCAGTGTGGAGAGCTTCAAATCTACCTTACCGAGAGATTCATTTATGTTGAGTGCTGCTGAAACTTTATCCGCGTACCAAGAGGTAAAACTTGCCTTCATATACGACCTCAACCTCGACCAATCACAGTCCGGAATAAATGTCGTCATTCATGACGTCATTTTAATCTGTAAGATTATAACGAGCAACTGTTGACCGCGAACTCGTCCAAGGATATGAAAGAGTGAAAATTTGCTGCCGCGAAATTAACCTGGTTTACGGTATATATACTTATAAATTCGTACAATATTATACTAATGTTTGTGAAATGACCTTGATGGGCCAAACCGAGGTGTTGACATGGTTACTGGCATGATCTACGCTCATACCATATTTCTACACTGTATGATGAACACTGATTCTGAAAATGAATCCAGCTCAAGATAAAATTACACAGCGAGGCCGGATAATTGGTATGTGTGAAGCAGGCCTCTCTGTAGTTGACATAGCCATGGAACTGGGAATTTCGAAGCCTACTGTTCGACGCTGGGTGCGGAGGTGGCAGGAGACTGGGGATCTGCTAGATCGTCCTAAGTGTAGGGCATCAAGAAAGACCACCCCAGAAGAAGACCGGAGAATAATCAACGAAGTGCAGAACGATCCTATCAACAACGCAGTCGTCAGCCGGGAGACACTACTATGGGCGTGCCAGTGGACACGTAAGGAGACGGTTTGCATGAAGCAGGATATCACACCGTACTCCTGCCAAAAAGTGAGAACTGACGTCCACGTCAGGCCAGGCTCTCGTTTGCTCGCCAGCATATAAATGATGATCTCGCATACTGGAGCAGAGTTATCTTCTCTGACGAGAAGACGTTTACGTCTACAACTCACGGCCGTCTTCGGTGTTGGCGACAGAACACGAGATATGCCAGCCAAAATATTTACGAAGCGGCACGGAGTGGGCACGTGACGGCGAATGTGTGAGGATGGATGCACCTGCATGGACTAAGAGAGCTGACTGAGATCCACGGGGGGTTTACGGCAGATCAATATTCAGAGATCATGGAGATGGTGATGCTGCCTTCTGTATGCGCGTATGCCTTGCCCTATCCTGAGCAGATTATCTTTATGCAGGTATTTGTATTTTGTATTATTAGTGAGATTTATGTATTACACGCATTTGTATGTCCGGTTTCCACATTTACATGAGACGAATAATGGTCATAAAATTGTTCTTTAACTCTTTCAGTACTATGACAACACTTTAGAATTTTATTCTGGATAACTGCAGATTGTACTATTTGTATAACGGCGCACAATTACATTTAGCTGAGAGAAACCCCTAATAGATAGGGGTTAAAACCGTCAGGATTGTTAGAAGGTGGTTCGAGGAGCAGCGAAATCTAGCACTACTGGACTGGCCTAGTAAGGGGTGTGACCTCAACCCCATTGAGAATGTGTGGGGAATGTGGTGAACTCGTGGGAGCCTGGGCAGGAGCGGACCAGCCGCCAGCTGCTGGATCACACTATGGCTGAGTGGGAGATGTTCCGAAGGAACCCACACATCATATATAACCATGTTGCATATATGCCACACAGAGTACCAGATGTAATAGACAATAATGGGGGATGGACCAAATACTAACTATAAACCGGGTATAGCTGTGCCATTCATGTTAATCTATGGCAAATTGTGAGCATTTTGTTTGATAAACTATTTAGTAAAGCATTCTCAACTATTGCTTGTTGTAATAAAGAATTGGTGTTTTATTGTTTTATTGTATAATATATATATACAGGGCGTCCCAAAAAAATGTATACACACTTTAAATACTTATAAAGGCAGTGTTTATTAAAATACATTTCATTTTCAAAATGTAATAGAATCTACAGACATTATTTAATTGTTTTGTCAACGCCTGTTTTCAAACTGACGTCCGTTCTGGTCCAGGCACTGCTGATAACGCGAAGCAATGGAATCGCAAACATCACGAAACATTTCGTTTGGTATTTGTGTGCATTCTCGTTCAATGGCTGCTCTCAATTCAGCGACTGTTGCAGGTTTTATAGCGTAGACTTTGTCTTTTAAGTATCCCCATAAAAAAAAGTCTAGTGGTGTGAGGTCTGGTGAACGCGGAGGGTATTCTACGAAACCCCTTCGTCCAATCCACATCCACATCGTGCCAAGTACCACTCGCAATACTCCACTCTTCGGTCCGGATCATCTTCATTAATAGCATGGACCAATCTTGGAATGTAACTTTTCCATTGACAGCGCTTCAAAATGCGTTGGACAGACGATTCTGAAATTCCTACCTCACGACTCGCTTGCCGCACAGATTTTCTTGGACTTTGGTGATACGTTTCCAGTACTCTTTCTTGCTTTGTGGGGCTTGTCGATGTCCGTGGTCTTCCGGAACGCTTCTTGTGGACATTCTGAACAGTTCCATCGGCTTCAAACTTATCTCTAATTCGAGTGATGGTAAGTCGCGTTGGTGGATCTGTTTGAAACTCCCTCCTAAACTGTCTTTGCACTTCAACTGCGTTTTCACACTTCCAGTAGCATTTTAGAATGAATTTCCTTTGTTCAAAGCTTAAGTCTGACTGCCATTATTAATTCTAATGGGTTTAACTTGGAAAGAAAGAAACATCAATTGAGCTATCAGCTGTTAAAGTGTGTATACATTTTTTTGGGACGCCCTATATATATATATATACAGTGCCCGCGAAAAGTATCCGATCACTCAAGAAATACAATATTTTCCCTTGATATTCAGAGACACATAATTCACTTTCTATTTGTTCTAGCGACATCTGGTAACTTTTGAGGTTGCTCGCTGATATGAGAGCTATCCAACGCATTCCTCAAATTAGTGTTCGGTAGCCTTCGTTGCGGTGGCTGTGTCTCAAAGTTGTCAGATTTCACTTTGTATAAATTATTGATATTTGTTATTTTTTACAGAAAGTGGTGTAAATAAAATTTATATATAATGTGTGCTAAAAACAACTTAAGAGTGATTGTCGAGGTGCTATTGTTGCTTTGCATACATGTGGAAATCACAGAGACAGATAGCTAAGGAATTAAACATATCCCAAAGTACCGTTAATTTATGGGTTTCACGGGCTAAGAACAATGCCGGCCTAACCACGCCAGTCCCTAAAAAACGATCTGGCAGACCGAGAAAAACAAATTCACGAACAGACAAACTTATGAACGTTTAGTATTGAAAAACCCAACAATAACTCTGCGAAAGAAATAAAATTTAATATGAATAATTTGTTATCTGGTGTTTCTGAACGAACTATCCAGGAGCGGCTCCAAAAAGAACTCGGATTACCATCTCGCCATGCTGCTAAGAAACCGTTCATTAATGAAAAAATGCGTAAAAAACGTGTCGCATTTTGTAAAAAATATATTCATTGACTGTTGATGACTGAAGAAGGTTTTATTTAGTGATGAGTCGACATTTTTGACATTCAGAAGTTGTCCAAAAAAGGTTCGCCGGCCCATTGGCTCAAATAGGATGGACCCTAAATACACCCTAAAGACAATGAAACACCTTCCAAGTGTGATGGTTTGGGGTTGTTTTCGTTACTATGGGCGTGGAAACCTATATTTTCTTCCGAAGAACACAACTATGAATGGTGCACGGTATTTAGCAATGCTACTAGGATAAACTTCCAATGGCAATGGCAATCCAAAGGACAAAAACATACATGCATGATGGTGCACCATGTCACAGGGCCAAAATAGTGACAAAATGGATTACTGACAATAAATTTGATATTTTGGATTGGCCTGGTAATAGTCCAGATCTCAATCCGATAGAAAATATGTGGCTAATAATAAAAATAAGGTTGAATGCCACGACACTGGCTCAGTCGAAAATTACAAGAAGCCATCAAAAGGTATGTGCAAGGAAATATCAGTGGAAGTTTTGTCAAACTTGATTAAATCCATGCCAAAACGTCTAGAACAAGTCATCCAAACCAAAGGACAGATGACAAAATACTAATATAAGGTTAGTATACATTTAAACATTGTTTTTATGTAAAAAATACAAATTTCCAGGTGATCGGATACTTTTCGCGGGCACTGTATATATATATATAGTATATATATATATATATATATATATATATATATATATATATATATATATATATATATATATATATATATATATATTCGTTGTTACGATCTAATAATATCTCCACATTGATAATTCATCAGGAATCTGGGAAACATTAATGGGTTTATCTGTCCATCGTGATTAAATCATTATCTCTCCACAGTCATGATACAAATACAATCTGGAAAACATTATTAATATACAGTAATAGGCATCAGCCACAAACCGGTGGTGATATCCTGCTTCATGCAACCGTCACCTTACTGTTTCCACTGACACCCATATGTAGTCTCTCCTGGACGACGACAAGTAACCATGTCAACACCACGGTTTGGCCCATCAACATCATTTCACAAACATTATAATATTGTATGAATTTATAAGTATATATAAATATGTTTATGCTAGTATAACCGTGGATTATTCTTATGTGATTTTGATAATCGGTTACTGTTATTCAGATCGAAACTGTTAATAAGTTCTTTGTGTAACAATCGATAAGCCATTTCCCACTAACTCTCTCTGCCCCTACCTCGCTTTCTTTCACACTGTCTCAATCTTTTTCTCGCTCAATGTCAATATATATATATATATATAATATATATATATATATATATAATATATATATATATATATATTCCCTTCGCTTTGTCCGGAGCAAAGGGCGCGTCCCTCTGTGGCCAATGGGGGAATGCATCTTCCTCCGATGCAAGGGCTTTCTCTGCCCTTGTGGACCATTGGACCCATTTGGGGACCCGGCTGATCTACCCTCCTACTTATATTTCCCTCTCCTCCTTTCCCCAACTCTTTCTAGTTTTGTTGTTTCCTCCCTTCCCGCATTTGGCTTTGTTTTGGACCTTGACTTGATTTTTTCCTTGGACCTTGGGTGAAGGAGGTGGTTGTCCTTCACCCTTGTCGCTCTTAAACCAAGCCCAAGCCCTGTCCCTGCCATCTTTCACGATGAGAGTCGCCGCCTCGTAGGCACGGGGACTGGGAATGGGTGTATCTCCCCTGCGTGACATCTATTGGCGGTGGGACCGAGTGAGCCCACGATTCGCCTTTCCCTTGTTGGAGTCGATGGTGGCTGGTTGCGCGCGGGGGATGAAAATTCTCCTTGTTTGCTATGGCTTCTTCTACTCGGTTAACGACTTCCGCTTCTAATACTCGGACTACTTCTCTCAACACTCGGGTGGTGGGAAACCAGGCCCTCGAGTCCCCTACCACTGGAAGACTGCATCCAGATGGGGTTGACCCCCCCTTTGGTAACTGATCACTTGCATCCTCCTTTATCGTTGCCGACCCCAGGCTGTACCCTGAATATCCCCTTGGATGTACCTCCCCTGGAGCAGGGGTCTCGCCCCAGCCCGCCTCAGCTGCCTTCGGGCAAGTCAAGTTCCACCCAAGATTTACCTCCAGAACCCGGCTTCTTGCTCTCCCCGTATGCCCCCCTCACCTGCCGTCGGCCCGCTTCCCCACGGAGAGAGCCCCGCGGCGGAAGGGGAAGTCGGCATATACGACCATCCTATCGACAGTTGGATATCCCAGTCCAATTCGACTCTACTGCCTCCATATCCCTTCCAAGTATCCACAAATTCCTAGAGACCCGGCCTACCTCTGGATCCCTTCCGACCAACTCTGAACGGACGTTTCAGGCGATCCGAGCCCGCAGCAACTCCAGCCGTTATGATGTGCGACCGCAGAGGGATGGTTCCCTCCTCATAAAATCACGCTCAGCCACAGAGACGAAATCCTTACTCTCCATCACTGAGGTCCTTGGATGCTCGGTGTCCGTTTCACCACACCCTCGCCTGAACCAGAGTCAGGGCACTATTTATGCCACACGCCTATTGTCAATTACAGTGAACGAGTTCTTGGAGGACCTCGCACCCCAGAGTGTCACCAAGATCCACCGCTTCACATCCCGACAGGGAGGTACCCCCTCCCCCACCCCGCGTCTACTTCTTACCTTTAATAACTTAGTCCTTCCCGACCGTATTGTATAGGGTATGGGAGACCGCACGTCATGCGAATTCTCTGTCCGCCCATACATCCCAAACCCGACCCGTTGTTTTAAATGCAACAAGTTTGGACACGTTAGCTCAGTTTGTCGGCAGCCGCACCAATTGTGTGTTCGTTGCGGACAAATCGCTCACCCAGACAAGTGCCCCAACACACCCAAATGCTCCAATTGTGAAGGTGCACACCCATCTTAATCCCGCGAATGCCTGTTCTTCAGGTTCGAGAAGGAGGTCCGAGGCCTGCAGGTAGCAGATTTCCTTAGCCTCCGAGAGGCACGAGACAGGGTGCGGAGTCGGGAGGTGAGACCGGGCGTATCTTACGCCGCTGCCCTCAGCTCTGTCCTCTCGGCACGCCGCCCTGGCCTGCCGCTCACAACCCCCTCGAACAGTATCCCCATCCCTCCCAGGGGGAGTCATCGCAGGAGCTGACGACCTCCTGTCTCCCCACCATTCCTTCTCTCCACGCACCTCACCTGTCACAGATTCCACAGGAGTCTGGGACCAGGACACCCAGGCCCCACCCACCTCGAACCCTGCCCTCCCGGCACACTGCACACACCCGAACCTATCGCCCGGAGTAAGCCAACGAGGCGGAGACGTCGGAGTGAGTCGCCAGTCCCTCCGGACTTTCAATTTGTCTCTCCCTCTTCCCCTAATGCTAAGAAGACGGATCGGACCTTCACACCGCCCACTTCGTCTATGAGGACCAAACCACCCCCCCGCAGAAGTCCCATCAATCTACCCCCACCTCGACAATAGTTGCTGAAGTACTGACCCACCCCCCACGACGAGATCCAATCTGGACAACATCCTCTCCCCCGAGGATCCAGTGGATGCGGCTCTGGCGCAGCTACACGGCGAGGGGAACTCGGCTGCACCCGTGAGTCTCATGGACTTGCCTTTGCCTCCTGGTGCCATTTTTTCTACCCCTCCACGAGAAAACACTGGTCCATACCCTGTCAGCCACTCTGAGCACGTCCTCCCTCCCACCTGCCGGGCCCTTCCGGCACCCCCTATCGCCACCTGGGGTCCGTCGTGAGACCCCAGACAGGCGGGGAGGTGCCAATTTGGGAAATAAACGCCCCCCCCCCCCCCATGGACCGAACACAAAAGCCCATCAAGAAATTTCGCACCATCCGAGCCCACGACGATCTCTAAGCTGCCGTGATCCATGCCTCCGGTCTCGCTCGGCCGACTCGACCCCGCGGTCTCCGCGGAAATCGACTGGCCGACCGATTCCTTGTCTGGTGAACGGCAGATAGCCAGCCATACTCCTGACCCATTTTTCGCGTTCGCGAACCTCAAATCTACCTTCACACTCCAACCTCTTCGCACCTATACCTTTACCCAGTACCCATCCCCCATCATCAAATAATGGATCTCCCGAAAACTACAATAGCACACTAGAACTGCAGAGGGATATTCGCGAATTACGAAGGCCTTAATTCTTTGATTGCCACTTCCCGTCCGGTGTGTGTCTGTCTCCAGGAACTCATCCTGGGGACCAGACCCATGCCCTGCCCGACTGGATATTCTTTCATCACCCCTTCTACCTGCACTCGAAAGGGGGGCTGCCATTTTCATCCACCACGCAGTCCCCTTCTACAATCTCCCTATCCGACCCCCGTTACAGGTGATTGCTACCCGGCTTTCACTGGATAGACAGTACACCGTCTGTTCAATATACCTCCCTCCACACACTCAAGTCTCCCGCGATGACCTGGTGGAGATGGTACAACTCCCCAGGCCCTTTCTATGACTGGGCGATTTCAATAGTCGCCACCCCATGTGGGGACACACACACTCCACCTATATGTCCCCGACCATGATCAACATCATTACCGAGCTCTCCTTTGAGTGCCTCAATGATGGCTCTCCTACATTCTACCATGCCACCACCTGCACTCCATCCTGTATAGACCTGTCCTTCGTTTTGACCGATGCCCTCCTAGATTTCTCATGGCAAGTCCTCCAAGAGGATTATGGAAGTGACCATTTCCCAGTTCAACTCGCGCTCAATTGGCCCGACCAGACCGTTCGGGTACTGGAGAAATGGATTACTGCAAAAGCTAATTGGTCCCGCTTCCACGACGATACATATACAACCCGAACGACTACCAACTTCCCATCCTCCGACAAGTGTATCGCATATTTCGAATTAAACGTGGTAGCGGCTGCGTGCTCTAGCATCCCGCGATCCTCCACCTACCCCCGCGCCCGACGGGTACCTTGGTGGACTCTTAAGTGCACGGAGGCCATATGCGTCAAGAAGACGGCTACTCGATGGTTCTACCGTACGCGACTTCCCATCCATCGCACGGAGATGCAGCGGGCCAGGGCCATCGCCCGCCGCACGATGAAGACAGCGCGCCGAGCTTCTTGGCGTGCCTTTGTATCCGGCGTCACCACCACCACACCTTCGGCTACCATCTGGAAGAAGGTACGGGGCGTCGAGAGGCGACATGTCCCCTCCCGACCCCCGGTACTGCGGACTAACGACGGACTCCTATACGAGCCAAAATCAGTGGCAAACCATCTAGCTTCTACTTTCGCCGCCGTTTCTTCCTCTGCAGTTAGTTCCCTCGTACCCGCCCCTATAAATAGCTCCTTTTCACCGTCCATGGACAGCTCCTACAACCGACTGTTCACCATGCATGAACTACAGGCTGCACTGGCCTCTCGACGATCTCCTTGTCCCGGCCCGGACGGTATCCCCTACAGCATGATCCAGCACATCCACCCTACCTTACAAAATTTCCTACTAGACCTATGCAACCGCATATGGATAGAGGGCGCCTTTCCCTCCCGGTGGAGGGAGGCCTACGTAATCCCTATCCCCAAACCCGACAAAGATTCCCTCGATCCCACAAACAGACCAATCGCCCTAATGTGTTGTGCCTGCAAAATTTTTGAAAAAATGGTCGCGACTATCGTTCTTCCTCGAAAATAGTAATTCCTTCCCGGCTACCCAGTCCGGCTTCAGACAATTTCGATCCACCACTGATCCCCTCCTGCTTCTCAGCCGTGACATACAGAATGCATTCGACAGTGGACAGTTCGTCCTATCAATATTTTTTGACATCCAGAAGGCCTACGACACCACTCATCGGACAATAATCCTTAGTCAGCTCCAAAGTCTAGGGCTCGTAGGAGCCATGCCGACCTTCATCAGGGGCTTCCTATCCTCCCGAACCTTTAAAGTTCGGGTGGGCTCAGTCCTCTCAGACACTTTCGTGCAGATGGACGGGGTCCCACAGGGAAGCATTCTCAGTGTTCTATGCTTTTCCATCGTCATGAACACAGTCTCAAAATGCCTTCCACCCAACATCCGTTCTTCCATCTACGCGGATGACCTTGCGATCTACTTTGCAGGGCGGGAGCCGTCCGTAGTTCAACGGCAAATTCAGCTCGCCATCTACCGGGTGGAAATGTGGGCGACGTCGGTGGGTTTCCGCCTCTCCACCCCGAAATCCAAGTGTATGCTCTTCAGCAGAGGAAGACCCGCAACCCTTCTTGTTCCTTCTGTCACGCTATACGGCAATCCTCTTGAGGTAGTACCCTCCATGCAATTTTTGGGCGTGATTCTTGACCGACGGCTCAACTGGGTTCCTCATCAAACAACTGAAGTAGTCCCTCCAGTGTCCCCTCGCTCTACTAAATCCCCTCTCTCACACCACATGGGGCGCAGACCGACGCTCTCTCCTTCGTCTTTACACTTTCATGGCCCAGTCGAAGCTGGACTATGGCAGTGTAGTATACGGTTCATCCTCCAACACCTGCCTCCGTATCTTGACCCGGTCCTTAATATAGGGCCTTCGCCTCACTGGTGCTTTCCTCTCTTCCCAGCCTCCAGCCTTCAAGTGGATTGCAATTACCTCCCTCTCGCCCTCCGACGGGGTCTGCTCCTCATGAGGACATACCTCCGTGCACAGAGACTACCCTCTTTGTTTCTATGCACGGCGATTTCTGAACTCCCACCCCAGGGACGGAGCTGGCACTTCACTGAAGAGGTCCGCTCTTTCCTTGACCTTTCTAACATGCCCGTCCCCTCAATTATCCCCATTTCATACAACATCTACCCCCCGTGGCTCCTCACCCCCATCACGTTTTGCAGGGACCTGTGTGATCTACCGAAGAATACAACGAGAGCTACGGTATACAGGTCACTCTTCCGTGAACATGCAACCCAACATCTGGACACAGTCCCTATTTATACAGATGGTTCCTGTTCGGAGACTGGTGCGGCCGCCTCAGCGGTGATACTGACCCAGCCACTTTCTCGAGGCGTCAGCCTGCCCCGCGAGACCTCCGTGTTCTCGGCAGAACCTTTCGCGATTAAGGAGTCCCTTGACATAGTGCGCACTCAATCTGCCAGCTCTTTCGTCATTTATTCAGATTCCCAAAGCGCACTTCTCTCCCTAGAGAGATTAACCCCCCTCATCCGCTCGTCTGTACCATCCAGCAAATCTTCCATTTTTTAACAGCCTTCCGACACAAGACAATCGCCTTCTGCTGGGTCCCGGCACATGTCGGCATCCAGGGTAACGAGGAGGCGGACCGCACGGCAAAGTCGGCCTGCTTACTGCCGGCCTCCTCCCGGCCCCTCCTTTCACCGACTTCTTCCCGACTCTCCGCTCCCATTTCCGTTCCATCTGGCAACGGGAATGGGACCAGGCCACACAAAACAAACTTCATAAGATCAAACCGCAAGTAGGATACTGGGCCTCCTCCTTCCACCGGTCCCGACATAAAGAAGTGATTATAGCCCGTCTCCGCATAGGACACACACGCATTACTCATGGTCACCTAATGGCTAAATCGCCAGCCCCGCTCTGCCCTACCTGCATACTCCCATCACTGTCGTGCATCTCCTGGTCGAATGTCCAAACTTGTCCGCTCTTCGTTGTAGATGTTTCCCTCACTTGGCCGAAATTCCCATACCCGAGCGTCTACAATTCATGCTCGCTGAGGGCCCCCATTTTTCGGAGGAAGCGATTTCCCGTTTCCTCACTTATTCCCACCTGCTTCAACGGGTCTGAGACCAGGCCCCATACCCACTACCCAGTAACTGAACATTACATCCCCAACTCAGTAACACCACTCACCCACTGCCTCGCTGAGATATGTACCACACTAGGTACGAATCGGCGGTAAAATAAAGAAAGGAAAAAAATAATATATATATATAATATATATATATATATATATATATATATCGTGTAGATTCGTAAGTTAGTAAAGGTTTAAGGCTGCACACGGACTCTACAAACAGCTTTATTAATTTATTAGTATTGTTACATAATGATTTCATATATGCGAGACTGGTGGGTGGGGAAGGGGAATGAGGGAGTGTGGAGGATGGTGGCGTAATGCTTATTTTTGGTTCAAATTCAGTAGTATATAAAAAGTTGTATTGTGGTATCTGTTCATATAGACTTGCAGTAATCATAATGGAACCTTATTACTGTATAAGACTAGTAAACATGGAACGCTCTGTAACGCTAGACCAGGCATCCCCTAAGATGTTATGTAACACTTCCCCCATTCCATACCCCACACGTTACGGAACGTTACAGAGGAGGGGGGTGTCAGGTTTTAGCAAAAATAGCGTTACGTAATTTTTGAACGGCGCCTTACCTGTATGTCAATGTTATATGTTGTTCGACTCGGTTGTACCCCCTCCACCCCATTTTCCCCCAGTTGGGGTACCTTGACTATCGTTGCCACATGTACGGAGTCGCCTGTGAGACGAGGAACATTACATATGCGGACAACTGTACATGTTGCCGGATTTGAGGATTTGAATTTTTCCAGAAACTCCATCTTGCGTATTTTACTGAATATTTAGCTTTCAAGAAATATCGTTACAAATATAGACTATCTTTTTCTTTTCCAGAATGAAGAATGGAGACTGCCAGGAACCCTCAACATCGGCTGGTATGAAAAGTCCAAGAGACTCTAGTAACCAGGAGTCTTCAACATTTACAGGAATTAAAAGAGCAAGCGTTCCTAGCAACCAAGAACTTTCATCATTTTCAAGGATTAAAAGACCAAGGGGAAGTATCACTGTTGTTGGCCATGACGCCACACCTTATACACTTAATTTTAATTACTCTAAAATTTACAGACGACACGCTGCCATAGAACATGGTTGCGGTTTTATAGCATGTATCTTAGCCCACATGTTCACTTTTCTAAACTTCAACAGTAAATGTTTTCGATTAGGTGCAGTGATAGAAAATGCCAAAGACTTGGCTAGGAATTGCAACCTCAATTTTGATTGTGAAATGGGTGCGCAGGAGTTTGCCAAAGTTGAGGAACAAATGAAAGTTAGGATTGTTATTTTTGGTTTGAATGCGTGTAATAATAATAAATTATTTTACGTGTATAAAAGCCAAGTAGTGGATAGGACTCGACCTCTATTAATTTTAGGTCTAAATGAAACTACGTACTTACCTATACGTAACATTAGGCACCTTTATGTTAACTATGACAATAGCCGTAAGTATGGAAGAAATCATGGTTTATGTAGTGGATGCCTTGAATTTACTGATAATATCATCGACCATTGTAAGGAATGCGGCATGGTTTGTGTGCAGTGTAAAAATGCGTTGTGTAATAGCCGCGTGGTAGAAGGTGAGGAAATGACTTGTGACGATTGTAAACGTGAGTTTTTTAATCATAAATGTTTTGGGTATCATAAACAAAATAAAGTATGTAGAAAATACAAGATTTGCAAATGTGGTTCGTTGCAAATTGTTAATGAAAGAGGCGAGTTTAAGCACAAAATTTGTACTGTTAATAAATAATTAACTTAAAATTGTCTTAAAATTGGCGTAGGCAACTGTATGTTCATTATTCATAGTGTTTCACTGGCCTACATAGTCACTGCTCCAGACAAGTATCTCTTAAACTTCTATGGACCACTTGTATAATGTTTGTACCTGTTGAGTCTGAAATAAAGTGTTTGTTTGTTCGTTTGTTTATCTCTCCTTCTAATAACCTTTGAGATTTATAGTTTTTATAGGAATAATAATAAAAAAGGTGTATCTTTTATTTTTACATTTTATATACAGGGTGTACATAAAGTCAGGATCTATTTTTGTGAAGCACTTGGAAATTATATGGAATTCAATCATAAAATGATAAAGTGGTAACATTTATTAAATAATTAAGAGTAGGATTCGACGTGACGCCCATCAGTATCCCTGCACAGCTCAAATCGTTCCGCAGCATTTCTAAACACATTCTGGAGCATTTGCGGGGTTATGTTATCTGCAGCAGTTCATATACGTAAGTTTTCAAGACTCGTAATCTTCGTCTGATAGACGTGCGATTTGATAAAGCCCCATGCAAAGAAATCTAAAGGGGTTAAATCTGGTGATCTCGCTGGCAAGGTCTGTTGCTTCCGCGTCCGATCCAGCTATTTGGAAAACGTCCATTTAGATAATCCTGAACAATTTTGGCATAGTGACAAGGAGCACCATCATGTTGATAGACGACGGTACTAACAATCCTATCCCCGTCGTCTATCAACATGATGGTGCTCCTTGTCACTATGCCAAAATTGTTCAGGATTATCTAAATGGACGTTTTCCAAATCGCTGGATCGGACGCGGAAGCAACAGACCTTGGCCAGCGAGATCACCAGATTTAACCCCTTTAGATTTCTTTGCATGGGGCTTTATCAAATCGCACGTCTATCAGACGAAGATTACGAGTCTTGAAAACTTACGTACACGTATATGAACTGCTGCAGATAACATAACCCGCAAATGCTCCAGAATGTGTTTAGAAATGCTGCGGAACGATTTGAGCTGTGCAGGGATACTGATGGGCGTCACGTCGAATCCTACTCTTAATTATTTAATAAATGTTACCACTTTATCATTTTATGATTGAATTCCATATAATTTCCAAGTGTTTCACAAAAATAGATCCTGACTTTATGTACACCCTGTATATAAAAGTTATATATAAAAATTACTTCTATTTTTACGATAGAAATAGTATAGACATTTGCATTACTTTGAATCAAAGAAGTTGTTTAATCCTCAATGACATACCCATTTAACATGTTACGCCATCTATACTCTATTAAATAAAGGCTTTATAAAACCACTCACTTCAGCTTTGGAACCAATTTTGTATTTATGTACATTACAATCATATTCCCGAACTAGTTTATATAGGATATGAAATTCTTTTTTTTAAACTCATTTTCACTTGATATGTCACGAAAAGTAATTGTATAATCAATACATGCCAGTTTTGCGTTTATTCCCTTTACAGGTGGGGTTTTTTTTTCAACAAAATATTGCTCACTTCATAACGATGTATGAAGAAATAGTCTAAATCTTCAAAACAAATTTCTTCAGGGTGTAGAATGAAAGAGAATTTGTGCTTGTAACGTCCAAGATGGGATCTTCAGAACCAGTGAATATGTTGGTCTGATGTTTTTGTTAAATATACTGCTTAATCAGTAAGTTGTTTCGTTCATAGGTATTTTGCTCTTCTCCATACTTTGCCATGCCTTCGCAGAGCACGGTGTAAGCGTACTCTACAATAGTGTAGAGATATTTCATGCCTTTTTTTTTTTCTTTGGTACTGTTTGTCTTCCAAATTAAGAAACTTCGTGATTTCGCAGGTCCTGTCAAGCACAATATAGTAGCCGGTAGCCACTAGTTCCCCTGTTATTATTATTATTATTATTATTATTATTATTATTGTTACTGTTCTGGATTGGCTTCCACCATATGCTTGAATCGATGAATGGCTGACGTGTTTTCGGGTTTAGGTATTCACTAATAAATATTGGAGATTCGGTTATGTTCATTTTAGCTGGGTCTTTATAGTGCTTAGATTCCCACGTTTTTATTACTTCAAAAATTTTAGCCACATCCCTTCTAGATTCGGGTAAAGTATGTGTATTTTATTTGAACCTACGCAACTATAGGTGTTTTCAAAAATGAAAGAAATTGGGACTGAAATTCACTCAAACAACTTTCCGGACATGGAGGCCCTACAAGCAAGGCCGTGATGTGGTACTTATCAGCAACCAAGATGTTGATTCTGTTCTAGAAAACACATGTGAGCATGATGTGGACAGTGATGGCGTTCATCTCGTCATGGCTGCAAGAATTGTCTGTCGAGCCATGTTCAAAATGAAAACGTGATTCAATGGTTCATTTAGTAACAGTGTCAAGAGGAGTCGGTGCCACAATTACTTTTGTCACTAGTGGCTATGATCCTGAATGCCCAAACTCAAGTCACAGGATAGCAACCAGTCGGTGCCTCAGCCAGCTCTCACCTTGGCGCTGTTGCTTATGTTCACTAGTTATGTACATCACCGGGAAACAGCTACTGCCACATGTGATGTTTGGCACAGCCAAGACCGAGAGACACCTCTGCCTGTGTATCTTGGAGTGATAGTCCACACAAAGACTCGGAAGCGTGATCTAGTGAACACTATGTTCAAACTGGGACTGTCCATCTCATAGGACCGTGTACTGACAACAACACTGATCTTGGAAACAAAATCTGTCAATACTATGAGATGGAGAATGCCGTCTGCCCTCTCCACTTCAGAGGTAGTCTCTTCACTACCGCAGCAGTGAACGATATAGACCATAATCCAACTTCTACAAGTGCACATGACCCTTTCCCTGGAACTGGAATATATCTGTTCCAGCACCCAAACGATGACGTCAGTGGGGTGCACCGAACTGTCAACATCACTTGTGAACAGGCTCAAGCTGCTGCCAAGAAGACTGTAGCTCACCTACCAGGGTCATACACGAGTGTGCCCCTTCTTGCTCTGTGTAGACAAGACCCACCAGTACCGAAGCTAGAAGGTCCGAGCAAAGTAGACTGTCAGCTCAACCCTCAAGCAATGCAGATGGAGTATAGGTAGGTTTAATTTACTAGCCTGCATTGTTTCTATAGAGCAGATGCATAATACAGATATGCACAGACCTGATGTAAACAGTACTAAGTTCTGTTGTTTTTCTATTTTAGTTTACAGGTGGCTGGACCATTGTGACACGCACTCAACGCGCTCATAATGTCACAGCTAGTGCTCTGTATCTATTCCTGCAGAAAGCTTATGTCCAGTACAGTAGCAGCCTAGATGTGGGAGAGAATCTGATGTCCCTGGAAGACCGGACTGCCACCATTGCTGAAGCCGGTTCCCAGTTCCAGTTCTGGTCTATCATCGTGCAGCTGGAGCGTGAGGTGATGACATATATGAGAGCAATACGACAGACAGATTTCCTGCTCTACGTTGATGCTTTAACCAAGATCGTTCCATGGTTCTTTGCTTTGAATCACACCAATTATGCTAGGTGGATTCTTATCTACTTGACATGGCCACACTGGAAGTCGGACATCCTGATGTCTTTGCTGAGTTTCTCAAAGGAAACTTTACCGTCAGGAAGACGGCATGAGTGTTATCAGCTAGAACCATAAACCTGGTAAGACTCCTCTCAATTTTGTTCGTTTTTTACATTATATTTGATGACTGATCACTTTTCTATATTTCATATTATTTTATTTTTAATTTTAATTACCTAAACACCATTAATATCACACGTTTATTTAAATATATTGTATAAGTTTCCGTTCATTATATTTATTAATTTTTTATTTGCTTTTATAATTTTAGCACTGATGATGGAAAATGAAAATTTCCGAAACGTTTGTAAATAAACATGTACCATCTCTTTGTCCTTTTATTCCTCGATATATATATATATATATATATATATATTAAAAAAGTCACTGAATGGAAAAGTCAGTAAAAGGCAACAAAAACATAAACATGAAGACGCGGGATGTTCTGTTCATGGGCTAACTTAATCAGCATGTAATTTTCTATCTGCAGGAATCGTTGATTCAAAATCCTATTTGGTATCTAATCTAAGATGACTAGGTGGTGATTAGGTTAAGTTTTCTAATTATTATGTCAGTTAGGGGTAATGGCTATAGCTTATAAATACATAAAGTAGGAGTTGGGCGGTCAACATTTTGTTACCGCTGTTTCAAATAGGCACCGAAAGAATAGATGATAGGCCCCCAAATGAAATCTGAAGCAAGCACCTGTAAGCAGGGTTTCGGAGCCGGAGTCGTAGCCGGAGTCGGTGGAGCCAGTGAATTTTGCTTACCTGGAGCCGGAACCGGAGCCGGAGCCAGAAACCTTGAAAACGGCTCCATGGTCTGGCTCCGGGCGATATATTGCTACCTAAATTGTTATTTGTTAAATATAGGTTTAGTTGCAAATTATAATTCTTGTAATATATTACGAAAAATGGTACCATAGGATTCTTGGATTTTGTGGAGGTGTGGGAGTTGCAGGAATAATCTGCAAATTTCCATTTTTTAACCATTAAATATTTGGGAAGATTTGTCTTAACAACACTTAATTATATAGGTAAATTTTTTTTTATGGCGGTGGAGACCTTAGGTAGGTAGGTACTAACTATTTATCTAAGTAGGTAACTACCTAGATACATACCTAGTAAGGTTGGTCCTTCTGACTTGGATTGAACTATTTTTATTTTTAGGTCAATTATCTTGTATTGCTAAATTTCTTTTTTTTCAGATTCTTTGTAATTTGTACTTGATTCTTTAATTATAATTACAGTCTATGACCCTTCATAATGGATAGAGATTCAATAAAGAAGTCTGATATATTCAAGTATTTTACTGAAAGTTCAGATAAGAAACACTATGTTTGTATTTGTGAAGTTTCTGATGCTTCGGGAAATATTTCAACGTGTGGAACTAAAATTACCAAGCCTCAAAGCAAAAAGCCTGATGTCTCCTCAAGAGCATATAATTTGAAAAGACACTTGAGTCGATTACATCCTGAAATATCAAAAATGATGGAAGAAAAGAAGCAAATGCTTGAGCTTTCAAGACCCAGTACTTCTGCCAGTTCAAAAACTAAAGCAAACCAGCAAAACATTACTAAATTTTTGATGTCTCAAAAAGTCACTATCTCAATGACTACAGATAATTTTAAAAATAGCATAATTGAGTTAGTTGTTAAAGATTCTAATTTATATAAGCTACCATTGTTAATAAATATTTAATATCATTTAGTTTTCATCATTTTCCTTTAGTTATTTAAATAACTTCATTCTATCATTATATTTGCCTAATTTAAAATCATAAGAAATTTAAATTTTGAGTATTAAAGTGATTTAATAATAAAATATTTTTGTGCAATATTTTAAATTGGACAATTAGTTATATAAATCTAGATATTTATTTTATAATTAACAGAATTTACTATAAAAGAGCCGGAGCCAGAGCCGGAGCCAGACTGTAAAAAATTTCTGCTCCGGAGCCGGAGTCGGAAGTTTTTTTACCGGCTCCGAAACCCTGCCTGTAAGTACCCTTTATGCCTAATTCCGAACCTAAACCTAACGGGGCCTAATACCCGACACGTTATTACACATAGGAAACTGAGGTGACGTGTATATAATAATATATGATGAATAAAACCACGAAGGAAAGGAAACACAAAATGGTGCTCAAGCGCTTTCGTCTAATGACATCCTCAGGAACACTGAAGTATATAAAAAGGTTAAGCCTATATATAGGTTACAGAAAGAAAAAAAGAAAATAAATACACACACACACACACACACACACTATATATATATATACATACATATCTATATATACAAATACATACATACATACATACATACATACATATATATACAATAAACAGAGAAGTAAAAATAATAAAAAATTAAAAATTAAAACCTTAAAGGATTACCAATGAGGGTACAGATTGTAAGGAAAAATATCGATTTTTAGCACAAGATCAAATGGATTATAAAAATACAAATTTATACTGGGACTCTGCCGGGTTTTAACACAATGCTGCCTATGGTCAGGTTTCGATATATATAAAAAAAAAAAAAAAAAAAATGCAAATTAAAAGTTAATCGATTTTTAGCACAAGATCAAATGGATTATAAAAATACAAATTTATACTAGAACTCTGTCCGGGTTTTAACACATTTCTGCCTATGGTCAGGTTTCGATATATATAAAAAAATAAAATGCAAATTAAAAGTTAATAAAGTAGAAGACAAGTTTACCAAAGATTTAATGTTTTACACTTCTTATCTAAGTCTGCTTTAAAGGAATTCAACTCGGGACATGATACCCCCATTAAGAAGGCCATATTTTCATCAATGTTTCTCCGCGCCCTTAGGATCGCCAGTCCGGAATACATTGATGCCGAATTGGAAAAAATCAACGGTATTGGAAGTGATTTGTGTTATCCATCTGCGTTTATGGAATCTTGTCTCAACAAGGCAAAACGAACTTTCTATCGTGTCAATATTAACACTCGTACTTTGTCAAAAAATATTTTAGTACTTCCATTTTTCCCGGGCTTTTTAGGCATTGCTAATGTACTTAAACTTTTGGATATTAATGTAGTATTTTCATATAACAATATTGTGAAAAATATCATAGTAAAAAATAGCCCTACCAATAATTCAGGCATTATCTATAAAATTGGTTGTAAACAATGTGATTCCTTTTACATAGGTCAGACGGGAAAGGATTTGCACACACGTATAAAACGGCATCAATATTCCGTTAGAACAGGACAGTTGTCCAGTGCCCTTTTTGTCCATTTGTCAGAGTTAGCCCACTGTATTGATTGGAATAATGCTTCAGTTTTATTCCATTCAAGCAACATTGTTAATAGAAATATTCTTGAGTCTGCCATTATCCAACTTTCAAATAACTTCAACATAAGCAAAGGTCTTTTTCAACTCGATCCTGTTATGTTGAATTCCTTTAAAGCAGACTTAGATAAGAAGTGTAAAACATTAAATCTTTGGTAAACTTGTCTTCTACTTTATTAACTTTTAATTTGCATTTTATTTTTTTATATATATCGAAACCTGACCATAGGCAGAAATGTGTTAAAACCCGGACAGAGTTCTAGTATAAATTTGTATTTTTATAATCCATTTGATCTTGTGCTAAAAATCGATTAACTTTTAATTTGCATTTTTTTTTTTTTTTTTATATATATCGAAACCTGACCATAGGCAGCATTGTGTTAAAACCCGGCAGAGTCCCAGTATAAATTTGTATTTTTATAATCCATTTGATCTTGTGCTAAAAATCGATATTTTTCCTTACAATCTGTACGCCTCATTGGTAATCCTTTAAGTTTTTAATTTTTATTTTTTATTATTTTTTACTTCTCTGTTTATTGTATATATATGTATGTATGTATGTATTTGTATATATAGATATGTATATATATATATATATATATATTATATATATGTGTGTGTGTGTATGTTATTTATTTTTTTTTTTTCTTTCTGTAACCTATATATAGGCTTAACCTTTTTATATACTTCAGTGTTCCTGAGGATGTCATTAGACGAAAGCGCTTGAGCACCATTTTGTGTTTCCTTTCCTTCGTGGTTTTATTCATCATAAATATTTTTCACGTGTTACCTTCGTGAAATAATTTTCATATAATATATATATATATATATATATATATATATATATATATATATATATATATATCAGGTCATCCCATAAGTAATGTCGTTTTTTAGATCGGAATTTGAAGGACCAAAAAAACTCAACCGAAACTTTTTAATCTAGTATATATTTTTCATCGGAATCAATGACACTTTGCCAACGTCCTACAAGCTTTTCAATGCCATGTTTATAAAATTCAGGCGGTTTTGAGGCAAAAAACGTACAAAGACTGGTGTGCAGGTCATCTAAAGAAGTATACTGTTTCTCGTCAAGATAGTTTTGCAGACTCCTGAAGAGATGATAATCTGAAGGCGCAAGGTCTGTAGAATATGGAGGATGTGGAAGTTTTTCCCACCCAAGCTCCTCAATTTTTGCAGAAGTGATCCGAGCGGTATGTGGATGTGCGTTGTCGTGGTGGAACACGATTCCTTTCCGATTAACCAAAGAAGGTCTCTCTTCTTTTAGTGCAGTGTTCAATCGATCCAGTTGTTGACAGTAGACTTGAGCGGTGATTGTTTTGGTTGTATGGTAAGGTTTCAAAGTGTATTACACCACCTTTATCCCACCAAACACTAAGCAACACCTTCCGAGGGTGAAGATTTGGTTTTGGCTGTGGTGTCGCTGGTTCTCCGGCACAAACCCACTGTCGACGGCGCTTAACATTCTGGTACAGTATCCACTTTTCATCAGTCACTAAACGGTGCAAAAACGGATCTTGGAGTTCACGGGAATGAAGAGCTGTGCAAATGTTTACCAGCACCCTCAGATTGTCGACCGACAATTCATGTGGCACCCATTTTCCTAACTTAGGCACTTTCCCGAGTTGTTGCAAATGTTGATGGATGGTGGACGGGGATGAATTGAGTTTCTGGGCCAATTCTTCGACAGTTGTTGAACAGTCTTCTTCAAGTGCGACTAACAGCAGGTCATCATCAAACTCAGCAGGGCGTCCAGAGCGTGGTGCATCTGTCAAACAGCAGTCACCATTCCTAAACTTTTGAAACCATCTTTGACATTTCCTCACATGCAGAATATCGTTGCCATAAACGTCCTGAATGTTTCGCGTTGCTTCAGTAGCACTATTCCCTTTTTTGAACTCGTAAAGCATTATATGCCTGATATGCTCTTCTGATACCGCCATGTTTATGAGGGGTTCTCACAAAACAAAACACACGTCTTCACTGGTCAAGGTCTGTAAAGTATGTAGCGAAACACGATAGATCTCCTCTTAGATATAACCTTCGGAAAATTTATGCTTAAACCGAGTAGGACTAGTTTAAAGTTAATCTATCGTAAAAAAACGACACGACATTACTTATGGGATATATATATATATATATATATATATATATATATAATATATATATATATATATATTCAAAGGAAAAGTCACTAAAAGAAAACTAAATGGCAACACAAAAAGATAAACAGCGAGACGTGGTCTATTCGTTTATTGGGCTGACTTAAACCGCATGTATTTTTCTCTCTGCAGCAATCATTGATTCTAAGTTTAATTTGGTGATGCTTCGAAAGTGATGGATTAGTGATTAGGTTAAGTTGTTTAATTATTATGTCAGTTAACCTCTTTTGGACCACTGGGTCAAATATGTACCGTTTCCAATACACGCACTCATAACTTAACCCTACAAAAACTTTGGTCGTTAAGAGGTTAAGGGTAATGTCTATATCTTCTAAATTAGTAAATTAGGACTAAGTTGGTCGAGGTTGGGTGACGCTGACACAAATGGTAGGCCTAGAAGATCTAAATCAAAGCACCTGTAAGCACCTTTTATGTCTATTTGATAACCTTATACCTAACGGGAGTACTTGTAGATAGTAAATACTATTCCAGAAACAAACAATGTTATAATTAATAATAGATCAACTGTACACCCTTGATAATTAGTTAGGTTAAGTCGTGATATTTTCGTTAGTTTTAACGAAAATATTCTGCAAAATTGGTGGGGGGGAGAGAGAACCTACAAGTACCCTAATGGGGTCTAACACCCCGACGTTATTAGAAACATAATTTTCTTTTCAACTTTGACTACCGCGCCCATATACACAAATGCCCATTGAAATATTACATCGCTGGATCTTTCAAATAAAAGAGACCTTTAGCATTATCTTATGTTATCTCTAGTCAGTATCATGTGTATTAATACAGTAGAAAAGGCAAATAAATCAAGTTTTGATGCCCTAACTCTGTAATCTAAATTATGATAAAACTAAGAATGGGTTGCGGCCATTTTGAAAAATGGCTGCCATTTCCATCACAAGAAAAATTTTCGATAACCCTATAACTATGAATCTTCCTTTGGACATGCCCTAGGTGTGTGCCAAATTTGATGCTTGTATCACAAAAGCACAATGTTTCACATATCCGCTAGTTAATGTGATGTGACTACGATCCCAACGTTTCTTCTCACCAAACTCAAAAACTAGAATACTGTATGACAGCCATTATTTCCTGTATCTTTTCGGCTGTAAAATGCTAACTATCGCCTAGGTATGCGGGACTCATCATAAAGTCTGGATTCGTGTTAAAATGTATAGTAATGTAAGAAGTTGCATTATTATTACTATTATTATTATTACTAGTACACTTCCCGCCGCTTCGCTGACGGTTAGACAGGCTAAACTACAAAAAAAGAACCCAGCCGTGAAAATTTTGAGCTTCACATTGTGTCAACATTTCTGAATCTGGTATCTCCCAAAACCTCCTCACCCCCATTCATACAACTTGGGGGCTAACCCCCTCCCCCATTACCCCACCCCTCCCCATTACCCCCACCCCCACCCTTCCCCCATTGCTAAACTACAGAAAAGAACACAGTCATGAAAATCTTGAGCTTCACATTGCCGCCCGTAATACAATTTCCGAATTTTTTTACAATTTCTGAATTTTTTTCTCACAATTTTTTCTCACAATTTCTGAAAGTGTGACGGACGGACAGACGGACGGACGGACAGCTCTCTTATTATAATAGATATAGATTCCAAGAAGCTCATTTCCCCACGAAAATAGGGTCACCTGAACCAGAGCAAAAACAGAGTAAGCGACCAACTTAACCTCACCCGGTGCCAGCATTGGGAGCGAACCAGCATCACACCGCTCGGAATCCGCCACCGTAACCACAGCTACTGGGCTCTTATTATTATTATTATTATTATTATTATTATTATTATATTGCGTTGTTAGTGATAGAAAAAGGCACTACATTTGTACACACTGGATGATTTATTCGAAATATCTAAATGTTTGTATTTGTCCATAATCACAATATTTGTATGTTTACTATGTTCAGTATTTGTGATATGTATTATGATATAACAACATTTATTATTCCATTCATCCACAAATTTTGTAGGCCAAAATTTTTGCTTGTTTTCACGATAGGTGGGATACGGGCCTACATTATTTCATATTATTATATTCTTTCGTACAGTCTAAGTTCATTACATAATTTGGTCCATCGTTCTTATCACGAAAACTCGTTACATAAGTATTGTAATGATGGTAAATGAATTGGACCTCAGTTTCTTCTGTTAACATTATACGTATGCTTTACTTCATCTTCAAATATTTGGATAGAATCGTAAAAAGAAATGGAACAATGTACGAACCATGTACCCTGATTTTAACGAGTACCACTGTAGTAGAATAGAATTATTGTAGAATTACTCTAGTAGTGGAATTTCCCTTAGCCATTTTTCACGTCACAATAAAGAATTTCTTTTACCTAAGGAACAGCTTTGACACACGTATCGCTGGATTGATGCCCGCCTTCAAACTCAATGTCATTGCTCACGTAACTCTCATGCGAGTTTGAAACGGGTTGGCCCGTCTGCCTTTTACCCCCAGCCCCCTGCGCCGCCGAACCAAACATGTCAAACCAATGTATTGCATTTTTCTACTGTACTACTATAACCAAAACCTGAGAAAGGCTATGTCTGCTACCAGTTACAGTACCGGAGATAAACAATCAGATCAAGCGCGGACAAAAGTTAACATAATATGAGGAAATAGCTAGCAACAGCACAAGTAAGACAGTTTCCAATAAGAAATTAAAATTAAGTAAAACAAAAAAGACTAGCATGGTACATAAAAGTGGCTAAGAAAAGTGGCAAAACTGATTGTCTGAAGAAAATCCTGTCATACCATACAGGGAGCATTGAAGTGATGAAATTGAAGTCAATATAATACCAAAGAGAAATGATGTAGATTGTAGAACAATTTTAGAAAGCACTTTACGAAAATGAAGTAACGCGTACTAAAGATGTAATCTTGGTTCCACAAATAACTGAGAGTGAAAGAATAAAGCCATTTGTAGCCGTTTTTAAACGCTGAATCATGCTCCGCTTAAAATCGATTGTTGCTGTTTATACTTTTCGGTAACAGTCGGGGGATTGAAAAATGAAAGGAACTTGTTACTGAATAGCGATTAATACATTTGTTCTTATGCGGCACATTCAAATATATTTTTTATTTAGGTACAGATATGACATATTTCGTGTCAATTTGGGCGTATTTGCTTTTATTTTACTAATCTATAATCTGTTGTGCCTAATCTATAATCTGTTGTGCATATATATATATATATAATATTTAGGAGAAATCCAATGACAAGGAGAAATGTAAATGCCATGAAAAGTCTTCTTTAATGCGCAACGTTTCGAGCAATACGCTCATCTTCAGGCTGTATAATAACAATGTGAAATTAAAATCAATAATTGAATGAAAAACAAGACAAAGAAAATTTCTATAACCTATTCATAAAGGCAAATTTTAAAAGACTGAGAAAAGAGGGTTAAATTCTAAGTTATACAGATTTACATATAAAATTAAGAAACTATTTTTAAATACATATAGTAAATGTGAAATTAATACACTGGAAAAATTAACAATAGTACACTGGAATAATGAAACTAACTACCTTTCACTGCATTTCCGAGGCTAACTGATTTAAGCAGAGGCAAAACGAGAAAACAAAGATGGCGAGGGCGATTGGGGAAGGGGGGATTATAAGGAATTGGGGAAGGAGGAGGGATTATAGAATTTAAAGGGACGGCTGATGAGTCAACATTTAGCGTAGGGGTCAATGTTTTAATGTAAAGCGATTCCAAAATTCTAGTGAGTTGGGACAAGTATTACAACCAAGAATTTTAAAATTGTCTAAAGTGATATCAGTTTTACATTTTATACTGTGTTCCCGAATACTAGAAACTTCTTTAGTTTTTAAAATTTTACCTGTTCGGCCACTTATTCCCATATGCGAATAAAATCTAGCCCTGAGAGAGCGAACAGTGCTGCCAATGTAATTCCCAAGGAGACACCTAGGGCAGGTAAATAAATATACAACACCGCTACGCAACGAGTCAGGGGTTCGATCCTTCGCTGAGAAAAAGCTACCTAAAGACGTTTTATTAATAAATATGATGCGGAAATCAGTATGATAAAAAAATTTCCTTAACAACTTTGTAAATTTAAGCTTAAATTCCTTATTCAAAGGACCCATTTCAGGTACCAAGAAATATTTTATATCCTTCGGTACTGTAATACAAGGAAGTAGAGGGCTATAAACATTATTTAAGAAGGATCTAATTAGTTTGTCTACATATTGAACAGGAAAACTATTATTGGTAAAGTATGATCTTAGATTATTAAATTCATCATTAAGTAAGGTAAAACTAGAGGTCAAATTATATCCTCTGAACAGGAGAGTTTTAATACAAGACATCTTATAGTTGAAATCAGTAAAACTAAAAAAATTCATGCCCAAACCAGTGAAAGTGGGTTTCCTGTAAACTGATGTAGTAATAGAATCACCGTTTTTCGAAATTAAAAGATCTAAAAGGGGAGGGAGCCATTTTGCTCAGTTTCCATTGTATACGTTATATTGGGGTGCAAAGAATTTAGGAAGTTAAAGAATTGTTGCGCTTGTACCGCATTATCAAAGACTGCTATCGAATCATCAACGAAGCGTCGATAGAAAATTGGCTTGAGATGAGTGGGAGATTGTCTAAAAATTACACTTTCTAAATGAGTCATAAAAAAATCAGCTGCTAACGGTCCGACAGGTGATCCCATCCCTACCATCAATTTGTTGGTAAACCTTATTGTTGAAAGTGAAATAGCATTGTTTGAAGACCAATTCTAAAAGTTCCTTAAAATGAGACAATGAAAAACCATGAAAATATCAACGAGCTAAAAACCCTATCTAAAATAATGGCAATAGTTTCAGATACAGGTACATTTGTGAAAAGCGACTTTACATCAAAACTGACAAAAAACTTGTTCCCCATGTGGGTGAATTCAATAATTTCAAATGTCAGTTCGCAAATTTAACTCAAGAATTTTTTCATAAACTTAGAAATCTTAAATTTCAATCTTTCATATTTAGGAAGAGTGATTTGCAGTGTATTAAGAATTTGGCAAAGAACCAGGAGATTGTCGTGACTAGACCGGACAAGGGTAACGGAGTGGTTATTTTGAATAAATCGGACTACATAAACAAAACTAATGAAATCCTAAGTGATCTTACTAAATTCAAACAAATTCTGAACCTGTCAATAAAGTCATTGTAAGGTTAGAAGACCAGGTTAATAGATTTCTGTCACGACTAAAGTCTTTAAAGATAATAAAAAATGATACTTACTCTCAGTTGTTCGCATCTGGTGCTAATCTTGCTCAATTATACTGTCTGCCTAAAATCCATAAAGCTGGAACACCTCTCCGTCCTATTTTAGCTTCGTATAACTTACCCACCTTTCAATTGGCAAAATTTGTTGTTCGTCTCCTGTCACCCTTTGCGAAAAATGCTTACACTATAAATAACTCGTTTGAATTCCAAAAAGACCTCCTTGGTGAAACTTCGATTCAAAAAAGTTTTTTGTCAGTTTTGATGTAAAGTCGCTTTTCACAAATGTACCTGTATCTGAAACTATTGCCATTATTTTAGATAGGGTTTTTAGCTCAGTTGATATTTTTCATGGTTTTTCATTGTCTCATTTTAAGGAACTTTTAGAATTGGTCTTCAAACAATGCTATTTACTTTCAACAATAAGGTTTACCAACAAATTGATGGTGTAGGGATGGGATCACCTGTCGGACCGTTAGCAGCTGATTTTTTTATGACTCATTTAGAAAGTGTAATTTTTAGACAATCTCCCACTCATCTCAAGCCAATTTTCTATCGACGCTTCGTTGATGATTCGATAGCTGTCTTTGATAATGCGGTACAAGCGCAACAATTCTTTAACTTCCTAAATTCTTTGCACCCCAATATAACGTATACAATGGAAACTGAGCAAAATGGCTCCCTCCCCTTTTAGATCTTTTAATTTCGAAAAACGGTGATTCTATTACTACATCAGTTTACAGGAAACCCACTTTCACTGGTTTGGGCATGAATTTTTTTAGTTTTACTGATTTCAACTATAAGATGTCTTGTATTAAAACTCTCCTGTTCAGAGGATATAATTTGACCTCTAGTTTTACCTTACTTAATGATGAATTTAATAATCTAAGATCATACTTTACCAATAATAGTTTTCCTGTTCAATATGTAGACAAACTAATTAGATCCTTCTTAAATAATGTTTATAGCCCTCAACTTCCTTGTATTACAGTGCCGAAGGATATAAAATATTTCTTGGTACCTGAAATGGGTCCTTTGAATAAGGAATTTAAGCTTAAATTTACAAAGTTGTTAAGGAAATTTTTTTATCATACTGATTTCCGCATCATATTTATTAATAAAACGTCTTTAGGTAGCTTTTTCTCAGCGAAGGATCGAACCCCTGACTCGTTGCGTAGCGGTGTTGTATATTTATTTACCTGCCCTAGGTGTCTCCTTGGGAATTACATTGGCAGCACTGTTCGCTCTCTCAGGGCTAGATTTTATTCGCATATGGGAATAAGTGGCCGAACAGGTAAAATTTTAAAAACTAAAGAAGTTTCAGTATTCGGGAACACAGTATAAAATGTAAAACTGATGTCACTTTAGACAATTTTAAAATTCTTGGTTGTAATACTTGTCCCAACTCACTTAGAATTTTGGAATCGCTTTCATTAAAACATTGACCCCTACGCTAAATGTTGACTCATCAGCGTCCCTTAAATTTCTATAATCCCTCCTCCTTCCCCAATTCCTTATAATCCCCCCTTCCCCAATCGCCCTCGCCATCTTTGTTTTCGTTGCCTCTGCTTAAATCAGTTAGCCTCGGAAATTGCAGTGAAAGGTTAGTTAGTTTCATTATTCCAGTGTACTATTGTTAATTTTTCCAGTGTATTAATTTCACATTTACTATATGTATTTAAAAATAGCTTCTTAATTTTATATGTAAATCTGTATAACTTAGAATTTAACCCTCTTTTCTCAGTCTTTTAAAATTTGCCTTTATGAATAGGTTATAGAAATTTTCTGTCTTGTTTTTCATTCAATATTGATTTTAATTTCACATTGTTATTAACAGCCTGAAGATGAGCGTATTGCTCGAAACGTTGCGCATTAAAGAAGACTTTTCATGGCATTTACATTTCTCCTTGTCATTGGATTTCTCCTAAATATTAAATTGAAGCTCTGTAGAAGCAACCCGCATGATTATATATATTATATATATATATATATATATGGGATAATGCATGAACGCGCACGATTTTGCATAATGCAAAATTACCCACAACAGGATTCGAACTCGGTACCTCTTCAGTAGAAGGCTAAGGCGCTATCCATTGGGCTACAACAACGTGGAAGTTATTACAACCTAACGTGTATTTCAACACCCGTGGGAACATATAACACTTTCGCATTCAGAGGTGTTTTTCGTGCTAACCCCCTGCACTCGAGCCACTGGCAGCATTTCATTAAAATCTCTTGTGTAACACTAAGGGTGCTGCATTAAATCATAGTTATTAACCTGTTTCTGGGCATACCGGATCAATTAAGTTGTTTTCCTCATCAGATGAAGGTCGTGTATAGTTCTGGAAAAAGGTCACACGTTATTAAACATAGGAGAATAAGCGAAAATTAATGAAACCATTGCGGATGAGTGATCGAATGACGTCTGAAATGTTTTTCACATTTTACAAAAGTCTCCACCTACGGAGGCAGGGCCTGTACAGTTGCCGACACAGTTCGTCGAACACTTTTTGTAACTATTATTAAAGTACATTAAGTGTAGGCTGACCATACGTACCGTTTTGAACGGGACAGTACCGTTTTTTTTTTTATATTTCCTGGCCGTCCCGTCGTTTTAATAAAAATGTCAATTTTGTCCCGTTTTTAATAAAACTTTTTCATGAATACAGAATATTACATAACCCCCGTCCCTTTTTTGCCATCCCAATGTCCCGTTTTTGTCTCAAGGAAATATGGTCAGCCTAATTAAGTGGTAACTCAAATACTATAAATCCTAACAATTTTTGTGAATGAAAGTTGTACAAACATACAATGTTTATATACATTGTAACTGTAAGCTTATAAGAAGTTTCATTTCTTCAATAATTTCCATGAAAGCACTAGAATTTTTGGAAGGGTGGTTTTTCGACCCATCCAACGTAGGGTTGCCAACTCTCCGGTTTTCGACCAAAGTCTCCAGTTTTCATTGTTGGTCTCCGGCGTTAGTTTCAAAGTACAACCGGAGACTAACGATTTCGAATATCGTTTTTAATTAGGTTTCTTATATTTTTCAGTAAGGATGTCATTCATGAACCAAATCTACAGTTAATAAGCGTCTGATAATATTCTACAAATACACCTACAAGTATCAAGGTAAGTTAGTAACAATGTTAATTCAAATGACACTGCTTAACGGGTCGATTCGGCGGTCGAGGCAAGGGCGCAGTAACAAAAGATAAGGCTGAGTCCTAAATCTTCTGTTTTGAGAAATTTAAAAGTCGGTTACCCTAAATTCTAAATACAGGTCAAAGTAGACGGAGTTAAGTGTTTCGGCCCCAATGTTAAACCGTAACTTTTATGAAAAATGGGGCACAGAAGCTATTCAGAACGGGCAAAATATAAAGCTCTTAATTTTCGTTGACATGAAAAATGTCTATCGTATCGGATGCTTTAGGACTAACTGATTGTTCGGAAGGTGTCTCAAAAATACTCTACATTTCCAAATTGATATTATGATCAAATGCATCTGAGAAGTCAAGAGTAAATAAATTTTTAAAAAAAGTTTAAAAATTAACTTTCGAAAAATATTAAAAAATAGCTTCAATATAAACATAATTATCACTATTTACAATCACAGAGAATTATATAGTATGTACCTAAAACCAGTCACTGTGTGTGTATATATATACACAAGGGCGGATCTAGTAAGGGGGGAGCCAAAGAAAAAAGGGCACAGTACTAAAAAAATCAATTGGGTGCTCTTCCAATATGTGCTCTACCGCGAAACTGTGATCTACCATATTCCAACTAATATTCCATATTCCAGGCTAACTAACGAAAATATCACGACTTAACCTAACCAATCGTCAAGGGCGTATAGTTGACCTAACGATTGGTTAGGTTAAGTCATGATATTTTCGTTAGTTAGCCTTATAAGGCTAGTTTCACGGTAGAGCACGTATTGGAATATGGCAGATCCCAGTTTCGCGGTAGAGCACCATCAATTGTATTGTTTTATTAGATCAGTCTCATTCAAATATGATACAAAATAAAAATCTAATTTGGGTACAACAGTTATCACAGAAAATTTTCAAATAATTACAAATGTCTTGCCAATTAAAAGAACTATCAGAATAAGATGATGATAAAAATAGTGATATGGCTGCACCAGTACTAAGGGCACCTATGAAAACCATTACAACTACAAATTTGAAAGTACATTGTACTGTATACGGGTAAAGACTCAAAACGGAATTTGAATAAAATAAAATAACCATGATCTATTTACAAAAACAAAATTTGTTTTCAGAGGCATACACATCATTCAAATAGGGTACTCGCAAGAAATTTGGGGGGGGGTGTTCAGACGTCGCTGATCCACCCCCCTGTAGATCCGCCCTTCATATATATACGTGGGGTGCAAAAGTATACAACACACATTATTTTTTTCTGTTTGAGTCTTTCTAGTGCACTAAATTCTGCAAAAGTGACCTATCCTATGTAATTTTTCACGATCTTTCAGTTAAATACGTTAAAATTAAAAAAAAAAACAATATTTAACAAATATTTAAAAAAAGCTAAAATTGGTGATGCAAAAGTATACAACACAATATAAAAATTACATTTAGAATTTAAATTAATACTAATTTATGAAAAGAAATGCATTCTAATCGTTTCCAGAATATTCTAGAATCATCTATTGAGTTCTACCAGCAGTTACAACGGATTGCAAAAGTTTAAGCACGTCATTCACGTAGCAGCATTCACGGAGAGTAGTTGTATGATGGTCAAACAACAAGAAATTAGCCAAGATGTCCGACAGCGAGTCGTGGAACTCCATGAAGGTGGAATTGGCTACAGACTCATCGCCAAACGCTGGGGCTTATCAATAAGCACCGTCGGCACCATTGTTCGTAAGTGGAAATCCACCGGTACCACTCACAATCGCCCCCGTACAGGACGTCCACGCAAGATATCTGAACGTGCTGCCCGAACGATGGTAAGAATGGTGACCCAGAGACCCCAAACTACACGAGAGGAACTTCAGAAGTACTTACAGGCCGCAGGGGCCAGTGTCAGCAAATACACTGTTAGCAGAGCACTGTGTCATGAAGGAATACGATCGCGGACGGCTAGGAAAACTCCTCTATTGAAGGCTAAGCATGTCCAGGCCCGGCTAAAGTATGCCAACGAACACTTGAAGAAGCCAACTGAATTTTGGGACACTGTTCTCTGGTGTGACGAAACCAAAATTGAACTTTTCGGGAGAAACAGCCATAGTCGTGTTTGGAGAAAGAAAAACCAGGCCTATGCTCCAAATAACACCATCCCAACAGTGAAGTTTGGAGGAGGAAGTATAATGGTGTGGGGCTGCTTTAGCTCATCAGGTATTGGGGAATGTCATATTATTAAAGAGAAGATGAATTCGGCAGTGTACAGACAAATATTAGAGAAAAACTTGATTACCTCAGCCAAGGCTCTGAAGATGAAGCAGGATTGGATATTCCAACAGGATAATGATCCTAAGCACACGGCTAAGGCAACAAAATCTTGGTTACTCAAACGCGAAATTAACGTAATTGAGTGGCCTAGCCAGTCCCCCGACCTAAATCCCATTGAGAATTTGTGGAGGGAGCTCAAGTTAAAAATCATGGGAAGAGAACCGAGAAACTTGAAGGATTTAGAGTTAATTTGCGTTGAGGAATGGAAAAAGATCTCAGTAGAAAGTTGCAGGAAACTGATTGTCAACTATCCACGGCGTTTAGAAGCGGTTATTGCTAATAAAGGTTATGCTACAAAGTATTAATTAGTGATAAGGTCTCTATGTGTTGTATACTTTTGCTTTCTGGTTATTCGATTATTCTCGAATATCTAATACATTATTTGTTTTCCCACATTTGGTATGTTTTCTTTCGTTATGTGTTGAATTAGGATTGATATGTCCAAATACCAATTTTATAAATTTATTGGAAATGTAATAAATAACAATATTTTGTATGTGTTGTATACTTTTGCACCCCACTTTATATGATGGAAATAACTACGAATGAAAATCAAAACACGAAATAGTACTCAAGCGCTTTCGTCTATTGATATTTGAAGTCTGTTCAAGTCTTAATAATCTTTATCATGGACCATAGATTTGAATGACATAAAACATATAAAAATCAGATTGTTAATTTAAAATGGAGATAAACTAAGCGCAAATAGAAGTTTATCTCAATAAACAGTAAGACTGAAACTGAGTCACATGTTGAAAAATTTGAATCAGTAAATTATAATAAATAAATTTTCTCCACTTATCCCTAAACAATAGTTCATTTTAAAGGAAATACGGTACCTTTCAAAGAAATATTACATATCTAAATCATATGAGAAGTTAGCGCAATGAGCAGCTTTGTTTGAAGCTGTTCTTTATCAGAATTAATTATATTAACATCTTGAGGAATGATTATAGTATGCTAAAATACTCGGCATCTGAACTTTTCAGAGATAGGTGAAAAGAGTATGTAGAGAACCATTTGGATCACCTGAAGATCAGGGCCCCCAGCCTTCGTTAGTTAGCCTTATAAGGCTAACTAACGAAAATATCACGACTTAACCTAACCAATCGTTAGGTCAACTATACGCCCTTGACGTTTGGTTAGGTTAAGTCGTGATATTTTCGTTAGTTAGCCTTATAAGGCTAACTAAAGAAGGCTGGGGGCCCTGATCTTCAGGTGATCCAACCATTTTTCCTTTGAATAAAACTACTGTACATACTTGTGCTTTTACCATAGTTTAACTAGTAATAACTAATAATAAATTAGTTGAGTTTTTACTTTATTTTTTGTGCATTTTTTCATTATTATTTCAACTTTTTTCACACATCAGCGGCTCTTAAGTTTCAATTAAATTATTCCATTGTCACGTGTCGAAAGCTTTAGCACAGTGGTTCCCAATGTGGGCGCCACCGCCCCCCCCAGTGGACGTTTGAGAATCTTAGGGGGGGCGCTAGGAAACTGTAAAATTGTTACCTTCTATTAATAAATCACTTTTCATTTATCTTGTTATTATATTTATGAGGGCGCACCAGCAAATACTGATGGACATAAGGGGGCGTTGACCTAAAAAAAGGTTGGGAACCACTGCAGGTTAGCACAGTCTGGTCACATTATGCCCAATGTTTTTCTCTTCTTCATCTTGTTAGAAAAGTGGTGTGACAGCCTGACACGCATGCATGTTTTTAGTCCTGAAATGATGTACTTTGATTTATAGAAATATTTTTTTAATTAAGTTTTTGAAACACTTAATAATGTATATTAAATTTCGATTTAAAATATGTAAAAAATAACTCAAATTATTTTTACAGTACTATATTATTATTAATTAATATAACAACACTGCAGAGTGCAGAGTTCCTTCGAATTTACTTTGACCAAAAATGTAAAAAAAAGAAAAGTATTTACGTACCAGACCATTCTAATGCTTATTATACTGATGCGATCATTGATTTTCTTTACTTTATCGACTCAAGTTCATTCACTTATGATTTTTTTTTCAGTCAGCATTTTATTTTAGTTATTATTCTCCTTTCGTTCGCTATTTCCTCCTTTTCTCTTATTCTTTAGGTCTCTATCAGGATGATTCTTCCTCTCCTTTTTCTTTCGTTTCTTTCTGCGGAAGAAAAGAAACACCCTCCTCATTTTCTGCTTCCGATTTGCTCGCGTGTTGTTCTTCCTTCATGGAGCTGAGGGAGAGGTGAAATGTTGAACTCTCATCTTTCTGCAAACGGAAAATTCACGTTTCTACAACCGAGCTTCAAACTTGATCATTAAAACCTAAAATCTGACCAGGTTCCCCAATTTCAATGATCCAAATGACCCACTTCACTATTCCATATTAATAAACATAATTAAAAATCGACAGATTTTTTCCGTGATAAAAATGCAGTCACAGGTTTGCGTTTTCTATTTTCAGCGCTTGTAGCCTACACCAGTGAATTCTGAAGCCGAACATTATTACAGGTTGATAGTTCCCGATTGTTAGTAAAACTGTCGAATGATTCTGTTCAAAGGAAAATCTTAAGGCTTTTAAGATTCATTTAGTGTATTCTTGTGGATTTATAATAAGATAGTATCCCTGTTAAGAGAAGCAGGAAGCCCCCTGATTAAATTTTACAACTATCCTGGATGGAATGATTTTATTGCCCCCTGAAGAGGGAATCGAAAGACGCCTACGATTTGTGGTGCTTTCATGGTAGACCCAGATTAGGACCCAGTATACATGAATATGTGTAGAAGTAGGGGGTCAGTATAAGGCGGCCATAAGGCGATGTAAACGGGAAGAAGAGTCTATTCGAGCATCAAAAGCCTGTGAAGCTCGCATTAATAACGATAATAACAAATTTTGGAAATTTGTTAAGAATCAAACGGGTGTCAAAAGTGTCCTCCCTCCGACAATCGATGGGGTGTCGGGGGAGGATGAAATTGCAAAGCTGTGGAAAAACCACTTCTCTAACATTCTTAACAGTGTGAGTAGGGATAATCTTAAGATAGAGTGCGGCGAAACGCCTTTGGGAGTGACAAGGGAAAATACTTTTTATCAATTCCTGAAGTAAAGAGGTTAATTAAAGAATTAAAGACTGGTTCTGCGTCAGGGGTAGATGACCTATCGAATGAGCACTTAAAATATGCCAATGACGTGGTATGTCTGCATATATCATTGCTCTTATCAGCCATGCTTGTTCATAGCTATATCCCTGCAGAGTTCATGAGGGTATATATCTTGCCCCTGGTCAAAAATAAGTATGAAGACATTCTGTCCAGCAATAATTACAGGCCTATTGCTGTCGCTTCCTGCTTCTCGAAACTACTAGAAAAACTCTTGTTACTCCGATTAAATAATTACCTATGGACATCTAATCAGTTTGGTTTTAAAAGGTCCCACTCAACTGACCTGTGTATCTATGTACTTAAAGAAACAATATCTGAATACACGATAGTAATTCAACTATTTATAGGTGTTTCCTAGATATAAGTAAGGCATATGATAGATAGAGTGAACCACAATATTTTATTTAAAAAACTAGAAGACAAGAAGATTCCCGTGTGCATATTAAATTTATTGAAATTTTGGTATTCCCACCAATCTTTTACCGTTAGGTGGGGCAATGTACTATCCGAATATTTTGACTCCTCTTGCTGGGTGAGACAAGGCTCCTTGCTCTCTCTTATGCTGTTTAATGTGTATATTGACGGAGTAATTGCTTCACTTAATGAGACAATAGTGAGATGTTGTATTGATAACACGAGGATAAATAACTTAGTTTATGCCGATGATATGGTGTTAATAAGTCCCTCTGGTAAAGGTCTGAAGGTCTGGATCGGCTACTAAAAGTCTACGAAGTGTATTCTCAGAAACATGATATTCTTTTTAATGTTACAAAAACTAAGGTTATGCAATTTCATCCTAAAAGCTGTAATCGGCCAGCTGATATTAGGTTTAAAATAAAAGGTGAAGTAATTGAGGAAGTACAAGAGTTTAAGTAGCTGGGTCAAACTATCACCAGTTCCTTGAGTGATGACTCAGATATAAGAAAACAATCTCGAAGCCTTTGTGCTAAAGTGAACATAACTATAAGGAACTTTCGGTTCTGTACAAGTGAAGCTAAAGAACTCTCTTTCGTACTTTCTGCAGTAATATATACGGACAGCAACTCTGGGTGAATTATAAAAAAGGTTCTGTCAGAACACTAAATTTGCTGTACAACAGGTCTTTTAGACTCTTACATAAATTACCCCCGAGATGCTCAGCTTCGCAAATGTTTGCTATCCGCAATGTCCCGAGCTTCCCGAAGGTAACAAGACGTGCTCAATACAGTCTAATGCAAAGAATTAAAAAATCAACCAACCCGATTATCCAAGCTATCCATGAGTCCTGCCGTTTATCCTCTAAGCCAGGGGCCACCAACCTTTTTTTTGTTTACCGCCCACTTTTACGATTTTTTTAAAATTAAAAAAGCTTATCGCCCACCTTAGATCAAAAAGAATAAATCAACATAATCGATAAAATAAATAATGAAATAAATGTTTAATTATCTTTAATGTGAGCCCACTAGTGGGCGCTACCGCCCAGGTTGGTGACCCCTGCTCTAAGCTATGGAATTCTTAGTACGAAAACGTGTCTGTAGCTTCATTTAACTACGACATTACTCTATTATTTCTAACCAACTGTACATATTTCTATCCTTAGTATGTGAACTGTCTGTATTAATAATATTTGTCATATGGACTATAGTCTGCCATTCATTTTCATTTTATTATATTTATCAGGATATGGAAAGTGTACATTAAAATAACTGTTTAGATTGATAAATTTGGAATTTTAGTGATAGAAATGATTACTGAAAATGAAGTAAGGTGGAAATGAAAATTTGTTTATATTGGTTATTGATAATTAATAATTTATTATACTCAGAATATATTAAATACGTTAATTTGGTCCTGCTTGAAATCTTGTGCTGCGATTTCTTTAAATTTGTCGAAAATACGCTTAAAACAAACATTAAAATTGTTAGCCAAGTTAAAAACTTTCTTTGACAAATACTTGAAAACTTCTTCCAATTTATTATAACTTCGACAAACCATTAAAACTGTTTTTTAAAAACATCTCACCTTTTCTGGGACTTGAGGAGGCGGTTTCGGGGCAAGTTTTGAACTCTTCGTACTCAACATTGATTCACTGCGCTTCATTCCATTTGTACGGATCATATCCTTGTTACTTCCTAAAAGTAAATGGGGAAATAAGGAGGTTCTACATGTCGGTGTATCATTGGTTACAAAAGTCAGGATACATTGGGCTTCGAGAAGACCAGATATGAATACTAATGGCGAAGTCGGAGAGCTTCTTGATTACCAGTTGCGAAAAACAAAGCTTCCTCCTACACCTGTATGAAATCTAAAGGACGTATTGATTGGACTTCGGCAAAATTTTGACTAGTGTCCTTTCTTGAAGTACATAGAAAGGCTACAAGGTACGGTATTGATTGCATTTGTTCATTTATTTATCATATCTTCTGCATAAGGCTCTATAGATGTACCCAGACAGATAGCAGGCATTCGTTGGTCGGCCCAGTGGATACTTGCTAAGCATTTATATACGAGTATATATATATATGGAATAGCACGCATGGTTTTTGCGTAATGTAAAATTACCTACACCAAGATTCGAACCCTGCACCTTTTGAGTAGAAGACGCGGCCGCTGACCACTGCGCTACGACAAGGTGAACGTTAGCACAGCCTGACCTATATTTTACCCCCCGAGGAAACAATGTTTTCGTGTCCAGAGGTGTTTTCCTTACTAACACCACTGGACTCGAGCCAATGGCAGTATTTTCATTCAAATCTCTGATGTGACAGTGGAGTTCCATAGATGGAATATCAAGCATGGACATACATGATTTTGCATAATGGAAAATGATCCCCACCAGGATTCGAACCCAGTGCCTCTTGAGTAGAAGTTGAGGGCGCTGACGACTGCGCTATGACAACGTAAAAATTAATACAACTGGCACATATTTCCACACCTACGGGAACATGCTATATCGATTTCGCGTCCAGCGGTGTATTTTGTGCATGTACACGCAGGATTTTTGCAAAATGAAAAATTATCCCCGCAAGGATGTAAATTCCATGTATCATAAACTGACCTAAACTGCATCTTAACTGTCGAACTGGAAACATACCTTGTTATATATATATATTATATGTATGTATATTTACCATATGCAGTGCTTGTACTGACTTGTCTTGACAGTCGTCTGTGGGCATTTGAGTAATTTTGCCCAAGTTGTTTAAAAAGTGATAGGATGCTTGAACTTTCTGGAACGCACTTTGGATTTATCCACAAATCCTCATCACTCTCTTCTCCGTTTTTCTGAACTGGCTCTTCCGTTAGTGAATGGAGCTGAAATCAAAATACATAAATAAATGTTAAAGAATATCGATAATTTTAAAAATCATGTCTTTGATTTTCACTAAAAGACATATTTTATTTGGCGAAGCAAGTGAGGATGCTTACAATTTTGGTTCATTTTTGCTGTAATAGATTTTAATGAAACGGAGAATAAAATTGGGAATTTTTCTTTGGTTTGCTTAATACTGTCTATAAATAAACCAAAACATCAGTGCATAAAGCATATGAACGGTGACTAGCAGTGATGTAGTCGAAACCACCATGGCCGAGACCGAGACCGAGACCTAAGCACTAGAGACCAAGACCAGAAAAAAGGTCTCGAGACCGAGACCGAAACTGAGACCATACGCGATTTTTGCATGTATTCAATATTGTGTAATGCCTAATTCCTAAGCTCTGTATTTCACATTCAGGAATAAAGATTCTAAAGAGGTTATCAAGTGATATTTGCAAAATTTACTCATACTTTATTTACAAATTCATAGTTTGACATTTTTCAGCAATTAACTGCATACTTAAAACAAGATAAGTGTTCGTTGCACTTGAGGAACATCAATATACTCAGCAGTGATGTAGTCGAGACCACCATGGCCGAGACCTAAGCACCCGAGACCGAGACCAGAAAAAAGGTCTCTAGACCGGTCTGGAGTCCTACATCACTGGTGACTAGGAATACTTTCCTTACAACAAATATTCAGTTTTGTCATGAATTCCAGTGACGATATAAATTCAAGGTTGCCGTCAATCGATCTTCATTTATTTTCTACTTGTATCAGAAAATATTTTCAAGCTGGATGAACCTCGATTTTGGAGCAATAATGAACGACAACAGTGCAGTTCCATCACTAAGTGAAGTTGGTCTTATTTGGTTCGCCAAGTGTATGAATCCAAGAGCTTCTGGTATGTATAATCATCCATCATCAGTATAGGAATAAAAAAAAAATTTACAGATGTTTGACCATGTGGCTTTTTGGGGATTCCCTTCCAACGACTGTTCCATAACCATCACTACGATAAGTGAACTTTTAATAAACAAATAAACAAATTGGTACATGTTCGGTTGTGTCAGAAATTGTTCTTTTATAATATAAAAATTAAAAAATATTAAATAAGAAAAATAACATATTTCAATCTAACAGTAAAAACAAAAGGGTTTTATTTCCGTAGAGTTAACATCTGGAGCTAGTGTTTAGCGACCTAAATAAGCTTCAGTTATAACCTTGGTTTTTGCTTCCGCCCAATTGTTCATTCTGGCGAAGTTCAAGCTTGCCACTCCACCTTAGACCTACAGTTTAACGTGGAATCCGAACCACGCCCCACCACAGCAGCAGCCCAACGTCTTAACCACTGGGCTACCCAGGGTATTCATTTATCTACCAACTAATTTTTTTTATTGTGTGGAAGGATGAACAGCTGGGTTTTGCTGCGCGCTGCCTGCTGTCACCGGGTCTCGATCCCGGGGCCTAGGGCCGTTTCCTGGCATAAGCAGACTAAGCTGCCGCTTAGGGCCCCGCTGCTACTAGGGGGCCCCTAGACAGGCTCCCAGGTCATAGCTCAGTGGGCAAGAATAGGAATATAGCTGGTTATTATTAATATTATTGTTATTATTATTATTATCATTATTATTATTATTGTCGTATTAATTAAAGTTTTTGTATGAGACAAATGTGATAAAACGGAGACAAACGAAACGTTTTGGTCATTTGTGTAAATAACTATTGTGAGATCTTATTTCTATATTATTTAACTTTATTCTTACTATATGCTTATACTTTCCTAAATGCTTAATTTTTCTAGTATTGTAAAACTATTATTATTATTATTATTACCATCATCATCATTATTATCATGATTATTATTATTTAGCAGATTAGTTGTGGTTAACTAGATGTGACTTCGTGCATCTTGGAAAATGAAACGACATTATCCATCAGGAGCTGAAAAACGGAAAAAGAAGAAAATAGAGGAGGAGAAGCTTTCCAGTAGCACAGGTGAGATGTGCCACTTGTATATTCTTAGGATTACAGTTCAGGCAACTAGGTTAGGTAGACCATCAAGCTAGGCAAGTGCTCAGGAATCGTGTAGAGTAAGCTAGTCTCTGTAATATTTATAATATTTCGAAATGTGAAATTTAATGGATCACATCACCTCAAATTCTGTTCACACAGATCAATTATCAAACAAGATAAGAAAGAGTATTTTAGCAAAAATTAACAGAATATGTAATGTTATGTTCTTCTCGGGAGCACTACTGAAATAGTTAGAAAAGCCATCCTCAGCAAAGCCTGATGAGCATCATGAGCCAACAGCAGGACCATCTTCTATGCAACCTCAAACACCAGTAGAAGTAGAGCCTGATGAACCAACAAGTGGCCCATCTTCTGTTCAGCTTCAAACACCACACACAGGCATTTCTACTGAGCAACAAGAACCAAGATCTACTCCACCGCTTGATCCGTATGACTGGCCAGTTGTCCTGTCAGATGCCTTGAAGACAGATCTGGTGTCTCGAGGACCATTTCAAATCAGTCCAGATTTCACATTCCCTAAAAGAGAGGACGGTAGAAGCGTTTATCACCATTACATGTACAGAACATTAATTAATGGGGGAAAATAAAGCGAAGCTGGCTGATGTACTCTAGAAGGAATGATGCTCTTTATTGCTTCTGCTGCAAGTTGTTTTCAAGGAAGTCGTACAAACTAATTACGGATGGACTTTCAGACTGGATAAACGTTGGTTCGCTTCTGAAAGGCCATGAAAATAGTTCAGAACATGCAGATAACATGGCAACATGGAAGGATCTGGAACTGCGGCTAAAAACTGGGAGGACCATTGACCAAACTGAAATGTCATTAATGGAGGTAGAGCGAAGATGCTGGCGAGATGTTCTCACACGTCTCGTAAGTATAATCCAATCACTGGCAGAGAGAAACCTTGCTTTCAGGGGGTCTTCCTCTACATTGTACAATCGAAACAATGGCAACTTCTTGAAGGAGGTTGAGCTGCTTGCCAAATTTGATCCAGTGATGAAACAACACATCAGCAGAGTCGAAAGTGGCCAATATAGTCATTCAAGTTACCTAGGAAACATCATTCAAAATGAGCTCATTGGGTCCATTAGTGGGAAGATTTTGGATGCCATTGTTGTAGAAATAAAACAAGCTAAATATTACTCACTCATTTTAGACTGCACTCCAGACATAAGCCACCAAGAACAGAGGTCGATTATTATCAGAACTGTTAAAATGGGTGAAGTACCAGAAATAAAAGAATACTTCTTGGGCTTTCTTGAGGCTTCAGAAAGCACAGGCCTGGGTTTATCAGTTCTGATTCTGAAGAGACTAGATGAACTGAATATTCACTTTGATGACTGCAGAGGACAGCCATATGACAACGGAGCGAACATGAAGGGCAAGAACAAAAGTGTTCAGGCAAGGTTATTAGAGAAGAACTGTCGTGCACTCTATGTTCCATGTGGGGCTCACACTCTGAATCTTGTAGTGGCTGATGCAGCTAAAGCTTCCACAGATGCCATCAGCTTCTTTGGCAACGTACAAAAATTGTACAACCTTTTTGCAGCAGCTACACAGATATGGACAATCCTAAAAAAGCACGTGAACATAACACTCAAGTCTTGGAGTGAAACCAGGTGGGAGAGCCGGCTGAAGAGCATTGAGGTTGTGCGATACCAGAGCCACAACATCAGAGAGGCCCTGTTGGAAGTCAGAAACAATGCCATAGATGCCATAGCCAGGACTGAAGCACAAGCACTTGCAGAGGAGGTAGGGTCTTATCGCTTTCAGATTTGCATAGTACAGTAGTATGGTATGACTTTCTTCATGCAGTTAACCATGTGAGCAAACTTCTGCAGTCTCCTACAATGCAGTTTGATGCGGCAGTCAACCTCCTCACAAAAACAAAAGACTCGCTCACCAGCTACAGAAACACAGGTTTTGTTGCAGCACATGTCGTACCTAGAGACATATGTGAGGAAATGAATGTGGAGGCTGTGCTGAAGGAGAAGAGGCTCAGATCCACAAAAAAGCACTTTGCTTACGAAGCTCCTGACGAACCATTTACAGAAGCCTTAAAGAGGCTGGAAGTCAAATTTTTCAATATGGTGAGATGATGTGAGGGTGAGATGATGTGAGGGACATATTTGGGGTTCTCCTAAACTTCACCACAATGAACAAGGAAGACTTGTCCTGCAAGTGTGAAAAGCTCTCTAAGATACTGAGCTCTGGAGCTGACTCTGACATTGATGGAAGAGAACTGGCCCTCGAAATTAAGAACTTGCCGACTTTACCTTCACACAACATGATTGCATTGGAGCTTCTCTCCTTCATTCATCAGAAGCAACTGGAGGAACTATACCCCAATCTCTGGGTTGCACTAAGAACTGCCTGCACTCTACCTGTGACAGTAGCGTCAGCCGAGAGGAGCTTCTCTAAGATGAAGCTAATCAAGAACTACCTCAGATCATAAATGGGGCAGGATCGCCTCACTGGCCTTGGCATCATAAGCATCAACCAGGACGTTGGCAGGGAGATTTCCTATGATGATGTTATTGATGATTTCGCCCAGAAAAAATCTAGGAGGCAAAAATTTTGAAGATACAAACTGTTCTGTATAACTGTTAGCTATTACACGATTGTATCGTAGAGTTAGTAATTGTTTGGTAGTTGATAATTGCATTATTTTTTTATACATAGTTCTGTCTCATTTATTCTAAATAATGTATAAGCTAATTTTCAGGAATTTCATGAAGAGTATTTTTTTCTGTTTGTCTTCTGAAAGTACATATTTGTTGTTTTGGACATAAATGTTTCATTAAAATTGTTTCATAATTGTTTTTTATTAACACAGCCATTTTTTGTATGTGTGCGCTGAGGTGATGTAGTAAGGCGTGAGTTGGTGGATGGAGGGGTGGGGCCTCAAATGGGTATACTGCTTAGGGCCCCCTAATGGCTAGAAACGGCCCTACCGGGGCCGATGGATTCGTAGTCAGCGACGCTAACCACTACATCATCGAGGCGCATAATTATGATTACGAGGCTTATAGGACTAAAACAGAAATAAACAAAATCTAGTTAAAAATTGATAAATAAAAAAGAAGCGGTTCACTGCTTCATAATAATAATAATAATAATAATTATTATTATTATTATTATTATTATTATTATTACCAGCTTTAAAATTAATTAAAATATGATATTAAAAATGCAAAAAATTTTAATGTTAAAAGTATATATGGTAATATAAGCACACCGGACAAAAAATTAGTCACCCCTAATAGCACCGATAGTAGGAAGTTCAAGGTCACACAGAGGGCGCTGATGTAGCATTGGTAAGTGACAAGTAGCAGTGACGTAGCACACAGGATCAGATCTGTTTCGTGAGGTGGTGAAGAACAAAGTGTGTGTTGGATATAGTCTGCAAAATGGGTCGTGAGGCAGACGTTACTCAGTGGGAAAAAGGAGCCATCGTGTTTGGCAGAGCCCACGGACACAAAATGTCTGAAGTAGCCCAATTTGTTGGTGTGTCAACGCGTACTGTCCAGCGAGTTTACAAAGAGTGGTGTAGTTCGCAATCAACTGACAATCGACGGCGTAACTGTGGCCGGAAAACAATTCTCGACAATAGGGGCCGCCGCCATGTTTCTCATCTAGTAACTGCAAATCGTTTTCAAACCAGAGAACAATTGCTCCAAGAAACCAATGAGGTTCTCCAGCGACCAATTTCCGAACGGACATTGCGACGAGAACTGCATGCGATGGACATCTGGAGCAGGGTACCACGGAAGAGGCCGCTGTTAACAGCAAGTCACAAATTGGCACGTATAAATGGGCCAGAGGCACAAAAACCGGACTGCGGCAGATTGGAAACGTGTAATTTGGTCCGATGAGTCCCGTTTTTGTTTGTTTTCCAATGATGGGAGGCGACGAGTACATCGCAGGTCCAATGAAGCCTTTAATCCTGAATGCGTCGAAGGTGTTGTTCAGGCTGGAAACAGAAAGTGAAGCGCAGGAATAGACACCCACGGACTCTGGCGGAACTTCGGGACCGGCTGATGAACGAGTGGCAGCAAATCGATGTTCAGTACATGCACAACCTCGTAGAGTCTCTGCCTCGCCGGATTCGTGCGGTTATCAAGGCCAGAGGCGCCGTCACACGTTATTAGGAACATTCTGAGAGGGGTGACTAATTTTTTGTCCGGTGTGCTTATTATAAAATAAAATATATAAGTAAAATATTAAAAAGTAATTCCATATACATACTGTATATATAAAGGGTGCTTATTCCGGCGGGCATCCCGTTGTCACGGTTACATATGGAAAACTACAGTAGGATGGGGATGGAAAGGAGGTTATACTACCAAGATTTTCCGTCTATTTAAATGTGTTTCTACTGCTCGTATTTAGCCTTCCTTCTCTATTACCTCACATTCAACTCTACTGTGAACGTTGCGAAATAATCAAATTCTTTCACACAGACCAGTATGACTCCAATCAGATTTAAATGAATGTAAGAAATTAGGATTTATACTAGTTTATCTCGTGTCGAAGCTATAACCAAAATCTACCCACGGGTGCCAGCGTCAAGACCCTTTCAAAACACATCAAAATCCATCTTCGATCCAGGTTACCAAAACGCTTCGAATACTCCCCACCGTTCTTTGTAAAGCGTTTAATTCCAAACTCCTACAGACCTACTCCAAACCAACTATAAAGACTGGTTATACTGGAAACCTCGAGAATACAGCTATGGAGAAACGAGCACGCTAAACTCTCACAATGAGTTAACTTTATGAATTTTAATTAGAATTAAAAATATGGAAAATGCGTAAGTATAAAAACATTCTTAAACGGAAATTCAAAATAATGATAAAGATAATTTGGTTTTACCCTCATTATTCTTCCCATTTCCTCATCTTGTTTTTGAAATGATTTTTTGCGTCTTCCAGGCGTGGCGAGTCCTCCTTGAGAACCTTCTTCCTCATTGTCGAATTCAGGAACAGTTTTGAGGAAGAACTGCTGATTCTGAGGTACTTCTATACACCTCGTCGATCCCAAGTAAGGTCCTGTTTTGAACTGCTCTGAAGCGATTGTGTAAGGAATATCATGCGGGATACCTTCGTCCCAGTATTTATCTTGAACCAACTCAGGATATTCGCTGTGCATTCCATCCACGATAAAATAGGATACCTAGGATAAAGTGTACCCATTAATAATACATACCCATTAATAATACATACGTATCTGTATGTACGAGTACATACAGATAGATAGATAGATAGGTAAGAGAAATATTTAAATCCTAATATAAACTATGCACTTGGTGTTTAAAATTTTCATTTAACCTGTAAATTTCTATCTATCAATTGATTGACGTCAAAATCATCGTCGTCTTCTCCAAAGGGATTAATCAGAGTTTCTGCTACTTTCAGCCATCCCATATAGAAGAGGAACTGAAGGATAGTGAACCAGGGTACATAGAGGTCAACCGTGTTTTTAGGATATCCTTTGGAGGGGTCAAGATGCTGCCTCCCCATCAGAGTCCCCATGAAGAACGTATAAACAGCCAGTGTTACAACCTGAAAAGTTTGTACAGTTGAGCTTTTATAATTATTATATATTATATTATCCGAATGAGGAATAAGGAAATAGAAGGAAATGTCTATCCTTAAAACTGAATCCTAAACAACTGAAACCATAGTCAAACCTGTGTGTAAACTAAGGGGACGCTGATACTGTCATAAACAAGAAGGGTTCCGCAGCCTGATCGAAACGCGTTGATGGTATCCAAGATAGTTTTTACGGCGAAATCATCCCTAATCCTCCCTTCTTTTCTCGCACGAGAGGCCATTGTCCCAGCCCATACCAATGGCATCCAGAATTTGGGCTGAGTGTACATTTCGTCGAGGTTCTCAAAGATCGTTTTTTCGTGCTTTGTCATAAACCCTTTCAAGAAAATTTTTTATTACTGAGTAAGTAAAACGCCTACAGGGTAGTTCAGAGTTAAAAATTTAATAATTGAATATGTTGCCTTGATTCACTAACTGACAGGAAAATGTCAGCTGTTAACTTCATTAGTTTGTTTTTTGACACGAACTGTTAAAATTTAAAGTTTAAGACCTGACAGTCAAAACGGAGAGTTACCCCAACTGAAAGTTTCGCAGATTTTCTTCTCAGCACTGACTTTAGTTTCAACCATAACACTAAAATATAATGACTCTGTTTTCTTGACAGATTTTCACTTTGATCTTTTAAAATGTAGTTCAGAAAGTGGCTCCAAAATAGCAATAAGTATTCTGGTTAAATAATTTTCATACCCTAATATCGCGAGGGTAATACGACAGAAAATACTCGTAGGTCGTAAAAACTTAACTGCAATTGTCTACATAAAGTTTGTAGAAATTCTTCATTAAATCATATTTTGGTGACCCAAAAAACGTTCCCAGAAATAACGTCTTATAGGGTATATATTTTTGGGAACACCTTTCTGGATCACCCTGTAATCATTCCGTTTCTTGTCGTACCTTATCAATCAGGTTGCTTTTTGCCCTCAGGTGATGGTTATATATGGTTCCGGATGAAGGGTGCATATATTTAAACATAAGGAAAATAAGCGAAAATTTAATGAGACCATTGCGTACATATATTGTACGTAAAAGAATGACTATTGAAATGTTGGTTACTTTTACAGAAGTCTCCACTTACGGAGGCGGGGCCTGTACATTCGTCACTAAAGTGATTTACGGAGGTGGACGGTAACGAAGTAAAATTACTTCGTTACCAAGCTCAAACGACTTTTTGAATAAATTAGTTACTTGGAAGTAACTTTTCTTCTCGGTACTTTTACTTTTGCTCAAGTAACATTTCGGTGAATTATCGATACTCTTACTCCGTTCCTTATTTTTCGGTCCTCTCGTTACTTTATACTGGACGTCTCAGCAGAGTCAGCCAATGAATGTGATACTTTGAATTATTTTCCCAGCCAATCAAAACTCAACATAGAGCGCGCGACGTTTCCAGCCAATCAGAACTCAGCATTGGTTTGTTGTTATTATTATTGGGATCTTTTTGTCTACAGGCTAAGGGCAGCACCGCAGCAGCAGCCTGGTGAATCATTGTTGAGTACACTCAGTACAGTATTGTCACTTTACTCCGAGTACTTGAGTACCAATCGGAAGGAAAACATTTTTACACCTTAAATCCAATAATACTGCGTTGGATTAATAATAATAATAATAATAATAATAATAATAATAATAATAATATAATGAGTAGACTCGGTAAAGAATCAAAGACAGTTAATTATTAAGCAAAATTATGCAACACTTCATTTATACTGTATAAACTGAAAACTGTAATACTGGTAAGAAAACGTTCACAAAACTTTAATGAAAAGAATTTTATATATATATATTAATATATATATATAATATATATATATATATATATAGATATATATAGATATATATATATATATATTATATATATATATATATATATAATATATATTATATATAATAATATATATATATATAATATATATAATTATTAATATATATATATATATATATATATATAATAATATATATAATATATATATATATATAATATATATATATATATATATTATATATATATATAATATAATATATATATATTATATATATATATATATATATATATATATATTATATATATATATATATAATTATATATATTATATAATATATATATATATATATATATATATATAATATATATAATATATATTATATATATATATATATATATATATATATAATATATATATATATATATATATATATATATATATATTTGAAATAAAGTTTCTGTGAAACCAGAACTTCCAGATCTGTTAATATTATTATTTATTATTATTATTATTATTCATAATGATTCACTGGCCTACAGAGTGCTCCAGACAACTCTCTTAACCTTCCATGAACCATTTGTATAATGTTTGTACCTGTTTAGTCTGAGATAGTGTTTGTTGTTGTTGTTGTTCTTGTTCTTGTTTTGAGCAGCTTGTTAATATATTTTTTGTGAAGTTCAGAAACCTGAAAAGTTATCTGAGAGAAATCCGAGTTTACCTGCTTCAACCAAGTGGAAGTAAGTCGGAAATCTTTTCTTCACTTTCGGAGACACCATTGACAGAGTCATGACGTAAGAAAGATTGACGTATCTCATGATCGTACGTCGCATAAGACGACCCCTTTCATCCTGTTAATAAGTCCATTGTATTCAGTAAGTTAATAAGTAAACATATTTATTTTGTAAATATATCATAAACAATGTCGAATATTTAATGCTTGAATATTTTGAATGTTAAATACTAATTTTTCCTACAGTTTCTTGAAGGTAAAATTTTAAGGTCATGTAAATAATTAATTATAGCCTACTAAGTAATAAATAAGTCAGATTTATATTAATAAATTTTTATGAAACAAAAAGTCATTTTAAAAAATTTACCTCTCGTTTATGTAATATTTCAGAGTTAAACATGCAATTCCATTACAAATGAAAGAAAACTCTCTTACTAAACCATGAATGGATGTGGACACAAACACAGACAAATCGTCTGGCCATGGAATCGCCTGGAACTGATCCCACCATCGATTCATTACGATGTTCACATAGAAGCCAAGGACGAATGTCAGAGGAATCATGTCCGTGTAGCTTTGACAGTAAAGGGCGATATCCTCAAATGTCCTGCAGGGAATTTGGTTACTTAAAATTAAGTACATTGACTGCACAATAATTTTAAGGCTAAACGAAAGTAGGAGGACAATCAACAAACTGAGTTTTTGGAGTCTTAACAGGCCATCTAATTTTTTTTTAGATTGATGAGGTCAGGCTGATCGTGACGAAAGTACTCCCTTTTTAAAAGGAAAGTGGTAAAAAGAATCGGAAGGGTCAAAGATGGTCCCAATTTGAACACAAGCTAGCCAAAAAACAGGGAAACGAAAGAACATGAGCCTCCTGTATGTTGTAATGCTGTTGTGTATATATGATAATTATACAAAGTGATGAAGAAAAACCAACTATATATATATAAGTATATATAATAGAAAACTACGTTAGCCGTAGGGCTACGTCGTAGCCAATGTCGTAGCACCACTTCTCGTTGATCAACGAAGTTAAGCGACATTGAGTTAGATGGGAGACAGTCCTCTGCATCCAGACTATGTAGCGACCCATGGTTCGGATCTCACGTAAAACGGTAGGTCTCTTTCGTCGTATGACCTTAGATCAGAGCTTTCCAAACTTTTAACGTTGGCGACAAACTATTTAAGCATAACAATTTTCACGACACATTAATTAATTTTTGTTATCAAATATGAGATAATTTTTCAGTAGGTGGTTTATCTTGTAGCCGATTTTGTTGATAGAAAAATCAAAATTTTCAAAATACAAAAAACACTAATGTGTCGCGACACACCAGTTTGGAAAGCTCTGCCTTAGATGTTGCCAAGGGGATTAAACAAACCCATCATTACATTAACCGTAAATGGATTTCGATACGAAGACTGAAGTACAACGTGCAGCACCAAGGAGGGCTCGTCGTTGCTTCGCAAGGCAACGTCCCAAGTATATCTTACCACTACACCCTCCAGCAAACCAAAGAAATTTCCTTTCAAGTGTAGTTTTTGAGCAAATCTCTTCGTTTTAAATAATCTAGGTTTATTGAAGTTTTCTATTATACAGTTCACTGAACGGTTAACTAATGCACTTCTAAAAACACGAGGATAAAATGAGGTTTCCTCAAAAGCTACACTCGTAAGGAAAATATTTGGTTTCCTAGATGTTGTAGTAGTAAGGTGACTCAGAACGTTGCCTCTCGATGCGAGGACAAACCCTCTTTGGTGCTGCACACTTTTATTGTAGTTTTTTATGATTATTTAATATATATATATATATATATTATATATATATATATATATATATATATATATGAGATAAATTTCACAATTAAATATGCGAAATGAATGAATGATGCAAATCCACAACGAAAAAAGAAAATGATTCCGAGGTCTTTCGTATATTCAGAAGTACACCTCGTCATTCCCTGACGAGGTGTACTTCTGAATACACAAAAGGGCTTGGAATAATTTTTCTTTTTCTTGTGGGTTTGCATCATCATATATATATACAGGGTGTTTCTAAAGTAACCATCTATTTTGCGAAATAATATGAATTATAAAAAAAACACCTTTAAAACATGGAAATATATATGTATATTTGTAAGCTCGGCACATATTGTTGCTCTTCGTGGATAATCTTCTTCTTGTAAGTTGTGGAACACTTGAATGTGGTATGGGCTTTTTCTTTAAAATCAAACGTAGAATTCTGTAAACCGTTGTTTGGGAATTTCTAATCTGTGGGATGCCCCCGAATCGATAATTGTGGATCCTCTTCGAATGCTTCTTGAACAGATTCGATTCTTCGTGAGATCTCTGGCCGTCCAGATCTACGCTCGTCATGCACAGATCCAGTCCTCATAAATTTGTTTCTAATTCGCGAATAGCCTGGTCTCTAGGCCTGTTTTTACGAAACTTCTCTCAAACTTTCTCTAATTTCATTGCACTTCATGCCTTTTATCCTGCATGTTACTACATAAAACCCGTTCTTGCACATTCATCATCAATGATATGGGTCTGAAAATAAAATAAAATAATAACAAAAAATCGTGTAAAGCAATTGAAATATTATAAATACATGAATTTTGTATAACAATGCACATACCATTATGCCAATATAACAATTGTTTAAAATCCCCCTATTTCACCAAAATAGATGGTTACTTTAGAAACACCCTGTACAGATATATATATTGGTCAGGGGCGGATCCAGAGCACAATTTTTTTGTGTGTGGCGGGGGCGGTCACCTTCCAGAGTCTGAGATTATAATACATTGGCCAGGCAACTGGTGTGAGAGAATTGCCAACGATTATCACATACTCGTTGTGCCTATAAAGAATACAGGAAGGTATCTGTTTTGGGTCAAAGTAAATTCCTTAAGATGACAGTAAGCTCCAGTGAGGCATGAAATTATCGAAACAACATTTACAACACTATTTTATTAAGCATCATCATTTGGGGCAATTAAAGAAAAATATATATTGAATGGCTCATTTTGAACATCAATCATCAATGTACCTCTATACGCACTCTTGCCCAATATACCAGCATACCTCACTGCATCCATCCCTGCTTACACGATATCAGTATGAAATTAAAACTCTATGTATTCATATACACATTTTGTTCAGAAGCTGTGCCCTAAATATATACAAATTGAGTCCACCATTCTACACGCAGTGTGCACATTGAGAGAGAGCGTTCCTTTCTATATTACACTTACTAAAATTGTGCAAAAGAAAGCAACCGATTATTTTTATAGGATGCTTCACTTTAATTTTGTATTGTCTCCTCTTTATGTTTCCGATCTCCTTCTTTCTTTCACTTTCTTTACCTTTAAGGTTTAGAGGCCTCATGTTTGGGGGAGGGCGATCGCCCTCTTCGCCTCCCCGACCCTAAATACGTCCCTGATAGTGGTACTTTAACATTTATCCCCTTGAATGCAAAGCTAAACATTTTTATGACCTTTCAACCTTTCAAATGTTCCATGCGATGATTCCTCATTTCACGAAGGTCAAGCTTGTCATATATATATATATATATATATATATATATATTAACTGCGAAGAACACGCAGTATAATTAATGTAAAGAACGACGCCTGTGCGGAAGAGCGTCCGCACAAGAAGAGGAGAAAGAACGAACAAACGAAAAATGAGGCACCTCCCAGGAATCGAACCCGGAATCATCTAATTGCCGGTCGGACATGCTATCCACTACACCAAGGTCCTCGATCAGTTAGAAGTCGTAATTCTCCTACATACGAGCGGAATCAAATGCCCTGAGGGCAAAGCTGGGCACTTGCGGTATTTTTTGCGGTACTGCGGTACTACCGCACTACCAAACCGGTACCGCATAACGCAGTACCGCAAAGGATCGCTGAAAGTACCGCAGTACCGCTACCGCATTCAAATTTCCCGCGGTACTTTCCGCGGTACCGACAAACACGACTTTTCAAAAAATTAACACTTTTTTTGAAGTAAACCTTATTACAGGAGTACAGTAAGACGAATGCTGCGTGTGTTGCATGATTGCATCAGCCTAACTCTAGACACGTTAAGTTTTCGTTCAGAACATGTTACGTTGCCATCCTATCACAACGCCTCAGTGCAGTGCTTGCTTTTGAGCCGGTTGCACGTGTGTTACATTTCTGTGACAAAGATCGATTTTTAGCCATTATGGCAGAAAGTTCAGGTGCGAAATCGCCGATATGCAATTTCTGAAAATATGTGCTATTACTTGTGTTGTTCTTGTGTGCAGTACCGCAGTACCGCGGAACGCACCAGGGGGACCTGAAAAAGTACCGCAGTACCGCAGTACCGCGTAACGCACTGGGCATGCTGAGGTACCGCAGTACCGCGTAACGCACCCCCAAATTTTGGTACCGCGCCCACCACTGCCTGAGGGGGCACCTTCTCATGCCGTATGTAGGAGAATTACGACTTATGACTGATAAAGGACCTTGGTGTAGTGGATAGCATGTCCGACTGGCAATTGAATGGTCCCGGGTTCGATTCCTGGAGGTGCTTCATTTTCCGTTTGTTCGTTCTTTCTCTTGTGCGGACGCTCTTCTGCACAGGCGTCGTTCTTTACATATATATATATATATATGCTGCAAACCCACATTGTGAAATTCATCCCATATATCTGAAAATTTGTCTTGAAAGATCTTTGAGCTGAAACTACACTTCTTCCATGCTCATAATATTGCTCAGTTATGAAACGCAGCTGTTCCACAGTCCATGCAGTCATCTTGAAGGGTTAGTTTTAACTAACACTTTTATTTTGTTTTGTATCTTATCTTGTCTTGTATTGTCAAAACCTATACAATCCTGTACAAACTTGTAACTATCCTCTTTCGAATGATGCGTATGATTTTATAAAAGGACTTATACTTTAAGAGTTAAGGGGTTTCTTTTGGGTCCCATTTTTCTTGATCACCCTTTATATATATATATATATATATGTTTAATTGTGAAATTCATTCGCCTCGGTGGTGTAGTGGCTAGCGTCGCTGACTACGAATCCATCGACCCCGGGTTCGAGACCCGGCGCGCAGCAAAACCCAGCTGTTCATCCTTCCACACAGTAAAGAAAGTGGTTGGTAAATAAATGGGTACCCTAGGTGGCCTAGTGGTTAAGACTTTGTGCTGCTGATGGGGCGTGGTTCGGATTCCACGTTAAACTGTAGGTCTAAGGTGGAGTGAAAAGCTTGACCTTCGTCAGAATGAACAATTCGGGCTAACCAAAGGTTTTATATATATATATAAGCTTATATGTGTGTATATACAGTATACGGAATGACTGGTCATTCCTTGATTTCGCAAGAGTATGATTTTTTTTTTTTGTAGGTAGGGTTTGGTGATATCTTTAATTATGATAATGGTAATAGCGTAGCTCGTGACCCGACAATTCAGCGCAGGACAATTCAGCGCAAGACAATTCAGCGCGAAAATACCAACAAAGAAGAAGAAAGAACAAATCCAGAGGGAAGAGAGGCTTGCAACTGTTAGGTTAGGTTAGGTTTCTAGTTTTTGAAATAAAACCTTAATTTTAACAATTCTAACAAATTTTGTTTTTTTAAATAAAATTTTAATAATTATACTCCTTTGAATTTTATCTCCGATTTGTCACTCCTTTGAAATGTCACTCCTTCGATACAGACCCAATTTAGCATATATATAAATATACAAATTTTTCTCTCTTTTATTTATTGCGATTTATTTTTATTATTTTTAACTAAACTTTTAACTGTACTGACTTGCGCTGAATTGTCTTGGGCTGAATTGTCCTGCGCTGAATTGTCGGTGCTCCAGCGTAGCTACATGAGAAAATTCGGAAGAAACAGAAACATAGTTGAAGATCGTCAGTTCGAATATCTATAGTCCAAATTCTCACCCACTTTAGATTCCCGCTATTCCCGCTCCATTTCCTGTGTGCTACCGTAGCCTACGCCATCGCTCGGCGATATATTTACATATATTTGCACGTATTTGCATATATTTGCATATATTACATACAAATAACATTTAAAATACGCATCAGGTATACAAAAACACCACTATTAAAGTTACGAAATGTTAGCACCTAAATCTAGGCCCATACGAAAAAATCAATAATTGGAACACTGCTCACTCCCAAGGAATTCGGAGTGGCAATCTTCTTCTGTATTGGAGTCTTATTTTATACAGTTATCCAATAACTTCAATTTTAACAAAAGAGATTGCCAAACAGAATATTTTTAAAAAATAACGACACTAAACAAAAGTTTTGGTTAAGTAAGTTCACTACATGCGCTGTCAGGTTAAGCCTTTTGCCCATGGTATTCGTAGATCTGTCGTTCTTTCTAAAAAGAGATTTGTTTATTTAGACCGGGAAAGCTATCCTCCAAAAATATGGTTTTAAGATTCTTATTATTTGAGGGATATACTGTATATTTATTATGCTAAATGTGATTTATCTGTAAATGATTGACAATTTAGGCGCCCGAACCACACTGCACAATTTTTTAACTGAAGAAAAGAGTTAAAAATAACCTTTCTAATCTTGTAATTTGTATCAACTGTTCAGAAGTAAAATTTAATATTCATCATTTGCTTTGTTTGTTATTAAAATATGACGCAGAATTATAGTCATTAGCTTGTTAGTAAGCTTTACTATCCAGTGTCGTGCTTATGAATATTTTAAGAAGAAACAGTAAGGGAAATAAAAGCCATAGTCCAACATGACTGTGATTAAAGTACTGCGGTTCAGGCAGAGCCCGTTGAGCCATTCTGACGCCCAAATGAACGTCAGAAATCACTGCAGACTAACTACGAAACCACTCAAACCAGAAATGCAACTAACGCAATGTCATGTTCATAATATATTTTTAATAATGATGTTTAGTTCAGTGATGGGATGAACAAACTAGCTCAGCTTAGATTGCCCATTTTTTTAAGCTTGTGTCCTTGTGTCATGACAACATGTAGCCGGGACACCCAAACGCTTTTTTTTTTAATACAAAAAAGATATGACCTTTTTTTCAAGTTCTAAAAAAAAAGAATGGGTGTGTCTGAAATTGTATAGGGTGTCCCGAAAGTCTTGTTACACCTATGTATAATCTCGGAATATTAAATGATGTTTGGTTCCAACAGGATGGCGCACCTCCCGACTATTCCTTGATGGTTCGTGAATATTTAAATGAGGTGTTTCCTGATCGATGGATTGGGAGAGGGTCTGCATTAAAATGGCCTCCGAGAAGCCCAGATCTCTCGAGTTGTGACAATGCATTATGGGGATTTATAAAGGAAAAGGTTTCTCGAGAACGTTATGATTCCACTGACAGACTAAAGGAAGCCGTAAAGGATGCCTTTAAACTTGTAACACCTAAAATGCTGAGGAGCATAGCACACCGAACCTGGCGTAAAATCATTCTGTGCAGTGAGAACGATACATGATAAACTTGTGTATAACCAGTGGTGTAGTGCTAAATAAAGAAGTGAGGGAACGCATTTTGAAAGTGTTACTCAGATGCGGGGGGGACAATGGCGAGCGCGGCGAGCCCATACAGCTGGGGGTCCGGGGGCACTGTAAGCCCCCCGGGAAATCTTTTGAAATTTACCAATTTCAGGGATATTTTGAGGTCATATGCACTGGATATTGGGATATATTCCAAGGTTGAAGATGCAGTATTTCCAGTGTCATTAGATATATGACATCCAGTACGATCAATAAAAATAGCTAACAACTGGAATGATTAACTAAAAAAAAGTTAACAACTGGTACGCCGTGGTGACTGTTTCACCAGATCTTTATAGGCTAGCATTGCCTCAGCCGAAGCTAAAAGAAATGAAACAGTTAATGATTCTTTCTTATATTTCTTCTAGGGGTGGGAATTAAAATTTCATGACGTTAGAGATTTGTAAGTTCGGATTTATTTGAAATAGTGAGGGAACGCCGTTCCCACGCGTTCCCACAGCACTACACCACTGTGTATAACTATGTATAAACTACAATGTTGTATAATTCTGTATAAAATAAAATGTCTCAGTGTTTTCTATTATATACTTTCATTACCATAGTTACAGAACACTGGAGTAACAAGACATTCAGGACATCCTGTAGTTTCCAGTTTGTCAGGTACAGTATTTGTATGATTAAATGCACGAAGAATGTGCGAAAAATTGCAAATTGGGCTACTTTTAAGAACCAGGATGTGTTGATGTAGTTTGAAGAGTCCTGTGTTTCGTTGGTTGATGTTTGAGTAAAAATGTGGAATGTCGTGATATATTGGCTGCCATTTTTTATTGTAATTCTGCTTCAGAAGTTTGAAGTGAATACGTTTGCTGTGGATCTGAAGTGCAAACTTCATTAAATAGCCTGAAGAGTTTGGCTTTTAAATTAGAGGTAGGATGGTTCATTAAAATTTGAATTTAAAGTTTTATACAGTAGCAAAAATATTGAATACAGTACATTAATGGAATTTTTAACTTATGTAAATTGTAAATTATGATTTGGAAGCAATGTTTGTAAGATTTTATTTATAGGCTAGTTGGATCTTTTCCAGATAACAAGCTGTGAAAAAATTATAAAATCTTTTGGATAATCTCTAGGAGCGTTCCATTTTTCAATATTAAACAAACACTCATAAAACATATACCATTTGAAAGCTCACATTTTTCTGAGTCTAAAAATGTAGTAATCCAAAAGTATCAATAGCAAATAAAAAGTAACGATTTAATTAATTGTTTGACGCGTGGCGTCATTAACTACATTATAAAGGTTGGCTAAGTTATAAATCTTCAGTCTGTGTTGTAAGATGGTATTTTTGGTAATTGTTACGCTAACCTAACCTAACATGAATGTTATTACATTATCATTTGTATAATTTAGGTCTCGGGCGGAGCCCCCGTAAAGATCACGCATCACAAATTGATCGGTATAGGGTTTTATATTTAAACCATTACTTTTTATGGTGCTCTTCCAATATGTGCTCTACCGCGAAACTGTGATCTACCATATTCCAATACGTGTTCTACCGTGAAACTAGCCTTATAAGGCTAACTAACGAAAATATCATGACTTAACCTAACCAATCGTTAGGTCAACTATACGCCCTTGACGATTGGTTAGGTTAAGTCGTGATATTTTCGTTAGTTAGCCTTATAAGGCTAACTAACGTACCTGCTGCTAATCCGAATAATCTAAGGTAGATCACGTATTGGAATGTAAATTTTCGCGGTAGAGCACATATTGGAAGAGCACCCTTTTTATTTGCTATTGATACTTTTGGATTACTACATTTTTAGACTCATAAAAATGTGAGCTTTCAAATGGTATATGTTTTATGAGTGTATGTTTAATATTGAAAAATGGAGCGCTCCTAGAGATTTACCCTTATTTGATAAAACTTGGCTTAAAATAGAAAATGTGTGCCGATATTTGGTTAAGAATGCGATAATTATCGAAAATATAATACAACAATAGCAGAGAATAAAGTAACCTATATAACCTAATAGAGTAACCTATTCGGATCTTTTCCGTTTGACTGCCGCCATTGAAACATAAGAGGTGAGTGCCCCCAGCCTTCTTTACTTAGCCTTATAAGGCTAACTAACGAAAATATCACGACCTAACCTAACCAATCGTTAGGTCAACTGTACGCCCTTGACGAGTGGTTAGGTTAGGTCGTGATATTTTTGTTAGTTAGCCTTATAAAGCTAACTAAAGAAGGCTGGAGTTTCATTATGTTTCAATGGCGGCAGTCAAACGGAAAAGATCCACCTATTCTTTTAACTTTTACAGTTTATCTGGAGAAAATTAATTTGAGAAAATTGTATGATAATACCTATAAAAACGGAAGATGACGCTTTTGACTTTTTCAAACAGCATAGAATTATTCAAAACGAAATTTCGTGAAAAACATTCAATGAAGATTAAAGTAGTGGAAGGTGATTAACCAAACCTCTCGACCCTAAAAGGTATTTTTTTTTTAACAAATTTATTACTTTCGAACCCAAAATTTTTAACTTTTTTCCACAGCCTGTTAAAGGGAAAAGATCTGGCCAGTTATTTCACGCAGTGTAATTAATAAGCAATAAGGCTTCATCGTTTAGGTGAGCTTATATTTGCTAATGAAATAGTTTTGATTTTGTGATTTGTGATTTTGTGATTTATACTATTTTATAGCATTTACGTTTAAGTTCTTAACGCGTATTGATAAATGGTAGGAACAAAAGGTTCATTTACAATTTGGTATGTTTTAGGAAGAAGTTTAAAGTACACGGGGCACGAAAAGGAAACCAAGATTAACAAGTTTTCACAAAAAAGGTAGGGTTGTAATTAGTTTGAATTCAATATGAATTATCTTTTTAATTAATTAATACAGGTTTTTAATTAACGGGTAGCTGCCATTATTTACCTTGTTTGCATTTGTAGGATCACCTGAAGATCAAGGCCCCCAGCCTTCTCTAGTTAGCCTTATAAGGCTAACTAACGAAAATATCACAACCTAACCTAACCAATCGTCAGCTAACTAAAGAAGGCTGGGGGCCCTGATCTTCAGGTGATCCCATTTGTATAATGTTTGCATCACAACAGATGTATTAATTTGTTATGAATATACTGTCTTTATATAGGATGCGGAGTTTAGTTGAAACTGTTGCTGAACCAACTCAGTGAAGGCGACAACATTTGGGAATCTTTAATTCTGATTTTTCCACAGTTATTTTATGCAAAGGTTTAACCGTGTCATTAATAGGGTTTGGGTTGGGTTTCGGACTTTTTACCATATTCTTGCACGTATACACAAAATGTAGTTATTTCAACGCGTCGTTGGAAATTTTGCCGCATACGTTCAAAAACACTTACATGGTTGTGTATTGTTTCTGAACAATGTTGAACACGTTGCCACAATTCATCTGTTATTAACTTCTCTTGCATAAACAAGATTTTTTAAATAACTCCACAAGAAAGTCCATTTCATTTTGGTTTCTAAAATAACAACTAACGAAATACCATCAAAATAAAAAAATAGTTATCTAAATAAATAACCAGACAACTACTACTTTGATAAACTTTAATGACTTTCATTTTAATTGGATCGTCCTCGGCAAAAAAGCAATGTATCTCAGAAACGAAGCGATTGTGGATTTATGTATAGGAACTTTTTTGTTCATTTTGACGTCCTAAATATGTATACCAATTTATGAAACAATGTTTTTTTCACGTTTAAAATCGGGAAGATCATTTGTAATCACCCGGGACTTGTATAGGCCTATATGGTTCTTTTTATGGGAGCCCAAAACTAACTACATCATCACGTTAGACATTAAACTGGACAACTAATCTTTGTTTATCTTCATTGAAAATATAGGTCTCGCTGCACGTATTTATTTTCGGGTCTTATCGTTAATCGTATCAACTCCTCTGAGGAGCAGTAAGTGGAGGTAAATCGAATAAACTGATAGCAAATACAGGCGACATGTATTTCTTACGAAGAGCATAATGACTTTTTTGTTCTTTGTAACCGAGGATCAGATCGCAACATTTCGATGCCAGTTTAGAACCCTACTTAACCCTGGCTAGAATTTACGGGTCCTACAGACTCAACACGCAATTTATTTCTGATCCATGATTTCCTATTAAGGGTTAAGGATATGCATGAAAAATTATCGTTTTGACTGTATGAACTGGAGTTTTGAGTCGTGTATAAACGCAATCTGATTCAGAACCATTCTGATTGTAGGCAACATGACCTGTAATATTTCAGCCAAATGGACATGAAAGTGATCAGGTTATATATATGTACTTGTGTGGCAAGTTAATCTGTTAATCCTACCGTGTGGTGTGTGTGTGTGTGTGTGTTAATCAAAGTGTGTATCAAGCCATTTCGCGAAATGGCTGTTTCACTTGGTCATTACGCGAAATGGCTAAAATGCCACCTTGGTCATTTCGTGAAATGGCTAAAATTACTTTTGTAATGAATTCATAGAAATAACACATCACAATAAAATTGGAAACCTTTTATTTAACTAAATCTGCTAAACCATACATACATCCACAGGTCTGTTCAAATAAGTGAAAAACACACTTCAAATACACATTTAAACATTTGAATTTACAATAGTATATAAGTTTTCAAATACTAACGGGCCTTCAATGTTATTCCAATGTCCGCCATTGAAGGCCCGATTAGGTCAACTGCGTATGCCCTTGACAGTTGGTTAGGTTAAGTTGTGTTATTTTCGTTAAAACTAACGAAAATAACACAACTTAACTTAACCAATTGTCAAGGGCACACAGTTGACCTAACTGGGCAAATGATGTTGAACGAAATGACGAAGGTGGAATTTTAGTAATTTCGTGTAATGGCTGAAGATTTTAGTAATTTCGCGAAATGACGAAGTGAAACAGCCATTTCGCGAAATGGATGGTTACACACACTAACTTATATATATATATATATATATATATATATATATATATGATGAATAAAACCACGAAGGAAAGGAAACACAAAATGGTGCTCAAGCGCTTTCGTCTAATGACATCCTCAGGAACACTGAAGTACATAAAAAGGTTAAGCCTATATATAGGTTACAGAAAGAAAAAAAGAAAAAATAAATAACATACATACACACACACATATATATATATATTACATACATATCTATATATACAAATACATACATACATACATATATATACAATAAACAGAGAAGTAAAAATTAAAAATTAAAACCTTAAAGGATTACCAGTGAGGCGTACAGATTTGTAAGGAAAAATATCGATTTTTAGCACAAGATCAAATGGATTATAAAAATACAAATTTATACTGGAACACTGCCCGGGTTTTAACACACTGCTGCCTATGGTCAGGTTTCGATATATATAAAAAAATAAAATGCAAATTAAAAGTTAATCGATTTTTAGCACAAGATCAAATGGATTATAAAAATACAAATTTATACTGGAACTCTGCCCGGGTTTTAACACACTGCTGCCTATGGTCAGGTTTCGATATATATAAAAAATAAAATGCAAATTAAAAGTTAATAAAGTAGAAGACAAGTTTACCAAAGATTTAATGTTTTACCCTTCTTATCTAAATCTGTTTTAAAGGAATTCAAACTAACAGGATCGAGTTGAAAAAGACCTTTGCTTATGTTGAAGTTATTTGAAAGTTGGATAATGGCAGACTCAAGAATATTTCTATTAACAATGTTGCTTGAATGGAATAAAACTGAAGCATTATTCCAATCAATACAGTGGGCTAACTCTGACAAATGGACAAAAAGGGCACTGGACAACTGTCCTGTTCTAACGGAATATTGATGCTGTTTTATACGTGTGTGCAAATCCTTTCCCGTCTGACCTATGTAAAAGGAATCACATTGTTTACAACCAATTTTATAGATAATGCCTGAATTATTGGTAGGGCTATTTTTTACTATGATATTTTTCACAATATTGTTATATGAAAATACTACATTAATATCCAAAAGTTTAAGTACATTAGCAATGCCTAAAAAGCCCGGAAAAATGGAAGTACTGAAATATTTTTTGACAAAGTACGAGTGTTAATATTGACACGATAGAAAGTTCGTTTTGCCTTGTTGAGACAAGATTCCATAAACGCAGATGGATAACACAAATCACTTCCAATACCGTTGATTTTTTCCAATTCGGCATCCCTTGGTTGCGGTACGTCGACGATATTTTGTGTATCTGGCCCATGAATCGTGACCTGGATAGCTTCCTCCTTCAGTTAAATGATCAAGTCCCCTCCATTAAGTTTACTTTAGAAGTTGAGCAAGACAATTCAATCCCATTTTTGGATGTGCGTGTACATAGGGAAAGCCCAGGTTTTAAGTTTAGTATCTATCGGAAAACGACAAACAATTTGTCCTACGTACACTTTTACTCGGGACATGATACCCCCACTAAGAAGGCCATATTTTCATCAATGTTTCTCCGCGCCTTTAGGATCGCCAGTCCGGAATACATCGATGCCGAATTGGAAAAAATCAACGGTATTGGAAGTGATTTGTGTTATCCATCTGCGTTTATGGAATCTTGTCTCAACAAGGCAAAACGAACTTTCTATCGTGTCAATATTAACACTCGTACTTTGTCAAAAAATATTTTAGTACTTCCATTTTTCCCGGGCTTTTTGGGCATTGCTAATGTACTTAAACTTTTGGATATTAATGTAGTATTTTCATATAACAATATTGTGAAAAATATCATAGTAAAAAATAGCCCTACCAATAATTCAGGCATTATCTATAAAATTGGTTGTAAACAATGTGATTCCTTTTACATAGGTCAGACGGGAAAGGATTTGCACACACGTATAAAACAGCATCAATATTCCGTTAGAACAGGACAGTTGTTCAGTGCCCTTTTTGTCCATTTGTCAGAGTTAGCCCACTGTATTGATTGGAATAATGCTTCAGTTTTATTCCATTCAAGCAACATTGTTAATAGAAATATTCTTGAGTCTGCCATTATCCAACTTTCAAATAACTTCAACATAAGCAAAGGTCTTTTTCAACTCGATCCTGTTAGTTTGAATTCCTTTAAAACAGATTTAGATAAGAAGGGTAAAACATTAAATCTTTGTAAACTTGTCTTCTACTTTATTAACTTTTAATTTGCATTTTATTTTTTTATATATATCGAAATGACCATAGGCAGCAGTGTGTAAAACCCGGGCAAGTTCCAGTATAAATTTGTATTTTTATAACATTTGATCTTGTGCTAAAATCGATTAACTTTTAATTTGCATTTTATTTTTTTATATATATCGAAACCTGACCATAGGCAGCAGTGTGTTAAAACCCGGGCAGTGTTCCAGTATAAATTTGTATTTTTATAATCCATCTGATATTGTGCTAAAAATCGATATTTTTCCTTACAAATCTGTACGCCTCACTGGTAATCCTTTAAGGTTTTAATTTTTAATTTTTACTTCTCTGTTTATTGTATATGTATGTATATATATATATATATATATATATATATATATATATATATATGTTTCGCATCGGCCATACGCGCCTCACGCACGGCTATCTTATGTTCCGGCAGGAGGCTCCTCGTTGCGCCTCCTGCCAGTCGCCCCTCACCGTCTCTCACATCCTGGTGGAATGCCCCACCCTGTCGTCAGTACGTCGTCGCGCTTTTCCGTTCCTTTCTGATTTCCCCCTCCCCGAACGTTTACGCCTTATGCTCGCTGAGAGCCCTCTCTTCTCGCTTGACCGTCTTTTCCTCTTCCTCTCCCAATCTCGCATCCTATCTGAGCTTTAGGTGGCTTCTCACCTGTAGTCCGCTGTTCTCCCTTTTCTAGTGCCTTTTCTCCGTCTCCGTTTCTCTTTCTCGTATTCCGCCTCGCCATGATATCCGCTACCATATAGCGGGAAATGGCGGTAAACGCCCCAATACAAAAAAATAAAAAATAAAATATATATATATGTGTGTGTGTGTATGTATGTTATTTATTTTTTCTTTTTTTCTTTATGTAACCTATATATAGGCTTAACCTTTTTATGTACTTCAGTGTTCCTGAGGATGTCATTAGACGAAAGCGCTTGAGCACCATTTTGTGTTTCCTTTCCTTCGTGGTTTTATTCATCATAAATATTTTTCATGTGTTACTTTCGTGAAATAATTTTCATATATATATATATATATATATATATATATATGCGCCTCGGTGGTGTAGTGGTTAGCGTCGCTGACTACGAATCCATCGGCCCCGGGTTCGAGACCCGACGGCAGCCGGCGCGCAGCAAAACCCAGTTTTTCATCCTTCCACACAATAAAAAAAAAAAAAAAAGAAAGTGGTTGGTAGATAAATGGGTACCCAAGGTGGCCTATTGGTTAAAACGCTGGGCCGCTGATGGGGCGTGGTTCGGATTCCACGTTAAACTGTAGGTCTAAGGTGGAGTGAAAAGCTTGACCTTCGTCAGAATGAACAATTCGGGCGGAAGCCAACCAAAGGTTATATATAATATATATAATTATATATATATATATCCCCGCAAGGGGGTTCTAAGCTCGTGCTCTTGAGTGCTCTTTGTGCTCGTTTGTACGTGCTTGTTCCTGGAGGTTTCACGTGCGCCCTCCCGGCCCTAGCACCCAAGGATGATGGGGCTCGACCCTGCAGTCCTTGTCATCCTTGGTCTTTTTCCACTTCGACTGTCCCCTCCACCCTTTCTTTTTCCTCTGTCTTTCCTCTCACTTTTTCTTTGTTTTTCCGCTGAGATATGCCCTTTAAATAGAGGCGAATCGGTTCTTCCCGAACTAAAAAAAAAAAAAAAAAAAAAAAAATATATATATATATATATATATATATATATATATATATATATATGGGAATGAACTCAGAATGGTTCCCTGAGTTTTTTATGATACACACAGACCGTGCATGGAACAAGGAACTCTTCTGGGATAATTAAATCCACTATAGTCCGAATAAGTAATGGAAATGACAAATACCATAGTTTTTCTTTTTCATGATGCAAGCCCGACGTGGGCAACGGGTCTCTCGCAAAGAGGTCCCATAAATATAGCTTCCCTCACCAGCTATCTGCAAAGCAGACAGGATCATAAAAAACTCAGGGAACCATTCTGAGTTCATTCCCATCATGAAACGGACATGTTATGTGCCTTGAAAAGTGGACGCTCAATTCTGCCAGCTGAGGTTTAAGTTTTGGTTTTGGCTAAAAATATAATAGTTACCCCTTTTTCTTTGATTTATTCAATCCGACGTGAATGCAACGAGTCTTTTACTTATATTTAGGTTCTAAATGTAGTGGGGCTAGGCTGCTTTAAACCCTAGATCAGTGGTCGGCGAACTTTTTGGGGTATTACCCCAAAATATATTTGAGGACGTAATCAGGACGTAAATTCGTAATGTTCTAAAATGTAGAATAACGCCACATTTATGTAACAAAATAAAATAAAAATATATGAAAAAAATATCAGCACAAAGTCTCTCTCATACCGCACGCATTACCCCCAAAAGTTTTAAATTTACCCCATTTGGGTAATTTACCCCTGTTCCCCGACCACTGCCCTAGATCCATGTCCCAAAGCTGGATCCTGTCTGTTTTGCAGATAGCTGGTGAGGGAAGCTATATTTATGGGACCTCTCTGCGAGAGACCCGTTACCCACGTCGGGCTTGCATCATGAAAAAGAAAAACTATGGTATTTGTCATTTACCATTACTTATTCGGATTATAGTGGATTTAATTATCCCAGAAGAGTTCTTTGTTCCATGCACGGTCTGTGTGTATTATATATATATATATATATATATATATATATATATATATATATATATATAATATATATATATATATATATATATATATATATGTTAAGCACAGACCGTGCATGGAACAAGGAACTCTTCTGGGAAAATTAAATCCACTATAGTCCGAATAAGTAATGGTAAATGAAAAATACCAGTTTTTCTTTTTCATGATGCAAGCCCGACGTGGGGACCATTCTGAGTTTGTATATATATATATATATACAGGGTGGGCGGAAAGTAGCTCCCTATTTTGGATTGGTAAAAAAATACGTATATTATCCATTTATTTCAGAAGAAATAATATGAAAAGGTAGGCATACATGGTAGGTTTTCTCTAAAATTCAATGTGGGCTCCAACTCTTTCCACCAGCTTCTGGAGCCGCCCAGGAATGGCGTCCACTGACTTTAGCAGGAACTCCGGCGGGATGGAGGACATGACTTCCCGAATTCGGTCCTCCAGTTCTTCCAATGTCCTCGGTTTGGTGCGGTAGACTTCTTCCTTTACCCACCCCCAAAGAAAGAAGTCGCACGGCGGTGTCAAGTCGGGGCTCCTGGCTGGCCATTGATGTGGACCACGACGACCCATCCAACGCCCAGGGAAGTGGGCATCCAGCCACTCACGGACAACAAGAGCGAAGTGCGGAGGGGCGCCATCTTGCATAAATATCAGATCGTCGATGTTCTCCCATGTGCTGACAACCGGCCAGACCTCGTTTCGCAACATAGCAAGGTACCGCTCAGCATTCATGGTGTTGCGCAGAAGGAACGGGCCCACAACCTGATCTGAGGTCATACCACACCACACCGTTACACTGAACCGATTCTGCCGTTTTTCAGCGGTAACCGTGCGACTTCTTTCTTTGGGGGTGGGTAAAGGAAGAAGTCTACCGCACCAAACCGAGGACATTGGAAGAACTGGAGGACCGAATTCGGGAAGTCATGTCCTCCATCCCGCTGGAGTTCCTGCTAAAGTCAGTGGACGCCATTCCTGGGCGGCTCCAGAAGCTGGTGGAAAGAGTTGGAGCCCACATTGAATTTTAGAGAAAACCTACCATGTATGCCTACCTTCTCATATTATTTCTTCTGAAATAAATGGATAATATACATATTTTTTTACCAATCCAAAATAGGGAGCTACTTTCCGCCCACCCTGTATATATATATATATTATATTAGTGATGTAGGTCACATCCGCATCCGCATCCGCGGAACATCCGCACATTTTCTCGCATCCGCGTCCGCATCCGCACTTTGAGCTGCGGATGTCGTGCGGATGTGGACCGTTGAGATAAAACGTCATTAATAAGCGGAAATTATCAAATTCTACTATATTAATAGAACTAGTTCATTGTGCCCAAAAGTGATGCACCGACAAGATGAGAGGCTGTTCTTGTATGAAGTTACTCTCTTGCAACCTACTTAGATCCACGTTACAAAGCTAAGTTATTTTCACCTAGTACATTAGAACGAGTTAAATCATCACTTGGCAAAGCAGTTGAAGAGCTTCAATCTCTTGAATCTGTCGCTTCGCCACCCACCAAAAGAATAAAAGTTTCACTGACAGAACCAACACCTTCAACAAGCAAATCTATCACAGAATCTGTCTCTCAGTTTCTTGAGTCAAGCAGCAATGACGAGACCTACGCGATGTCAAAAGATGTAGTAAAAATGATCGAGAGCTATCACCAAGAAAAACGCCTGGCTGCATGTGACAATCCTATTAGTTGGTGGAAAAATACGCAGAATATCTATCCATACTTGAGTAAACTTGCAAGGAAACATTTAGCCTGTCCTCCAACAAACGTACCAAGCGAGAGATTATTTAGCAGTGCTGGATTAATATATGATGAAAAGAGAAACAGACAGGCAGCAGAAAAGGCAGAAAAATTAATGTTCCTTAAGCATAACCTTCCTATAATTAAGTTTGAACATTAAACGATGAACATCTTAGTTTACTTTATTTTAATTACTCATTTATAAATATGCCTAATAAAACTTTAAACTTAATATAAATAGTTATCAAGCTAATTAAAGATCTCTCTCTGTAAGGGTGGAGGTTGGGGAAAGAGGTCGGTGGGGGTGCATTTGAGTTGGGTTCACGTCCCGCATCCTGGTAACACAATTATGGTTTCTAATTGTGGCTGAAACTCAACAAAATATAACGAATTTATTTGCAGACGAATCCACTAATTGATTTCTATATTAGTTAGATGCTTGATATTATTTTATATGTTCAGAGAAAAGTACAGCAATTATTGTACAATTAATCAATTATACTACATTATAGCTACAGCTCTCTCTATATAATAACTTATTATATACGTTAAACACAACAAATCTCGAATATATCCTAAAAAATAACGAAAATGTAGACATCCGCATCCGCGGATGTTGAAATCAAACATCCGCATCCGCATCCGCGGATGTGAAAAAATGACATCCGCTACATCACTAATATATATATATATATATATTAGTGGTGGACCGGATATCCGCATCATTTTTAACATCCGCATCCGCACTTGACTGCGGATATTACCTCTAATAAATTATGCAATTTACAATTAAAGTAGCTTATAAGGCCCAGTCATGCACATCTTATGTAAAGTATTAATTACACTGTACAACAGTGAAAAAAAACGGAAATGACATCGTCATTTTTATGGCTAATTACACTGGGGAACAAATTTTAACTTTTTTTTTTTGTTTCTCGGACATGAACAGGTCGGTCTTATAGGATTTTTTTCCGCCGATTCCGAATATAGCCGTAGAATTTCTCTATCACCCAAGGTTACTGAGAAATTTGTATTTTAATATTTATTCAAAATTATATTAGTGGCAGATTGGCATTTAAAATATTCTTCTTAAAATTTCTTTGTCACTGATTTTCTCTTGTAGTTTTCATTAGGAGCTTCTCGCATCAATGTCCAGCAGTAATCAGCTAACATTGCCGGATCCCACCTCCCTTGGTAGCGTTTCTCCATAGTAGCTATATCTTGGTGGAACCTTTCTCCATGCTCATCGCTTACGTCGCCGAGGTTTTCAGGGAAGAAATCTAAATGGGAGTGCAAGAAATGGATTTTTAGTGACATATTACATCCCAATAACCTATATGCTTCAATCATGTCCTGCACTATTTTTTCATAGTTAGATGCTTTGATGTTCCCTAGAAATTTCTTTTCCTCTCAAGGCATCATCAAACTTTTGATCTTTCATGAGCTCTCTGATTTGGGGACCAACAAAGATCCCTTCTTTTATCTTTGCATCGCTAAGTCGTGAAAACTTTTTCTTCAAATATTTGAATGCCTCATCTTCCTTGTTCATTGCTTTGACAAAATTTTTCATGATGCCAAGTTTGATGTGAAGTGGCGGTAAGTATATTTTCTTGGGGTCAACTAAGGGTTCATGAGACACACTCTTCAGTCCTGAGATACATTTTTGACGAAGTGGCCAATCCTTTACAAAATAATGCGAATCTCTGGCTCTGCTGTCCCATTCACAAAGGAAGCAGCAGAACTTCGTATAACCGAGCTGCATTCCCAGAAGAAGCGCGACGACTTTTAAATCCCCACATATATACCAACGAAACTGGTCATAATTAATCTGCTGAAGGATGAGTTTCATATTTTCGTAAGATTCCTTCATGTGGACAGCGTGCCCTACAGGAATGGAAGGGTATTTATTTCCATTGTGAAGTAGTACAACCTTGAGGCTTGGCTTAGCTTCGAAGAGTCAATAAATAAACGCCAATCTTCAGATTTGTGCTCATGACCGAGAGCTAACAGCAGTCCATTTACATTATTACAGTAGCATAAACCACCTGAAGAGGAGAAATACTGCATCAGATCTTTTTGGCGAGTGCGGAACGCCGATATGCTTGTATCTTTTGCCAGCAAATTCCATTCACGTAACCTGGAGCCCAATAATTCCGCTTTCTTTTTCGGAAGGTCCAAATCTCTCACGAGATCATTCAGCATAACCTGCGTTATCATACGTGGTTTATTTGATTCAGGTTGCTGAAAGTCTGTATCTTTAGTGTCATCAATTTCCATTGGTTCAACTTCAGACTCTTCATCCAGTGTCCATGACTTTGGGGGAGTTGGAATTGGGTTATCATCGTCATGTAGTACTGGTCTCATGGCAGATACAAGATTTGGGTATTGAATTTTGTTTATTTTTGGCAGAGAATCCTGAAACGTTAGTCATACAAAAATAGCAATCCGTTAGGTGATCCTTGGGCTCTCCAAATCATTGGTATGGCAAATGGCATAGATTTGCGGGTACCTTTAATCCAACCCCTAAGAGTGACGGCACAGGAAATGCATCCAACCCCTAAGAGTGACGGCACAGGAAATGCATCCAACCCCTAAGAGTGACGGCACAGGAAATGCATGAGATATGAGGTGCCCAGGATTTGTCTTGGTCGCCTACCTTACATCCAAAATAAAGTTCGTAAGCCTTCTTCACGAGTGGGGTCATCGTCTTCCTCTGTGCCATTATGGTCAGTTCTCCACATACGTAGCAAAATGTATCTCTGGGATTAATACAGTTTCGATTCATGCTGGCGGAAAATTATTGAAATCACGGAAAACTTTTTGGAATGAAAAACCAATTTTTTCTACTATGAAAAATTTTAAAATTTAAGCAAAACTTGAAAAAAAAATTTCTTTTTATTAAAAATCTGTTTGTTTAAATAGCTATTTTTTTTAATGCAAAAAATACTATTAAATATAGTTAACCTGGAAAATAAAGTAAAATTAAATTAGTACACTTAATTTTAACTAATATTTTGGGAAAACTCTGAGTAAATGGAAATATTATTTTCTCGAAAACTATGGGTGATAGAAAAATTCCGAAACCATATTTGGAATCAGCATCAAACGTTCTATAAGAAACACCAAATAGTTTTCAAGAAACAAAAGTGTTGTTCCCTAGTGTTATATGCGTAGATTGCGAAAATAACACTCATTTATTTGTATTACTCACCGATTTTATGAAAATGACCCTATTTCACTGTATCATTTTGAGAACCACTGGTTCTCTGAACGCATCTTTTACATTTTGTTCAGTCATGCATATGCTGTGATGGTGGTGTTCGGCTCTGCGTTTCCACTTTGATTTTATGAAAAATTTCTTTCATTAAACATTTAAAACAAAATTGTCAACCATATTTTATCATAAATCGGTGCTATAAGTGAGTATTATTGAATAACAGCTATCAAATTATGTACATTTCACCGACAACGTCTATATTGTGTGAAATGGCAAATTGATCTATCATTTTCTTATTTTACAGGTTTTTATTGATGTTATGCTACAATGCCTAGAGTGCAAAAATTCGCCAGACAGTTTTGGTTATATTTGTGGGACATTAACGTTAAAACAGTATAAAAGGAAGTTGACTTCTCATGTGAAAAAGCTTTATGAATTATACTTCGCATGCAAAGTTGGTGATCAGGACAAGCACTGGGCGCCTCATATCTGCTGTGTGAGATGTACAAGCTCGTTATCTGCATGGTTCAAAGGCACCGGTCCTGGTCTGGGATTCGGTGTCCCAATGGTATGGAGAGAGCCGCTGGACCATTCAACTGATTGCTATTTTGGCTGAACGAACATCACAGGTTTGAATCTTTTATTTTTCTGAATATACGTCAAATTTGGTTTTTAGCACATTTTAGCATATCCTGCTCTGCATAATGTATTATACAATTATGCTATCTTAATTAGTCAACAATGTCTATTGTCTCGCATTACAGGTTGCAACAGAAAAGGGAAAAAGGCTATAGTCTACCCAAATCTTCGTTCTGCTATGCGTCCTGTGGAACATTCTACAGATATACCCATCCCTCGTCCTCCAGCTGAAATGCCGACCGATAACACAGACTCTGACAAATCGGAATCAGACGGCGAATGCTATGAAGCTCAAGTCGAGTCCAAGAAAGAACATCATCTCATCACGCAGCCTGAACTCAATGATTTAGTCCGTGATTTGATACTTACCAAGCAACAAAGTGAACTGCTGGCCTCGCGTCTACAAGAATGGAATCTGCTGGCGGAAGACGTACGAATTACAGCATTCCGGAAGCGCTCCTTGGATTTGCAGGAACATTTCACAATGAAGAACAATCTTTGTTATTGCATTGATATACATGGTCTGTTCGATGCTCTGGGTTTGTGCTATGAACCGAATCAGTGGAGACTGTTCATTGATGCATCTCTGTACAGTGTTAAGGGTGTACTGCTACACAATGGGAACACAATGCCTTCTGTTCCGATCGCTCATTCAGTCGTCTTGAGAGAAACGTATGACAATGTTGTTTTTATTCTGGACTGTATAAAATACAATGAACATGAATGGCTTCTCTGCGCAGATTTGAAGGTTGTGGCTATTCTCAATGGATTTCAAACTGGCTATACGAAATACATGTTTCCTATGCAAGTGGGATAGCCGAGCAAGGTCTGAATACTACACACGCTCAGTATGGCCGCCGCGAGACAATTCCTCACCTGGATCTCACAATGTTATTCACGAACCACTAGTACGAAAGGAAAAGGTTATCTTGCCGCCACTTCACATAAAACTAGGGCTGATGAAACAATTTGCAAAGGCGTTGAAACAGGATAAGCCTGCCTTCAAATATCTGAAGGAAAAATTCCCAAAAATAAGTGATGCCAAGATTAAAGAAGGCATATTCGTCGGCCCTCAAATTCGCAAACTCATGCTAGGCGAACACTTTGAAGCGGTGATGGATGAGGTTGAGTTGGCAGCCTGGCGTGCATTCAAAAACGTGTGCAGCGGTCTACTAGGAAAGATTAAATACGACAATTATGCTGCACTTGTGGATCAACTTATCAACTCATACCAACGTCTCAGATGTAAGATGTCATTGAAAATTCATTTTTTGCATTCACATCTCATTCTTTTCGGAAAACGCATCTGCTGCTAGCGACGAACACGGGGAGAGATTCCACCAGGATATAGACACACTGGAGAGCCGATACAAAGGGAAGTGGAGTCCTGCTATGCTGGCCGATTTCTGCTGGAATTTAAAATGTGACCAACCAGAAGCATCACACAAACGCCAGCATAAATACAAATAATGAGTTGAAAACAGTATAATACGAGAGTTTTATGTTAATTTTGTGCATATATGTTGAAGTATAGCAATAATTAAACTGTTCCAATGTTCCATATGATAAAGCTTATCTGTTTATCAATATATTCTTATTTTTTGGTATGAAGATTTTAAGTAGTCATTACAAAAAAACGTGACGTGATAGGAAAAAAAACTATTTTCAGATTTGGAATCAGCACACTCGAAATATTAAGAATGACCAAATGTTATTTCCGTTTTTTTTCTAAACCGAAAATTTGTTGTACAGTGTTATTAATGAACAAACAAATATATAAACCTCAAAATATAAATACCTAATAACACAGAAAATTAAATGAAACTTGTTTCATTGAATTTTCTGTGGCTGAAACTCTGAGAAAGTTATTATTTTTATCATAATGAAAACATTAATATTAATTTTAATTCTTAGGCATTGCCTGTCATAATAGTAATATCACGAAATTTGAAAAATTGTCATTCATAATTCTATATTATATTGATAGATTAACTAAATATCCGCATCTGCGGATACTGAAATAAAAAATCCGCATCCGCAGATGTTGAAAAGCTGACATCCGCTCCACCACTTATATATATATATACACATTTTAACTGCAAACAACACACAGTATAATTAATGTAAAGAACGACGCTTGTGTAGGAGAGCGTTCCGCACAAGATGAGGAGGGAGAACGAACAAATGAAAAATGAGGTACCACCTGGGAATCGAACCCGGGATCATCCGATTGCCGGTCAGATATGTTATCCACTACACCATAGACCTCGATCTGACCGGCAATCGGATGATCCCGGGTTCGATTCCCGGGTAGTACCTCATTTTTCATTTGTTCGTTCTCCCTCCTCATCTTGTGCGGAACGCTCTTCTACACAAGCGTCGTTCTTTACATTAATTATACTGTGTGTTGTTTGCAGTTAAAATGTATATATGTACGGCATGCGAAGGTGCTCCCTCAGGGCATTGGTTTCTGCTCGTATGTAGGAGAATTACGACTTCTGATTGATCGAGGTTCATGGTGTAGTGGATAGCATATCTGACCGGCAATCGGGTGATCCCGGGTTCGATTCCCGGGTGGTACCTCATTTTTCATTTGTTCGTTCTCCCTCCTCATCTTGTGCGGAACGCTCTTCTACACAAGCGTCGTTCTTTATATATATATACTGTATATACAGGGCGTCCCAAAAAAATGTATACACACTTTAAATACTTATAAAGGCAGTGTTTATTAAAATACATTTCATTTTCAAAATTTAATAGAATCTACAGACATTATTTAATTGTTTTGTCAACGCCTGTTTTCAAACTGACGTCCGTTCTGGTCCAGGCACTGCTGATAACGCGAAGCAATGGAATCGCAAACATCACGAAACATTTCGTTTGGTATTTGTGTGCATTCTCGTTCAATGGCTGCTCTCAATTCAGCGACTGTTGCAGGTTTTATAGCGTAGACTTTGTCTTTTAAGTATCCCCATAAAAAAAAGTCTAGTGGTGTGAGGTCTGGTGAACGCGGAGGGTATTCTACGAAACCCCTTCGTCCAATCCACATCGTGCCAAGTACCACTCGCAATACTCCACTCTTCGGTCCGGATCATCTTCATTAATAGCATGGACTAATCTTGGAATGTAACTTTTCCATTGACAGCGCTTCAAAATGCGTTGGACAGACAATTCTGAAATTCCTACCTCACGACTCGCTTGCCGCACAGATTTTCTTGGACTTTGGTGATACGTTTCCAGTACTCTTTCTTGCTTTGTGGGGCTTGTCGATGTCCGTGGTCTTCCGGAACGCTTCTTGTGGACATTCTGAACAGTTCCATCGGCTTCAAACTTATCTCTAATTCGAGTGATGGTAAGTCGCGTTGGTGGATCTGTTTGAAACTCCCTCCTAAACTGTCTTTGCACTTCAACTGCGTTTTCACACTTCCAGTAGCATTTTAGAATGAATTTCCTTTGTTCAAAGCTTAGTCTGACTGCCATTATTAATTCTAATGGGTTTAACTTGGAAAGAAAGAAACATCAATTGAGCTATCAGCTGTTAAAGTGTGTATACATTTTTTTGGGACGCCCTGTATATATATATATATATATATAATAAATATCGCAATGAATAAATGATGCCCACTCACAAAGAAAGATGGACAGCGATTGAAAGTCCTTTCGGTATTCAACAGCACACCTCGTCACCCTTGACACAATATATATATATATATATATATATATATATATATATATATATATATATATATATATATATATATATATAATATACTGAAAGTGAAGTATTAATTTTAGAATATTAGGAATTTCTGCCTTATGAAATATATAGGTTTGGTCCATTTTAGCCTTCATAGGAATGCTCAGAGTTAGTTTAGAGGCTTTATTATTAGTGTAAATTGTTTATATATTATAATTATAACTAGGAATACTGAAAAAAATGCTCGGGTAATTTTCTTAACTAAGTCAAATATAATGATAGAAAAAATTATAAATAGAGCAGTCGCGGTTGTAGATTGTTGCGGATGTCCGAAAAATGTTTGACAAAACGCGAGTGTTAAGTGTAAAGACAAGGTCCACTCAGAAAAGCTGTTATTTCGTACAAACGACCTTGGAACCACTCCACAAGCTTGTACCAGGATTTCCCCACACCCCTGAATTTTCCCATCACCCCCATGGCTTCTACTCAACTTCTACGTGACTTACAAATATCGGTCTTATAAAACATCGACAGTTGACTAGCGAGGTACTACCAGCAAATGAGGTTGCCAGAATTTGAGCACAGTGGAATATCATACAACGAATGAATGAAGAATTTGACTTCAACTTTATCATCACTAGTGGCTCGACCCGTTCTTTGTGCCATGTTTCTTGAAATGAAAGGAGTATGAATTCATCCAAGTTACAACAGCTACAGTTGAGCTTTGCTTTTCGTCATTGATAGAATTTTGTGTTCTGAAAGAAGTCTCCTTCTGCCTGATCATATGAATGAATTAATGATCATATCAATTGAAGAATTGAAAGTGCCGGACCCACGGGAAGCCACCAAAGATGAACGCATTCGAGAAGTTCACTAACAGAATTGCGCAAAATCATAAGAAATCAAGAAGGATGTAGATGTAGTGATTCATAGAAGGACTGAGTAGCCAACTTTGAATTTGATGATTTGAAAAAAGAGTTAAATCTAACAAAATGGTCGTGAGACATTTTTCAGTTTTTACTTTGGTGCCATACAGGCTACATACAGTCCACCTTTGTCCTCACCCACTGGAAAATTCGAACATCCTCTCTAATTTCAATTCCTAAGGAAAACTGGTTTATGCCCTGGTTTGGACCCGAATGGTTCTGAATTTCGGGTGGTCATGCAGGCTTCTAATTAAGTTGTATGATCAAGATTGAGGGCCTAGTACAAGTGGAATTAGTTGATTCATAACACGAGTAAATGAACTAAAGCAGACTTTCGGGATTAATGTTATTTTTGCATGCAAAAGTATGAATAAAGTAAACAGCGGTGTCGTGAATTTGCACGCACATTTTCGATTAATGAAATTTTCCTTGCAAAACGTAGATACATATACTAATATGCAAGTTTTACCGCAACTCTCTGAAATTTGGAACTGTAAAACCAAAGTGCTAACGAACGGGAGAAAATGTTTTTCTCGTGGAGTGTCTACTGTAGAGGCACGAGCGAAATAAGCGCATCTTCTAAAGATTTTAAATTCATAGAAATAGAAAAATGGGGAAGATTTTACTTCTCACATCAATGAAATGTGCGAGGGACGCTGTTGAAATTATTCTAAATTATTATTATCTTAAATAATATATTTATAGAACTCATTTCAACCCCATTCTAAATCCCATGGATAACTTCGAAGAGAAAATAGGTTGAGGTTTAAATTCATACAAATAATTTTAACCAGGTTAGTAACTGCTTCATTACAACAAATTTTTTTCATCCTCAATAGTGTTGCTGGACGAAAATGTTTTAAATTAATATCGATAAATCTTTCATTTTCAACGAACATGCAGCTGAAAATTAAATGATCTGACAATGTAGGCGCGTGAAAAGCAAGTGTTGTAGGGCTTTCAGCTATGATTGTCCTCTATTCGGTTAAGCTCGTGTTTAACTTTTTGTTACTAAACTAAAGGAGAATTATCCCCTCTGTCCCAATCGGTTATTATCAAAGCGGAAAAAAAAAAAAAGGTAAAAAGTTTGATTAGTTTAGAAATATTTATTGATTGTTCAAAATACAACCATCTCGACAAATATTCTTTCGTTAGTAATCGATTACGTCAGTGTGATCTCCGCTAGATGGATTTTCGCTTTAATTATAACTGATTGGAACTTAGCGCCAGATGTGAAAAATCGTTTTTAAAATTAATGAGAATTAAATAAAAACAAATTAAGGCCGAATTTATTGGCATTTACGTGGGCTCCAGAACAAACCTGAATTATTATTGTATAGCGCTGCCATAGCCATTTGACGTAGAATGTCTCGTGATGTCTTACGATGGAATTGGCGATTCCAAAGGCATTGTCAGGCATGAAAGTTTACACTTTAGTGCATACCGGCCCCAAAAATCAGGATACGTCATCAAAGATTCGTATTTAGAGCTGCATTTGATGTACGCCCAAAAACAGATGGACTCATTCTCCGAAACTCTGGCATAGACGATGTGTCTTGACGGAAACCCTCATTTTCCCACACAAATAATAGTAATAATGTTTGGTATTGTTTTGGTATTCAACCTTCTTCATAACGGAAAAACCATGTGATGGAGTGGATCTACAGTTTTATGTGGGATCCGAACACAGCGGAGGGTCACCTATCTAACTACTGAACAAGTGCAACGTCGCTTAAATTCGTTTTCGACAGGTAGTAGTGTTAGTGTTGTGGCCACGACGTAATCCTCGATAGAAATAAGCGCCCGAGTTTTGAAAACTTGAGTTTTTCTCAAAGAAAATTTCAATAATGTACTGTACGCGTGGAGGGTGAACTTGGGTATGGAAGAAACCAGGCGAGGTCTTCGGCCTTCAGTGCCTTCAGCTTGCTGTGAAGTATGATGAAATAAGTGTCATGGAGTTGGCGGTCATTTGTTATTCCGATGAGATAGTTGGGATTAACTGATAGTCGTTTAAACGATCTACTGACATCCTGAAGAGGGATGTACTTCTGTTGTACCAAGAATGCATCCTGCACCGTGACGTTGATATTCCTCAGGAATGTCATACCATACGTACGTACGTACATGTCATACCATACATACGTACGTACGTACATGTCATACCATACATACGTACGTACGTACATGTCATACCATACGTACGTACGTACGTACATGTCATACCATACATACGTACGTACGTACGTACATGTCATACCATACATACGTACGTACGTACGTACATGTCATACCATACATACGTACGTACGTACGTACGTACATGTCATACCATACATACGTACGTACATGTCATACCATACATACGTACGTACGTACGTACATGTCATACCATACATACGTACGTACGTACGTACATGTCATACCATACATACGTACGTACGTACGTACATGTCATACCATACATACGTACGTACGTACGTACATGTCATACCGTACGTACGTACGTACGACCACGCAATGGAAGAGGCGTCAAGACATTCGACTCCTCCTCTGGGAATGATGAATCCCTGACACGAATCCCCGTCGAATACCTATTGGAGCACTTGGACCGAAAGGTGATGGTATACCACCCACGCTCCTCCAACATAATGCAGGTGAAGAAAACCCTAACAGAAATATGGACTAAGGCGTTATTTTATTTTTTGTTTGGGTTCGGAATCCCAGCTGAGCCTTCAACGGCCAAGCTCTGAAGGGCCACTTAACTTTGGCTATAAGTTAATTTAGACTAAAACGGACTTTACAGACTTAGAGGTCCCATTCAGTCATACCTCAAGGTTGCTGACTCGATGTGGGTCTACTTTAGGCCTCGGTAGCATAAAATTAAAAAAGGGCATTATTTATTAGTCTTTCTAAATTTTGCAACAACACAACCTGCACCATTACATGGTGCAACAATCCTGTTGCAAGAGCGCTCTATAAGACCACGCCCTATCAGTGCCGCATTCAACAAAAGAGTAGAGAGGACGCTGCCAGAGCCCCAAAATGCTGGCTCTAAATTAAGTGAATTTTTAACTACCTTACAATTAAGAGTATATATATATATATATATATATATATATATATATATATATATATATATATATATATATATATATCAGGCTAGTATCTAGTCGCACCCCTTTTGCAGTAACAAGGGGTCAAAACCGAGTTGGCATAGAATTAAGGTTTTGTTGGACGCCTGTTAGAAAATTTAGGAAAGCCATTGTTGTCCCAAAGCGATATGACTAAGCTAATTAATGCAGCATTGCTTTATATATATATATATTAGTCATCATATCGCTTTGGGACAACAATGGCTCTTCTAGATTTTTTAACGGGCATCCAACTAAACTTTAATTCTATGCTAACTTGGTTTTGACCTCATGTCACTGCAGAAGGGGTGCGACTAGATATTGGCCTGACATGTTTGAAACTAGTTGTGTACCGATTAATCTGCATCGCCACCGGCAGAATCGGCAATTTTTTTCATCATTGGCATCAGCCAAATTTATCAGATTCTCCGAAATTTTAAAATTTCATAAAAAATCTATATTTATAGAAAACTGAACAGACAAAACAAAACCACTGATAATTTATACTCTTCAAAGTATAATTAATGAAAATATTTTGTATTTACGATAAAGGTAAAGTTTAATAAGTTAAGTTGCCCATAAATTTAAATTTCTCTAACTAGCTAATCTCTATTATAAACTATTGTAATCTCCAAGTCTATATTAATAATAAATAATAATAATACTGTATTAACTTGTAATTTATATATTAAACCATCTTATTAGGTTGAATTTATTTTAAGCATTTTAATAATTTTATAAACCCTAATTTTACATGCATTTTTTTTTTTTTTTTTTTTCCCCTTCGAAATTGGCAACCAAGGGCTTAAAATTTTAATGAAAAATTATTGTTTACATTGAAGAAAGAAAATACCTTCAACATAAGGAAAAACAATTACTTTAAATATTAACATTCAATTTATGAAACTAAAATATTTTTTTTTTTTTACTGGGTAATAAAATTTTTTTACATTTTAACTACGGTATAGGAGTAACAAATTCTGATGCTGTGTATTGTGGAGTGAGCTAAGGAAAAGCATTTAAAATGTAAAAATAGGAAAATTGAATGTTTTCACATTAGATTAGTAAAATTTATGAAGGGAATTCTTTTTTTAAAATATAGGCAAAGAATCTGCATCGGCATCGGCTAAATTTTGGAATCGGTACATAATCAGTTTAAATCCAACTTTTGCGATTTCTTTTACTTTATCGCACCAAGTTTTGAAAACGTTACTTCATTGGGTGATCAAATTATTCAGGCAGGGTGCGACATGTTGGGAACAAAGTGTGGATTTTAGTCATTTCCAAATGCACATTTTTGTTCATTTACAAACAATAGAAATTCGGCGAATCCTCTGATTTTTGTATTAAAATATACCCCATTAATTCCTAAAGTGAACCAAAATGAACGTGATTCATTTAATGCTTCGCCAAACAGGAGACGTTTTAAATGCTTAAGATTTATCTATTCCGTTAAAAGGATCTCCAATAGTCGTTTGTTAATTCATAGTCAATTTTCTTTCTTGAAATCAATGGACCTGCAAAGATAACTTTTACACCCGTATCACGATGAGTCATCCAGGTGACCCGCAAAAATTCCTCTCGTATCTGTAGCCAGTGATATATAGTACGTATATATCCACAATCCAACCAGGCTTATCAGTAATCATGGTTTATCACCCAGAACAATAAAAACCTTAACCATACCCATCCATACCCGTGGGTAGATACTGAATACTGATGTGAAACGGTTTTGGTCGCTTGGTAATATCTAGACAGGTGTAAAAATAAGTGTATGAAGAAAAAGTATGAAAATAGGAATAATTCTTATATGTCTTTAATTATAGAGCTACCTACATTACTTCTATTTCAATACTTTGTCTTCTCTATATACAGGGTGGGGCACGGGAATCAAGTGTTTTTTGAATAGCTAGTAATCGGCCATTAGGAATGGGAGGGGCGTGCGGTAGGTAGCATTCCATTCCTGGGTTCATAGCATTTAACTTTAACTAACACTCACCTTTATCTTTCAGGTGCCATCATGGAGCAGTGGACGTTAGAACACCGCATGTTCGCGTATGATCATTTTGTTAGGAGTGGCGAGTCAGTGACAGCAGTTCAGCGTGCGTTTCGCCGCAGATTCAACATTCATCGAAATGACTCTGTTCCCGCTCGTGACACAATCTTACGTTGGGTTAACAATCTTCGAACAGGAGGCTCAATAATGAAAACAAAACCGAAGGGGCCGCAACGCACTGTGCGTACTCCAGAGAACGTTGAAAGGGTCAGACAAGCGATGTTGCAAAGCCAGGCCGCTCTGCTCGGAGACATTCAGCTGCACTCGGAATCAGCAATCGTACTGTTAGACGGATTTTGCATGAAGAATTACATTTTCACCCATACAAGTTAGCGATGGTGCAGGAATTGAATGTAAACGATTGCCCCCAACGACTGAATTTTGCACAGGAAATGCTTGCACTTTATGAGCAGAATGAAAACATGATGGTGGTAATGAGTGATGAAGCCCATTTCCACCTTAATGGGGCCGTCAACAATCAAAACTGTCGGTATTGGGCTGCTGAAAATCCGCGACAACTCCATGAAAAACCGCTGCATAGCCCTAAGGTTACAGTTTGGTGCGCGGTGGGAAAGTTTGGCGTCATCGGTCCCTATTTCTTCGAACAAAATGGGGTTACCGTTACCATAACATCTGGGCGTTACATTGAGATGGTGAACACCTTTTTCATCCCTGAGTTACGAAGAAGGCGTATTGCTCGTCGACATTTGTGGTTTCAGCAAGATGGGGCCACGCCACACACCGCCAGAGCGTCAATGGCTGTTCTTCGCCCCCTGTTTCCCAACCATCTCATTTCGAGATTTGGTGACATTGCATGACCCCCTCGGTCCCCTGACTTGTCCACATGTGACTTCTTTCTATGGGGGTACCTCAAGTCACGTGTCTACGAGGACAAGCCCCGTACATTAGATGCATTGAAGGAAGCGATCCGTCAACAAATCATCCAAATCAACAGAGACCTGCTGGGAAGAGTGGAGGCCAATTTTCGTAAACGCCTTCAACAATGCGTCGACGGCCAAGGACATCATATGCCAGATATAATTTTCGGTACATGATTATTATGACATGAAATGCTATGTTCTTACGAATGTTGTTCTACCAATATATTTTCTTTACAAAAATAAATATCATTTTCCTGATTATTCCAAAAACACTTGGTTCCCGTGCCCCACCCTATACCTGTAGTTGTAGCGTTACAAATTCGAGATGTTCTGGGCCTCTGCCTGATTCACTTTTCATAAACGTCTGCAACATTCGTGGCTTTTCCTTAAATTTTCAATGTGTTGAACACCACCTCTTCTCCTCTGAACCTCACCCTCTCTTCCTTACTGAAACTCGGTGTCTGGGACGACTGACAGCAACCCCTTTTATGTACCTTCCTACTTTCTCTATACTCGATTTCATTCCAAAGGTGGATGTTGGGTATATGTACGCAACGACCTAACTTGCTCTCATACTCCCGAACATGAATCTTCCAAATTCTTCACTGGTGATGTACCGATTCCAAAATTTAGCCGATGCCGATTTTTTGCCTATATTTTAAAAAGTCAACTCCCTTCATAAATTTTACTAATCTAATGTGAAAACTTTCAATTTTCATATTTTTACATTTCAAATTTATTTAAATGCTTTTCCTTAGCTCACTCCACAATATACAGCACCAGAATTTGTTAATCGTATGCCGTAGCTAAAATGATGTGAAAAAATTTTATTACTCAGTAAAATGATAAAATAATTTTATTTTGGTTTCATAAGCTGAATACCAATATCTGAAGTAATTGCTTTTCCTTATGTTGAAGGTATTTTCTTTCTTCGACAATGTATTGTAAACTACAAAGTTTTTCATTAAAATTTCAAGTCCCTGGTGCCAATTTTAATAACATAAAAAATGAATATATAATTTGGGTTTATAAAATTATTAAAATACTTAAAATAAAGTCAACATAAGATAGTTTAATTAATATATAAACCATAAAGTACAACTTAATATAGAAATAATAGAATTATTATTATTAATATAGAGCTGGAGATGACAATAGTTTATAATATTTAGAGATTAGCTAGTTAGAGAAAATGTAAATTTATGGGTAACTTAATTTATTAAGCTTTGCCTTTCTCGTAAATGTAAAATATTTTTTATAATTACACTTTGAAATGAGTATAAATGATCATAAATAGTTTTGTCTGTTCAATTTTCTATAAATATAGATTTTTGTAATGAAAATATTAAAATTTCAAAGAATCGGTGAGAGTCGGCTAAATTTAGCTGATGCCGATGCCCCCAAATGGCCGATTTTGCTGGTGCCGATGCCGATTAATCGGTACACCACTATTTTTCACCTTCTGGCTACGGCTTACTTGTCAATCTCAAATTAAATAAATTTGCACTATTTCTACTGACGACCCAAAATTCTTTGACTACCTCGCTTCCAAAACGAAATACATTTTATCCCGTTCGCCCTTTGTCGAAATCTCCATTCTAGGTTTACGCTATTTCTCACTACTCTTCCTTCTTGCTCTGTCAAGTTTTTTTTCCGCGTTCGGCTCCTCCGACCACAATCTTATTTCTGTTTCCTGTCCTATCGCTCCAGTTCGGCCTTTGGATCCTCCCAAGAGAAGGCACCTTTGGCACTTTGGCGCCACTGATTGGAAGACCCTTTGGTGGTACCTCTGTGATTTCCCATGAATGATTGCTGCTGGGGCCTCTCCCAGTGAGCTGTGGGCATCACGGAGGTAATTCTTTCGGGTATGGAGGTGTACATTCCAAATTCTTCGCCTACTACTAATGCAAAAAACCTTAGTTTAACTTTGCTTGTTCTAATGCAATCCACAATAGAGAGGAGGAAGCTTTCAGAAGGTACCGTCACCATCCAACTCTTGACTCTCACTCAGCTTATATTTCTGCCCGGAATCATGCAAAATCTGTTCTTCGACTCACCAAAAATTCCTTCTTCAGAAAAATGCGACAACCTATCTAATTCTAATTCTTCTCGCTCTTTCTGGCATCTAGCCAAGAACCTCTCTAACAATTTTAGTACTACTTTCCCTCCTCTTTTCCACTTTGACCGCTCAGTTGCCGTTTCTTCTGATAAAGCTGAACTCTTCGGTCAAACTTTCGCCTCCAATTCAACCCTGGACAATTTACGATGCTGTTCCTCCATCTCCTCCTCCCTCTGAATTAATTATGCCTGAAAGTTGAATTTCTTCCAAAGATGTTTTTCCTGCCCTATCTGGGCTCAACTCCAGGAAAGTGTACGGGCCTGATGGGATCCCTTCTGTTGTTCTCAAGAACACCCTGTCAAGGCAAAATCTTTCGTCTTTGTCTTTCATCTGGTACTTTTCCTTCCTGCTGGAAGTTCGCTTTCATTCAGGCTGTCCCAAAGAAGGGTGACCGCTCTCGAGACACCAACTATTGGCAAATTCCTCTGATTTTTTTTAGTTTCTAAAGTTTTTTTAATATCTCCTTAATAGGAAGATTCTTAAACATCTCTACTCACAATCTTTCAGATCGACAGTATGGGCTCCGCAAGGGACGTTCTACTGGCGATCTTCTTGCATATCTCCGACTCTTGGTCATCCTCCTGTCAGGATTTCGGTGAAACCTTCGCTATTGCGTTAAGCATATCAAAAGCTTTTAATGGAGTCTGGCACAAATCCTTAATTTCCAAACCGTCCTCCTTCCGTCTCAATCTTTCTATCTGTTCCTTTATCTCTGATTTCCTTTCTGGTCGATCTGTAGCTGCGGTTGTAGATAGCCACTGTTCTTCCACAGAAGCTACTAATTGTGGTATTCCTGAAGGCTCTGTCCTTTCACTCGCTTTCCTCCTTTTATTTATTAATGATCTTTTAAGTTCTTCCTGTCCTATCCACTCCTATGCTGATGATTCCACCCTTCTTCTCCACCCTCTTTACAAAGCGTCCGTCTCAACAGTCGCTCCATGATTCGCGTGAGACGGCACCTGACCTCTGAGCTTTCTACTCTTTCTGGATGGAGTAGAGAAAACCTTGTGGCTTTCAAAGGACAAAAACTCGGTTCCTTCATCTGTCTTCTCGTTACACTTCCATACGACTATCCTCTTATCTTTAACAATACACAACTCAATCCTCCTCCTTCTCTTAATATTCTTGGTGGTTTCCTTCTCTCATGATCTTTCTTGGAAAGATCACATATACTTTCTCTCTAAAATAGTTTCTAAGAGATTAGGTGTGCTGTACCAGATCCGCAGTTTCTTCACCCCCTAGTCGGTTGCTCTCTCTGTACAGGGGTTTTGTCCGCCCTTGTATGGAGTATGCTTGTGTGTTGGGTGATTCAACCCACACAGGTCAACTTGACCAGGTGGAATTAAAGGCTTTTCGTCTCGTCAGTTCCCCACCTTTTACTGACTGTCTTCAATCCCGCTCTTTGCCGCAACGTTGCCTCACTCCCAATTTACTATCGCTATTATAACGGCCGCTACTCTTCTGAACTCTCTAACTGCATGCTCTACTTCTTTAATGAGAGTGCAGTGCCAGACTTTTGACACATTCTGTCCAAATCTCTAACGCACGGGTTAATCGGTATTATCAGTGTTTCATCTACTCAACCGGTCAATTCTGGAACAACCTTCCTCAATCCATCTTTCCCCCTGTCTATGTCCTCCAATCTTTCAAACGCAGTATCCAGGCGTCTCGTAAACTTTGGATCTTGGTTTTGGCTCTCTTCTTCTATAAGGGGGGGGGGGGGGTTGTGGACATTCGTCCTTAGTCCATCCTTCCTGCATAAAAAAAAAGGCAACATTTCATTACCCGAAGATAAACAACGCTTTTGCATCCAAAGGTATTTTGTGTGTTAACCGGCCCCTTCACTCGAGGCAATGAACAACAATTAATTCAAATTTATAGCTTTTAATTAAGTGTTGTTTGGCTCGAGTGCAGGGGGTTAACACACAAAACACCCCTGGACGTGAAAATTTGTTTATCTTCGGGTGATAAAATGTCATCAGGTTATAAGCTTTTATCCTGTCGTAGCTTAATGGCCAATGTTCGCATCTCAGAGTCGGAGGGCCCGGGTTTGAATCGTGGTGAGGATAAATTTGGCATATGCAAATGATTATTTCGTTATGCATGTATTACATGGCTATTCCTTACTGTCTTTGAGCAGGGTCGAGAGCGTAGTCGTAGATGCATCTGAGAGAATAGTAGAGCAGAATAAAGACGAACATCTCTGGCCAAATCAATTTGTAAATACTTCCTTTCCATCTGCAATGAAAGGAAACTATCTTTTTATCAAGATATAAAGAGTTTGTATAAAACTTTTACATCTTAAATAAGTTTTCCTAAATCAATTAATGTTGTACGATGTGAAGAAATATTCACATAAATTGGGTGCTTAATCAAAGTAGTTCCTAAGAGGAGTAATATGAAGCAAGAAATTTGGCATTATGAATCTTCTTTTTATAATATATTTCTTCAAGGTTTTCTTATTACGTGCTTCAGAACAGTAATGAAAGTAGTAAATAGTTACAACACTAATAATAAAACAAATATTAAAATATATATTCAACGAACGTTTAACTGTAAAAATATTAAAAAAAAAAAAAATTTCCTACGAGTTAAACAATTCACTATGTAAATATTCACATCCAGAATGAAGTTATCTTACCTTACACACACACACACACACACCAAACATTTCTCTAGTTTATTCCAACCGTACTACTGTAGCTGCGAGGCTAATGCCCTAAAGTCGGTGAAGACACCCAATTCGGTGTTTCGATTCCCGATGATGACAATAATAATATAGGAGTTAGTGCAATGAACCGCTTTAGTTGGGCCTGAGCGCTGTGCCAGTTTCTGGCCCTCCTGATTGGTTATTATTACTGGCTGCGAACGACGACCTTGAAACATAAACCTGGTGTTCTAAAGTCATCAAATTTAACACCCGCATACCTTTCCCTTTCATTTTCTTTGTCAACTTCTTGTTAACACTTAACGATAAGATTATGATTCGCTCTTTCTCATTCTGTCGATGTTTATTTATAATGAAAGAAATTGAATGGAAGATCGTATACTTATTACGGCGTTTCCTCGTTTGATTGTTTCTTAAACAGTGAGAATGTTTGATGAATTTGAAAAGAAAAGACCTCGTACATTACTTTAATAAGTGAAGTTCAGTTAGAGACTTACCTAAAAAGGAGTTTCCAAAATATTCCAAGATTTTCGGCAGTTGCAACTTTGCTCGTGTAAGTTACAGTCATTTTTCGAGTCCCTGAAGGTTTAAGACTGGCTGTAAGAGTACCTTCGACAACTAATAATTTCGGCAACTTAAAACTCTAAGAAAATGTACGTCATGCCCAATGGTTGAGGCAATATTATGGTGAATACAAAAATATATCGTACGGTATATGATTTGGGTACTGCACGCATTCAACAATGAAATTTAAAAGTATTACAGCATTTAATTACTCGAGAAAATAATAAGTAATTAATAACATGCTTAAAATACTATCCTTCGTGGTCAGACTTCATTAATTTGTTAACAAGATTTCACTAAATTTTCAGCGTAATTCCTGAGAATTGAAATATATAACTCGTGCTATTGCGTAACCTAAAAAAAAGAAAAAGGTACAAGAAGCATTTGAAAAGTGTTTGATGTTGGGCAGAACTTTTCAACCGGGGGTACATGTTAGATTTTTCAGGGGTACACAGTGAGATGACAAAGTGGTTTTCTCACTTTTTTTCTTTTGTAAGTGCATTTTTCGAAACTATATACAGTGGGGGGAAATAAGTATTCGTACACCTGCAAAATTGTTTTTCAATAAACTTACAATCAAACGAATTACTTCAAAGTTGAACAAAAAATGGCTATTGGCATAAATTAATATGTATTAAAACGAACGAACCAAAATTACGAATAAATAACTCGACAAATTAATTTACGAAATTAGGTGGGAAAAAAGTATTCGTACAAATTAATTTTCATAATTAATATTTAGTTGCGTAACCATTGTTGGCAATAACTGCTTGTAGACGTTTTTCCGTAGGTTCCTACTAGTGCTTTGCACTTTCTCTCGGAATTTTAGCCAACTTTCTTTGCAAATAACCTTCAAATCGGCGATGTTCCTCGGGTTCCTCAAATGAATCTGCTTTTTAATATTCGCCACAAGTTCTCAATCGGATTCAAATCAGGCGACTGGCTAGGCCACTGCAGCACCCTCACATTGTTCTGAACGAACCACTCCCGAGTAAGTTTGGCAGTATGCTTCGGATCGTTATCTTGTGGAAGCACATTCATCTCCAAGCTCCAACTGTGGACAGAGGCGAACAAATATTCTTCTAAAATATTCGCGATACAGTGCTCCATTCATTGTTCCCTCTATGACGTGAATTGCTCCAGTACCATTAGATGAAAAGCACCCCCATACCATGATGCTTCCGCCTCCGAACTTTACAGTAGGGATGGTGTTCTTTGGATCAAGAGCGCATCCATCTTTCCTCCACACATGACAAGCCGTGTTCCTTCCAAATAACTCTATTTTCGTTTCATCTGACCAAAGTACGATATTCCAGAACTCTTTAGGCTTTTCTAAATGCTCACGGGCAAACTTCAAACGAGCATCTCTATGCATTTTCTTTAGTAGGGGTGTTTTCCTTAGACGGCGAGACTTCAGGTTAATCCTGTGTAGTTCATTACTGATAGTCCGTTTAGTGACCGAAGTTCCTGCAGCCATTAATTCTTCTTGAATCTCCTTGCGAGTCGTCATAGGGTTTTCTTTAACTTTTCTTGCCATCCTTCTCCCAGCTCGGGGAGAAATTTTTCGAGGAGCACCAGTTCGAGGAAGGTTGTGAGTAGTACCCGTCTTCTTCCATTTCAAAATAACGGAGCCTATTGTACTGAATGGGATATTTAACCTCTTTGAAATGTCTCTGTAGCTCAACCCTTCATTGTGGAGCCTGATTATCTCATTTTTCTGTTCAACAGAGAGTTCCTTCGTCTTCGCCATGGCGACAACCTTCATGCATTAAGACTGAACAATGAATGAGAGCTGCAGGAAATGACGTCATCATAACGTGTCGCAAACAGTGTTGGAACATTCCAGAAGACTCATGTAGATGCTAGAGACCTCTATTTGTCCTTTAAAGAACTTATATTTATGTAACTTTTCCTAATTGTACGAATACTTTTTCCCCACCTAATTTCGTAAATTTAATTTGTCGAGTTATTTATTCGTAATTTTGGTTCGTTCGTTCGTTTAATACATATTAATTGTATGCCAATAGCCATTTTTTGTTCAACTTTGAAGTAATTCGTGATTGAAAGTTTATTGAAAAACAATTTTGCAGGTGTACGAATACTTATTCCCCCCCACTATATATATATATATATATACTGAACTCGGCATATATATGTATTTTGTATGGGGGTACATAAAAACACTTATTTTTCCAAAGGGTACGTACGGGATGGAGACAAGATTGAAAACCCCTGCTATATGAAATTAAAGTTTTTGGTAACTATTAACTACCTACGTTTTTTATGGAAAGTTCTTTGAGCAGCATTGTAATACAAAATTAATTCTGTTTTTCAAAAAAGCAGTGATTTTTACAACAATTTTCAGTTAGCAACATATCGATCGTGATATTCCAAAGCCTCGCAAATGTTACCTCTTCGAAATTTTTTTTTTTTTAATTCGTGCCGACACATTAATCCTACAAAAAAAAAATTAGAATCCATTTCTGTTTCATTGCCATTGTAACAATTGTGTTGCGAACGTTCGTGAATGTTCTCTGCAGTAAACTATATTCAAATTTTTTTCCGTCATGAAATTGTGATTTTGCTACTTACGGAACGCCTAACGTTTCATTTAGAACGACCCGCATGAATCTTTCGAGGACTGATGATCCTTCACGTTTTCATATTCATATATATATATATATATATATATATATATATATATATATATATATATATATATATATATTGTGTGTGTGTTACAAACAATAGACGTGTAAAAAGTAATAAAATGGCTAAAATCCCCAAAATTTTAAAAATAAAGAAACTAAAAACCACGAAGCTTTTCGAGAGAGACAACCCTTTCCCTTCCGGTAGTGAAGAAAACTAACAGACTGTTAGTTTTCTTCAGATTTTAAATAGGAAGGGCTGCAGTTTCTCAGAGCTCTCAAGAACATACTCGTAAGAATACTTTTTTGTTTTTGTGGATACACTATATGAAAAGAACCAGTATAGCTAAAATTTTGGGGATTATATATAATATATGTATATGAGAGGAGGTCAGAAAATAAGTTTATACGGCGTATAATTTCTTGACTAAAGGCCCTACATTGATTATGTTTGTATCAGGTGAATTCGTTAATCATTGTTGGCAACACTGCACGTCGATTCGGCTGCCACCTACCGTACATTGGTTATACGAGTCAGTTGAACATGGCGGTTCGACTGGAACAGTGCCCTGCCCTAAGGAGCAGTCTAGGACGTTTACGTTTAATAGCCGCTCATAAACGTTCCAGTGTTGAGCAATATGCAGCTGCATTAATTGTTGTGCCTTTTTGCATGAAGTCTGCGAGCAAAACTCCTTTGTGGCCCCAAAACACGGTAACCATCACTTTGCCAGTGGACCTCACAATCTTGAACTTCTTTGGTCGGGGACTCAAGAGTGTTTCCATTCCATGCTGGCACGTTTTGTTTCTGCAGTAGTACAGTGATAAACACATGTCTCATCTCCTGTGACAATGCGCTCGAGAAATTCTTGACCACTGACAGACTCGGAATATCGTTGCAGAAATGACAGGGCACTGTTCCAGTCTAGCCATGTTTAACTCATTAACTGACTCGTATAACCAGTGTACGGTAGATGGCAGCCGAATCGACGTGCAGTGTTGCCAACAATGATTAACGAATTCACCTGATACAAACATAATCAATGTAGGTCCTTTAGTTAAGAAATTATACGCCGTGTAAACTTATTTTCTGACCGCCCCTCGTTATATATATATATATATATATATATATATATATATATATATATATATATATATATATATATATATATATATATATATATATATATATATATATATATATACCGGATAAATGGAATGTCACACTGATCAAAAACTGCAAGAGTGCAATCGCTAAGCCCTTATATTGGATATGGAGACGATCACGCGGCACGGGAGAAATACCGAGCATCCTGAAGAGAACGAACATGGTTCCAATATATAAAGGAGATCGATCCGAGGCCAAAAACTATAGGCGAGTGTCGCTTATATCACATCTCACTAAAATATGTGAAAGAATAGTTAGAAAATATGACTTTTTGGAAACTCGGAAAAAATTAAATGATAGGCATGATATGCTTGACCGGAATCGATGTTGGTTATCACAACTAATGGGACACTAACAACATTATTGATGCATTTGAAAGTAATGAAAACTATGATACACAGACTTGGTCAAGGCGTTCGACAAGTGTGACTTGGATCATAGCACATAAACTGAAATATATGGGAATAACAGCAAAAGTAGGAAAATGGATATATAATTAATTTAGTGAGCGGCAACAAGTCGTTACAGTTCAAGGAATATCTTCATCAGAATCGGAAGTCCTTAGCTCAGTACCACAAGGAACAGTATTAGCTCCACTACTCTTCATAATCATGCTAACTGACATAGATGAGGACGTTACCAGTGACAGCACAGTAACATCCTTTGCTGATGACACAAAGATTAGTAGAAAAATAAGAAACCCAGAGGATATAGGATCCCTACCAACAGACTTGAACAGACTTGAACAGAATCTACAGTTGGTCGGAAGGTAACAATATGAAATTTAACACCGAGAAATTTCAACTGTTCAGATCCTCCCTTCTTTTGTACCTTAAATCCATGAAATACTATACCCAAAATGGACAGAAAATTCAGAGAAATTGTTAAGCAAAGAATTTAGGTGTTGCAATGACTGGTGACGCGAAATTTTAAACACAAAATAAGATAGCAATAAACAGAGCAAAAAGAATAACTGGACAGATACTGAGAACCTTTAAATTAAAGGAAAGGAATATGATTATTCCTTTATTGAAAACACTAATCACACCCGAGTTGGAATACTGCTTGGTCCTAACATCCCCATATAAAAAAAGGAGATATTAATCAGCTAGAAGGAATTCGGAGAAACTTCACAACCAAGATCACTGGATGCAAAGAACAAAATTACTGGGAAAGGTTACGCGAATTAAACTTAAATTCACTGGAAAGAAGGAAAGAGAGGAGGTACATCATTACTTACACTTAGAAAATAATGGAGGAACTAGCCTCTAATCTTACTCTGAACCCTATAACCCCCCAGACAACAGTGGAAAGTAGAAAAGGAAGAATGTGTCGTGTTCCCAAATTAAAGGCTAGACAGGGAACATTCTCAACCCTGAAGGAAAATAGTTTTGTTGTGAGAGGACCAAGACTGTTTAACCATCTGTCAAACGAACTAAGGAACACGAGTAGTGGTATAATGGTTCAGACCAACAGAAACCCTAGGATGTTGCAGTGGATATCTTCAAAAGAAGATTAGACGCCTGGCTCGGAACAATCTCAGATGAGCCCGGCATACCTGGCTCTGTGAGGTAGAGAGCAAAAAAGAAACTAACTCTCTAATTTAACAGGCCAACTTGAGAGGAGGGGCGATAAGTTTGACCTTCGTGAAGTGAGGAATCATCGCACGGAACATTTGAAAGGAAAGAGATTTATGTATGTATGACTTGACCTTCGTGAAATGAGGAATCGTCGCACGGAACATTTGAAAGGTATATTTGTAAAGTATGATTTACCTTGGAATACTCTGAACATTTTTTTTTTATTTGAAGAACATATATTAGAAATCGTGCTTTTCTGAAGGAAACCTTAATTTATACAATAATAGACTACTTGTATGTATGCATTTGTTTAGTTATTTATTAACAAATTAATTCTGTGTCATGAGTATCTATGAATCATAATTTACCTTCACGGCTGCCCGCGTAGTCAATCTCAAAAACATCTAAATTGTCGCGCCTTTTCGGTGCCAAAACCTTCCAGTACATTCTCTTCCGAGAAGATATGTAGGTAGATATGTTGAGGACCCATAGACGACTTAGAATTAATTTGCAATTAAAAATACAAAACATGCCTAATTTGTTATGTGATGCTATATTTGAATGAACGTTAAATTTTATAATAAACATTAAAATAGAATTAAGTTGATGACATTTATTCATAAATAATTTAGTCCTCTGACCGAACACACTACAGATGGCAGGAAAGGAGAAAAGTAACGCAAAAGTTGGCGGAGTCACAGGCTTTGTAATAAATAATCCTTGGTAGTTCTTCGCTCGCTCATGACTGCAGATGGTGCTGGACCGCCGAGTTGTCAGTTATTTTTTTCTATCTCCTCCGTAACTGCAAAGCCCATTTGACGGAGGGAGGGAACCTACAGCTTTGTGGAATCTGAACCACGGGTCGTTGCACAATTTACATCTGGAAATGGAGGGAGGGAGGTAGGTAGGTAGGTAGGTCTCGGTCGGTCGGTCGGCCCATATTCAGTCGAGTCTGCATTTGTTGGTTATGAGGGGCTTCACTACAGTTTCATTAACATTGTTTTGACTGATACTGATCGTTACAACCTACTGTTAAGTACTGAGTACAGTTTTGATGCAGCAGTTTGGTTCACGTCTCACAGTTCGTGCTAAGGTTCTTTTGTTACATTCTGTCAATGTTGCTTTACATCCACAATTGCTTATTTGATGTAGTTTTTTCCCATGTAGTCTATTTATAATTATCGAGACTGCTGCTTGAGATACACGAGCAATTTCGACGACTTTTGTCACTAAAGCATTAACCAAAAGGGTTACATTCTCCTTCCATATTCATTAACATTTTTTTAAAGTGCCTTTTCTTTTTTTTAATTTACGTTGCAAGAACAGAAGTAAACAGTATCATCATATTCAAATACTGTAATGTAATATACATTCATATATTGATTTTAATGATATTGGAAAATACAACACCAAAAATGTTGGTGTTATATGTATATTAGGCCGGGTCGAATTTCTGGGGGCAGATCGGGCACTATGTGGGGCTTCAAAAATGAAAATAGTCTCATAAATGAAAATGGAGACCATTTAAAGCAGTGATGCACAAACCCTGGCCCGCGGGCCAAATGTGTCCCCCACGGGTCTCTTCAATTCAATGAAAAAGTTAGAATATAAAAGTGACCCAATTTATGACTTAGATGGAAAGTAAGTAGGCTAATACATTTAGTTATTTTCTTCGCTTGGCCCTCACATCAAAAAAGTTTGTGCACCACTGATTTAGAACATCATCTCATAGATATGACCCCCCTAAAATTGCATAATATATATCGTGTGCAATTTTCAGGCAATTACCTCAAAAATTTCATGTTCTAATTATCATATATTTATAGAGGAATTATAAGAATTTATGCTCTTTAAATTTACTTATGATCCATGCATGATTCTATAAAAGCTGGATTTTTAATTTTTTAAAAAGGTTGAAAAAATGTCAACCAGAAACAAATCTTCGAATGCAGCTTTTGGTTTTGCCATTGAATTCCGTCGATCAATGATTCCTACAAAGGCAGACGTTGTCAGACACTATTTCTTCATTCAAAAGAGAGAAAAAAATCAAGTCAAGGGGATCAGCAACTGCGAACGATTGCTACAATATAGTTACCAAAGATCTTCAAGATATTTGGACCATGTTCTCTTTCCCTGTCATTCAAGAAAGATCTATTTCTTCTGCAGTGGAAAGATTAATCAGATCAGCTCTTTCCTTGAACAAGGTTCCTCTACGTCAAAGGAATGAAAATTTTGCTAAAAAACTTGCTTCATATGATGAAATGTTTGACATTTGTACTTGCAAATGTTATGATAAAGGAATAGAAAGGCCGTTTTGTCGATGCGAGGTAAAAATCCCAATGGTAGAGTGGGAGTCATTTGTAGGCCAAATGCAAAGAATAAATCAATTAGGGCCATTTGATTGTGAAGCTGCCGCTGTCTAGAGACGATCCCTCTCAAGAGCAAGAGAAGAACAAGAGAGGCAACAAAGGTCACAAGTGGAAATGGCAGAGGCTATGGAAGTTGTACCATCTTCTTCAGTAGATGACTTTAGCGAAGATATAGAAGACAGTGACAATGAGCTAGAATTCGTGCCCGATGTGGAATTGATTGAAAATGATCAAAATAGGTATTCATACAATGAATTACCATTGGTGGCAGACCGTTACCGTGCGAGTTCGAGAGCTACAGCAGCTATTGTTAATGCTGCATTGAAAGATATGGGAATAATCGATCAATCTAACATGCTTGATAGGAAGAAAATAGAAAGAGAGAATTCGTGTAGGCAAGAAAAATAGTTAGATCTAGATGTGAAAATGTGAATATTGAATGTATAGGGTTTGATGGAAGAAAGGATACGTTACCCAAGCATGGAAAAGAGAAAGAAGAACATTATGTGGTGATCAAAGACCCTGGAGGTATCTATGTAGACCATCTCTGCCCTGACGCAGGAAATGCTTGGTGTATAGCTGATGAAATTATAACGTTCTTAATTGATTCAGCGAGCATCGACACTCTCAATGCTCTGCTATGCGACGGTACTGCTGTCAATACTGGTAGAATTGCTGGTACCATAAAATTGATTGAAATTTTTTTGCATAGATCAGTTCAATGGCTCGTGTGTCTTTTACACATGAATGAACTCCCCTTCAGACACATATTTGAAACCAGACGGAAAAACATCAGGGTAAAATACCTTTAAAGGTTCAATTGGAGCCAAATTGAAATGTGATTTAACCATTTTAGATTTAGTGGCATTTTCACCAGTTCAGGGCAACGTCCAAGATATACCACCGAATGTCGTGAAAGAGTTGAGCAGTGATCAAAAGTATATCTCTGATATGTGCCTAGCAGTGCAATCTGGATGGGTATCTGAAAGTCTAGCCCGCAGGTCTCCAGGTGCCATTCATCATGCTCGCTGGATTACCCGAGCAAACCGGATTCTTCTTTTACATGTATTGACTTTGCATCCCGAACAAAATCTGAAAGAACTGGTAACCATCGTCATGAAATCATATGCTCCTGGATGGTTTCATATCAAATCCCATCCTAAAGCTACTGATGGAGCACGGAATTTTTTTCATTTGATTGTCTTGATGCGAGGATTGGAAGAAAAACATAGCATTATTATGGAACCGGTATTCCGTAATAATGCCTATTTTGCCAATCCAGAAGCTATCCTACTGTCAATGCTTACTGATCGCAGACAACATGTCAGAGAAGATGCTCTTCAGAAGATACTTCTCAGTCGGACACGTTTCAGTGGCACACGAAATTTTGAGCTTCCTAAATCTCTAAATTTCGATTCCAAAGACTACTATGAGATGATTGACTGGAGAAAGGAAGCTATCAATCCTCCACCTTTGATAAGGAATTTCAGCAAAGAAGAGCTACTGCATACAAGAACAGAACCCTTGAAAATTGCTGCCTTTTCATACCACAGTCAAAGCGTGGAAAGTGCAGTGAACTTAGTGACAAAAGCATCAGAACAAAGGATTGGCTACGGCAATCGGCACAAATTTATCCTCAATCAACTGGAATCAAGAAAAAGACTGCCACAGTTTGAATGGAAAAGCCAATGGGGCCAAGGCACATCCACAAGTAATTAGTGAATTGTGAAGGTAATTTTTAAATTAAATTTTGTTTTTACTTCAAAGCTGTTTTGTGTAAAATGGTACGATAGACTAATTGTCTTCTTTTCAAACAAATATACTAGGCCTATATGAGGTTTATGAATTGGTCTCCTAGGCAATCAGTACTCCAAACTAAAGTTTATGCCACCCTTTTCTATATACTGATAACACTTTTTGGGGATGCGGCAATTTTTCAAGGATTTGAAATTTCTTGGATAATTGCCTGAAAATTGCACATGAGGTATATTATGCAATTTTAGGGGGGGGGGGGGGGGGGGGGGGCGGTCATCTCTCTAAATGATCTCCATTTTGATTTCTGATACTATTTTTAATTTGGGGGCAGAGCCAAAAATAAGAGGGAGTATGGTAGTGGTACGGAGGGGAGCATAAACTTTCTTTTGGAGTATGTTGGTCAGGATATCATTTCATAAACCCCACATAGTGCCCATCTAAAAAAAATCATTTTGATTAGATTTCGACCCGGCCTAAATTGTATATGTATATATAAAATAACGATAACTTATTTTTTTCCTCCTATTGTATTAATGAAACGGTACCCTTTTGTAATTTCTTATCAGAAAAATAATCTTGCATCCTGTTTACGTGTCAACAGATAACCAAATTCGGACTTAGGTATGAATAAACTAACTTCTTAATTTTAAGTAAAAAAGTTTAAAAACTTCTCATAATAGTGTATAAGATTATGAAAAATCATTATCATCTCTTTTTAATACAGGAAAAAAAGGAACTGAGAAAAATAGTTCTTTGTATAGCCAACTATTTCTCACTCTCATTTGCTATGTATCTATTCATCTATCCACGCTCGTAACCTGGTAGGAGTTTCGTGTAACGATCCATTGTTATATGGAGATCAAGCCGGTGCTACTGTAGTATGCGGTCTACCTACGATTCGGCGGTCTACCTTTTAATTATAGCTTCTTATCTTGTTTACTAATTGTTTGTTTACATCCCATTGTCAATCGCCCTTGACGATTGGTTAGGTTTAGTCATGATATTTTCGTTAGTTTTAACGAAAATATCATGATTAAACCTAACCAATCGTAGGTAGACCGCATACTACAGTAGCACCGATCAAGCCTGTGGCCCTACCGTAAAGTTGGTTTAGTGAATGCGGGAAGTTTTATATATATATATATTTGTAAAGTACGTTACATCCAATCTGTGAAACCAGTCATTTCGCCTAATATCCGTGACCCTTAACCCTTTCAGCCCTGAATTTTTTGTAGGGTTAAGTTATGAATGCGTGTATTTGAAACGTTAGCAATTGGCATCTTCAGTCCTTAAAGGGTTAACGTAGGTAATACGCATTACTAATTAACCATCACGAAGTCATTAATCGCTTAATCGAATTACCCTAAATGCCCGAAATATTTAGGCATTACACGAAATGAATGGTTTCACACATCGAGTAACATATATACGACTATCATGGGAACTTACCAACTCGGATAACATTCATCCCACTGTACTAACGCAACATAACTCGTAAGATGGATGGGCAAAAATTATACAATCAATAACCGTTTTTAATGATACCTCATTCAAGAACGGTTATGTTATGGAAGAATGTAATTAAAAGAACTATAACTTAAATGAGACCTATCAAACTGTGTGTTTGTCTATAGGGCTAATTTAAATGTACACTTTGTCTGCGGACATCTAAATACAAATTTTTCACGTTTTTTACAATTACACCAGCGTTCACGTTTTGTACAAATTACACCAGCTTTCACATTTTGAACAAATTGTAGTCGGTATCTTTCACCAGTCCTTTAAATTTTGTATAAGTTCAGTTAAATCCATACATGTGTGCATCTTTCTGCCACGAATCATTAAACTCAACTGTGACTTATGTCATATACATAAAGGATTCACCTCACTGGTTGGTGTCACGGATGAAATGGGTGTGTTTTTCCCAACTACATTTTGTATTGAACCAACTCGTCTAATAATTTAGTTTTCGTTGCGTGCAACAAACGCAATCTTTTATCTCATGAACCTCCAAGCCAGCCAGCCACACATACACAGTACAATATACAAGCACAATCACTTTTTGATTCATGACCATTTTAATACTCAAAAGTTCTAAGTAAGAAATGGTGCCAGACACTTCTTTTGCTATCTTTTATATTTCAGATAATTTTTTAAACGTACCATAAGCGGTAATGAATTCTAATCAGTATGACTTTACGACGGTAATTTTACTTATTCTGCTGTAAATGTTATTTCAGTGTTTGAATTCGTGTAATATTTCACAGTTCATCAAAAAGTGTGTGTTGGTAAAAGGTGTGAAGCGAGGTGCAACTTATATAATTATATAACTAAACTGAGGTGCTGAAGAACTATTTCCATTATGTCACTAAGCAAACCTCTTCCGGTTTTCTCAGGTAATTCCGCCATGCCAAGACAATTCGAATGCAATAAAAGTTTTTAAAATGTTCGCCTTATTTCCTCATGTCTGAAACACATCAGTTATGAAAGACAAAATAATTTGTGGAAACACAAACACACACACACACACACACACACACACACACACACACACACGACTCCATAAATTTATACTTCAACATTGGCAGAGAGGTGCAAGTAATGTTAGTCACCGAGAAAAGTACAAATTAACATTCGCGAAGAAGGGTGCAAATATTCTTGTCCTTAGAAAGGTACGAAGGTTGCACTTTTTAAGTGAATGTGCGCGTGCGAGCGCGCATAAGTGAGGTTAAAGTGTGTGATAATTCACAGATATACATATTTTTTTTTTTTTTACTTACTACCGCGAGAAACAAAAAAACCCTCGCAACTCAAAACCTTCAAATAATATGATCATTTTAACTTAAAGGGAAGCTCCTTGGGGATAGTCTAGGATAGTTCGTGCTTTTTAGAAAAAAGTTGCATTTTTAATTTAGGTACGTAGCCAGAGCATAATTTAATAGTTTTACAATACGAAATATTCAAATTTTCTAAAACATTTCTGCTTTTGTTCATGTCTTCTCGTGTCGTTGGGAAGTTCGTACTGTTTGAGCAATTTCTCATTGTTCTATGGAGCCTTCAGTCAGTCGCTCATACACTCGCTCGCGCATTATTTCCCAAATACACGCTTACATAACACGCACATCTTGTGCATTGCGCGCGCGCGCGCACACACACACACACACTGACAGACTGACTCAAAAGGCTTGGGCCCATACCGAGGAGGTACCAATGGCAACTTTTGAAGGTAAACTGTTCCACGTGTCACAGATCTTATACGTAAAGTAATTCCCACACACACTAGTCCTAAACCGTTTCAAATCCAACTTCCAACCATTGTTGCTAGTTGGGTTATCATTTCAACTAAACATGCTTCTAAAATCGACATCTTTGAACCCGCGTCACGTAAGCGTCGATTGTAGCCCATATGCCTAACGGAAGGGATTAACTTTGTGGCATTCTTCAGCCGGTTTTCAATCCACCTACCTACTTCCCCACCAATACCCAGCGCGCGCACTTTGGCCATTAGCCGGCGGTGAGGTACCTTATCAAAGGCCTTCTCATCAATCGCCCTACTCTTATCATACTCACTCAACATGACGTGGAAAAACTCGACCAAGTTGGTGAGACACGACCTATGCCGTCTAAACCCATGTTGAAGTCCCCAAGTAGCTTGCAGGAATCCAAATGGTCAACAATCCTACCCGCTATTATCCCCTCTAATTATTTACCTACAACTGAAGTGAAATGGTGTTATTTATAGAGGTCCCAAAGCCTCTTCCCACGCATGCGGTAGCAGTAGGGTCCTAATAGTAAGAGTAGAGAAAAAGACAATACTAAGTTTTTTTTTTTTTTTTTTGTTGGTCAGAGGAGAGCATCCTTAACCTAAGCTAAAAGGATAGAGTAGGGATGGGGTCCTAGTAACCCACGGGACAGGTTTGTACAAGACTTCACCCGCCCTCCCGAAAAAGAAAGAACCGAAAGGAACTGGCAGCCAATTTCTCTAGAATACCACGACTCGGGACCGGAGGGCTGTCACACCCCAAGTGTGTGTGTGTGTGTGTGTGTATATATATATATGTTAAACACAGACCGTGCATGGAAGAAGGAACTCTTCTGGGAAAATTAAATCCACTATAGTCCGAATAAGTAATGGTAAATGACAAATACCATAGTTTTTCTTTTTCATGATGCTAGCCGGACGTGGGCAACGGGTCTCTCGCAAAGAGATCCCATAAATATAGCTTCCCTCACCAGCTATCTGCAAAGCAGACAGGATCCAGCTTTGGGACATGGACCTAGGGTTTAAAGCAAGCCGTGTCCCTACATTCAGAACCTCTATATAAGTAAAAGACTCGTTGCATTCACGTCGGATTGAATAAACAAAGAAAAAGGGGTAACTATAGTATTTTTAGCCAAAAAAACAAAAACTTAAACCTCAACCGGGACATTGAGCGTCCACTTTTCAAGGCACGTAACACGTCCGTTTAATATACACAAACTCAGAATGGTCCCCTGAGAAATTTATATGTTAAACACAGATCGTGCATGGAACAAGGAACTCTTCTGGGAAAATTAAATCCACTATAGTCCGAATAAGTAATGGTAAATGACAAATACCATAGTTTTTCTTTTTCATGATGCTAGCCCGACGTGGGCAACGGGTCTCTCGCAAAGAGATCCCATAAATATAGCTTCCCTCACCAGCTATCTGCAAAGCAGACAGGATCCAGCTTTGGGACATGGACCTAGGGTTTAAAGCAAGCCGTGTCCCTACATTCAGAACCTCTATATAAGTAAAAGACTCGTTGCATTCACGTCGGATTGAATAAACAAAGAAAAAGGGGTAACTATAGTATTTTTAGCCAAAAAAACCAAAACTTAAACCTCAACCGGGACATTGAGCGTCCACTTTTCAAGGCATGTAACACGTCCGTTTAATATACACAAACTCAGAATGGTCCCCTGAGAAATTTATATGTTAAACACAGACCGTGCATGGTATTTGTCATTTACCATTACTTATTCGGACTATAGTGGATTTAATTTTCCCAGAAGAGTTCCTTGTTCCATGCACGGTCTGTGTTTAACATATAAATTTCTCAGGGGACCATTCTGAGTTTGTGTATATTAAACGGACGTGTTACGTGCCTTGAAAAGTGGACGCTCAATGTCCCGGTTGAGGTTTAAGTTTTGGTTTTTTTGGCTACAAATACTATAGTTACCCCTTTTTCTTTGTTTATTCAATCCGACGTGAATGCAACGAGTCTTTTAATTATATAGAGGTTCTGAATGTAGGGACTAGGCTTGCTTTAAACCCTAGGTCCATGTCCCAAAGCTGGATCCTGTCTGCTTTGCAGATAGCTGGTGAGGGAAGCTATATTTATGGGATCTCTTTGCGAGAGACCCGTAGCCCACGTCGGGCTAGCCTCATGAAAAAGAAAAACTATGGTATTTGTCATTTACCATTACTTATTCGGACTATAGTGGATTTAATTTTCCCAGAAGAGTTCCTTGTTCCTTTTAAATATTCAGACGAGCAGCACGATATCTTTAGCCTTCAATGAAGAAGTGATGCCTTTCTAATAAATAAAAATCCTTCAAAACAAATTCCGATACAGATTCTATTGTGTAACGTTTCAGACTAGTGCACGTATAGTGAGGGAGTACTCAAAAGCTTTTTCCGAAATACTAATACTTTATACTTTCGATGTTTTCTGTCAGCAGTGGCTGGCGGAAGAGCAGCCGTTTCTCTGGTATATTGTACGACTACTGGTTGTGTGAATGTTTAATCATACATGGCATTAGAATTTTAGTTCTTATTCATAGTTTCTCCTTTTCAAAGTTTTTTTTTTCCCCTCGTGTTAGCTTGGAGTGGATCTCCGGGAGCGTGTTAGTCTAAGTTCTGTACCCACTCTCAAACTAACCCCATCCTCCTTAAACTTATTTCTCCAGAGGTTAGAACTCCCGGGATTACTCGACAAAAATCATGCTCTGAATACAGACCCGGTCCAAATGCGTACTACACTTACGAATGAGGAGATTTCACCCGAAGATAATGGTAATGACTTTCCTGTCTCGAACAGTATTATTTGTGAACCTTCGGTGCTCCGAATTCTCTGGTTGGCCTACCATTGCGTCGTAATATCTATTTTACTGTGGTTCAGTGGTTCATCGAATCGATATTTAAATGTCCGTGTCCGTCATTTCAGTCCGAGATGCATCATGAGAAACGTTGTATAATCGCCTAGCATTCTGGCAATGAGCAAAAGAATGATTAGTTTCAAGTTTACAATATTGGCCTGATACCCCGAGAGCGCGGCTTTGTAGAATGTCCAAAGCACCGATGATGTACAATTGAACGAAATATCTTAATTATACAGCCGACATTACTTGAAACGTGGACAGAATTAAACGTAGTAAGAGTTGAACGGGTATGATCATCAATCCGTTTTGGAGTGCGCTTCACGGCTAAACGTTTTCGAGTTTCGCTTCCTTAATGTATCTGATACAATCCTGATGATATATCAAACTCGTAGTTTAACATAGGGTGTGAAATTGGCAAGGCAAATGGTGAGCCCTACTAGTAATTTCTGTTGAGGAAAGGTTCACTCGGCGTCTTGGAAGCTTCCACAGCAGAGTACTATCAGGTTGAAACTAAACCTTTTGTGGATCATTAGAACCAGCAAATAGAGTTCGAAAAAGATTTTTACAAAATACCCACTGAAATCGGGAAATTTTTGGGAAGCATAGTCTGCAAGAACTCTCTGAAAAGAACCAAGAACATGTCCCCACAATACCCCATCGATTAGGTACTCCGGCTTGCCGGGCCGAGGGGGCTCGTACACCTCGTGGGCTGTTGGGGTTTCCTCAACACCTCGCGGGGTGTGGGCGAAGAGTTACCTAGTTGCGTTTTTTGTGCTTTTTTTCCGTCTCCCGAAATTTTTGTCTTGACTCGGTCTTGAGCCGCTGTCAATTGTAGTATCCCCGGCCCCCCCCCCCCCGTTTGTATTTTGCAGCCTTGGGGTCATCGGGTGCACTCGCCGGGGGTCATCGCTCCGTGGCTGAGCCGTGCTTTGGGGACGGTACGGGCGCCCGGACCGCTGCTGCGTCTGGATTGGGTCTTTGCTAGGCCCTTAACGGACAAATCTCCGTAGAGCCAATCTGCTGTTTTTAAAACGACAGTCAGGTTGGGGAGCGGGCTACCCGGGACGTTGGGCCTGCGCCTTGAAGGATGCAGCGGCGGATGGTGCATTGCCTTGGGTCCGAGGCTGACTTTTTTGTAAAGCTATTGTTTATGGGTTCAATTTCAAACCTTCAATCTCCTGCTGTTGACGACTCTGGCCCGCCCATGGGCCTGTCCCTGCTGTCAATTTCTGTCCGGTGGACAGGTTCCTTGTTCTCCGCCCTTCCGCTGGCTCCCTTCCGGGCAACTCGGAACGGGTGTTTCAGCGTCTTAAGACGGTGGGGGTTCCCTGTCGTTATGATATCCGCCCTCTGAAGGATGGGTCTCTTCTTTTGAAGTCCCGTTCTTCGGGGGTGACTGAGTCCCTTCTACAGTTGCAGGATGTTTTGGGTTGCAGAGTTTCTGTGACTCCCCATCCGCAATTGAATAGCTGTCAGGGCACCATTTTCGCTTCCCGTTTGTTGTCAATCCCGGTTGGCGAGTTGCAGGAGGATCTTGCCCCCAGGGGGTAACGGAGGTCTTCCGCTTTTCGTCGCGCCGGGATGCTGCTCTTACCCCGTCCGCTCGTCTGCTCCTGACCTTTTGACTCCCTTGTGCCTCCGGCCCAGGTGTTCTGGGGCGTGGGTGATCGCCGGTCGTGAGAGTTTTCGGTGCGACCGTATGTGCCTGAGCCGGTTCGCTGCTTTGACTGCAATCAGTTCGGCCATGTTAGCTCTGCGTGCCGCCGTGAGGGTGAGCTATGTGTCCGCTGCGGTGGGCCTGCGCACCCTACCCCGTGCACGAAGCCCCCGTGGTGCTCGAACTGTTCGGGGGCCCATCCTTCCTCCTCTCGGGACTGCCCCGTTTTCAAGTTTGAATTCGATGTGCGGTCCTTAAGGACTACGAATTCCTTAGTGCGCGGGAGGCGCGCGATAGGGTCCGTGACCGGGAGCCGCGGCGGGGGTTGTCCTATGCTGCGGCTCTTGGCCATGGCGGGTCCTCGGGCCCCTCCCGTGCTACCCCGGCGCCTACCGAAGTGGTGCCCCCCCTGGAAGTTCCGGGGGTTGATGGTCCTCCTGGCGCCGCGGGACCTTCTTGTCCCTCTGCCTCACTTTCAGACATCCCATCTGATTCCCTGCCTACTAGTGCCCCTTCTCCCTCTCCGGCCTTGGGGTCTGGATCCTTGCCTACTCATCTCTCGGGTGGGGAAGGTGATGCCCCGAAGGAGAGGAGGAAACGTCGCCGTGGTCGGAGTCAGTCCTCCAGACCCGATCATGACTGCTGCTCGCCCTGCTTCCCCTTCACCGGAGGGGAAGCGACGCGCCGCTCCTGATCCGCTCGGGACTCCTCCCCCTATACGGAGGGCTGGTGAGGCGTCACCTCCCGGTGTCCCGACTAGTGTCCGGGTGTCGGTTGAGGTACACCGCCCCATGACACCCTCGATTACTGACTCGGTTCCCATGGTGGACCCGGTCGAGAGGAGCCTGGCCCTTTCATGGACTCTCCCCCTTGGCTACTGCTGAGTGTGGTCGGGTCTCTCTCCTGGATCTACCTCTCCCACCTGTGGTGGACCTTTCCTCCCCCCCCCCGTCTTGTCTGGTGTGACGAGCCCTCGAACATCTGGTTCTCCCCGGCCCCCCTCTGGTGGGGAGTCGGGGGTTTCGGCTGGGCCCGTCTCGTCGTCTCTCCCCCCTCAGGGGAGCCCCCCTCTGAACTCCCTGTTCCACTTTCCACCTCTCGTTCTACTACGGGTGAAGCAGCTGCGGGGTCGGTGGCCCCTACCCCCCCGTTCGGGGTGAGTCGGGGAAGCCGATTCCGTCCCTGGTTACGGACCGTTGAGTTTGCTGCTCAGCTTGGTCCGTGGCTATTTCTCTTTTCTCTGCTTTTATAATGCCACTTCCCCTTACAGTTCCATTTTGCATTGGAACTGTAGGGGGCTTTTAGCTAACTGGGAGAACCTTGCCTCCCTGCTGGAGCGAGCGGCCTTCCTGTGTTTGTCTCCAGGAGACTATCCTGGCTGCGCGGGGCTCCCTCGTCTCTCTGGCTATGTTGGTTTCCCTTGCACCCCGGATGAGCACACACGCCGGCGGGGTGCGGCGATTTATGTACATCATTCATTACCCTCGCGAGGTGTGCCTCTTCGTACTTCCTTGCAGGCTGTGGCTGTGCGGCTCTTTTTAGATCGCCAGTACACTGCCTGCTCGATTTATATTCCTCCTCATGACCCTCCTTCTCGCGACGCGGTTCGCGAGTTGGTGTTGCAACTGCCTCGACCGTTTCTCCTCCTCGGGGACTTTAACAGTCGCGACCCGGCTTGGGAGATGTCCGGTCGACTAATGTTGCTGGTATGTTGCTCTCCTTAATGGAGGAACTTTCCTTCGCGTGCCTCAATTCCGGTGAACCTACCTACTTCCACGAACCCACGGGTTCATCTACCTGTATTGATCTCTCCTTGGTGTCCCTCGATGCCTTACTCGATTTTTCGTGGAAGGTGTTGGGGGACTCTTATGGCAGTGATCATTACCCAGTCTGTCTTGAGCCGGTCGGACCGCAGCCGGGTGTCTCGTCTCGACCGAGGTGGTGCCTTGCGCGGGCTGACTGGCCATCCTTCAGAGCTCGTTCCGTCATTGCCCGTTCGGTGTTGAGCTTTGGCTCTGTGGATGAGAGCTTGGAGTTCTTCGAGCGGGTGGTGATGGGCGTCGCGGAGGACTGTATTCCTCGATCTTCCGGTAACCCGCGGACGCGTAGCGTCCCGTGGTGGACTCCAGCATGTCACCAGGCGGTGTGTGAGAGGAAGAGGGCAACGCGCCGCTTCCACCGCACCCGGCGCGCGGACCACTTGATTGAGATGCGGCGGGCGAAGGCTTTCGCCCGCCGGACTCTCAAGTTGGCCCGTCGGGCCTCTTGGCGTGCTTTTGTGTCCGGCATTTCCTCGTCTACCCCTTCTGCTGCTGTGTGGCGGAAGGTACGTAGTATCGAGGGGAAGCCGGTCCCTGCTAGTCGCCCTGTCCTTCGGGACGGGGACGGCTTCCTTTCGGATCCTGCTGCTGTGGCCGATCGGCTGGCCGGTGCTTTTGCTGCGGTTTCCCGTTCGCCTTCAGCTGCGGATCGTCCTTTGTCGGATGTTACGTTCCCGCCGCCTGGGAACGAGCCCTATAACCGTCTCTTTACGATGCGGGAACTTCGGGCTGCCTTGGCAACCCGTCGTTCTTCCGCCCCTGGCCCTGATGACATTCCGTATGACTTTATTTGGAATCTGCACCCGATGGCCCTACACTTCTTGCTGGATCTTTTCAACCGGGTGTGGGTTGAGGGGTCGTTCCCTTCCCGTTGGAGGGAGGCGATTGTGGTCCCGATACCTAAGCCGGGGAAGGATCCGGCGGAGGTGGCGGGCTATCGGCCTATTGCCTTGACGAGCTGCTTATGCAAGCTCCTTGAAAAGATGGTGGCCGTCCGACTTTCCTTTACACTGGAGTCGCTTGGGTTATACCCCCGACCCAGTATGGCTTTCGTCGATTTCGGGGTACTCTGGACCCCCTTCTCCTCCTTGGTCATGATGTACGGGAGGCCTTTTCCCGCCGGAATCTTGTTCTGGCCGTCTTTTTCGATCCAAAAGGCCTATGACACGACCCGTCGGGGAGTTGTCATGGACCGTTTGAAGTCTCTTGGTTTTGTGGGCTTTTTGCCCACATTTCTTCGTAACTTCCTCTGCCGTCGCACTTTCCGCGTCCGTAATGGGGGGCCCTATCTGACCTGTATGTTCAGGAGGAGGGGGTGCCCCAGGGGTGTGTCTTGAGCGTCTCCTGCTTCAATCTGGTCATGTCTGCGCTACCGGGAGCCCTTCCGCCCTCGGTGCGCTGTTCCATCTACGCCGACGATCTGGCTGTCTATGCCGCGGGGACGAGTCCCCCCCTCGTGGAGAGGCAAGTCCAACTCGCGGTCAATCGGGTTGAACGCTGGGCGTCGTCGGTGGGCCTTACGCTGTCTTCCCCGAAGACTTCGTGTGTGGCCTTCCTTCCGTCGAGGAGACGGGGATCCGGCGCCGTCCCGGCCTTTAATCTTACACTCGGGGGTCAGCCTCTGGCCCTCGTTCAATCAGTACGTTTCCTGGGTATGGTTTTCGACAGCCGTTTGAGCTGGGTTCCCCACCTTCGCCGGCTGCGCGAGTCTACAAGACGTACCCTGGATTTGCTGGGACATCTGTCGCATACTACATGGGGCGCGGATAGGCGGACACTCCTCCGTTTGTACGTGTCCCTGGTACAGTCAAAATTAGACTATGGGAGTGTGCTGTACGGCTCCGCCTCGCGTACGGCCCTTCGGATACTGCATCCAGTCCTCTCTAGAGGACTGCGCATGTCATCTGGCGCCTTCCGCTCCTCTCCGGTTGATAGTCTGCAGGTTGAGTGCGACATCCCTCCCTTGGAGGATCGGGGGTCGTTCCTCATTGCCAAGCACTATCTCCGGATTCTCCGTCTTCCCAACTCTCCTCTGTTCCAGATGGTTGAGAGGGCGTTCTGCCGGGATGGGGGTTGGTATTTCACCGACACGGTGACCTCCCTCCCCGATGGTATGGGCACTCCTCCATCCGTTATACTGGTCTCTTTCAGGGGTGTTGCACCTTGGGAGAGCACCCCTGTTGCGTGCTGTAGAGCGTTGCGCCCCGTTCGCAGGGCCGATTCTGACTCTGCCTTGCTTCGGTCTCTGTTCCTTCAGCATGCTGCGTGTCACTCTGCATGTGTTGCGGTCTTCACAGATGGCTCGAGGGCGTTGGGGCTGCGGCTGTTCCCCAGTCGTCTGCCCTTGCTCCCCGATGTACCCATCTCCCTGATGAGGCTTCCGTGTTCACGGCTGAGCTCTATGCCATTCTGAGCGCTCTGGAGGTGATGCGGGAGCATCCGGATGGGTCGTTTGTCATCTATTCGGATTCCCGCAGTGCCCTGGTGTTTTGACCCTGTCCACCCACTGGTCCGACGAATCCAGCTACTGTGCCATATCCTTGTCGTTTTTGGTGGCAAGGACGTGGTATTTTACTGGGTCCCAGCACATGTTAACGTGGCTGGAAATGAGGCTGCCGATCGAGCTGCCCGTTCCGCGTGCCGACTACAGGTTTCACCCATGTCCCTCCCATTTTCCGATTATATCCCTGGCTTCCGTAGGTTTTTGTGCTCCCGGTGGCAGAGTCGCTGGGATGGCGCTACAAATAATAAACTCTGCAAGATTAAACCCAAATTGGGATGTTGGGCCTCTTCCTTCCATCGGTCGCGCCATAAGGTGGCGGCTCTGGCCAACCTCCGTATTGGCCACACCCACCTGACCCATGGCTATTTGATGGCCGGGGATCGGGTGCCCCGATGTGCCAGTTGTAACGTCTCACTTACAGTTGCCCACCTCCTGGTGGAGTGTCCGCTTTACTCTGCGCTGCGCGCAGAGTATTTTCCCTTTTTGGAGAGCGTCGGGCCTTGTGATATGCTTGGCGCTATTCTATCAGAGTCCCTACTTTTCGGTAACCGGGTTGTTCTCCTTCCTCTTTCGCTCCCGACTTCTTTACCGGCTGTGACTCCGCTATGATAAAACGGAGGGCTAGGAGAATAACCGAGAACACGGTAGAGATGGAAGCAGCTCGGGGAAGGGAGACCGATTTGGTCATCAACGGAAAGGGTGTTCCGCAATCCATCCCGAGCGGCGAGCGAAAGCCGTTGGTAAACACACGCCCCACTAAGAATAACCTTCAATACATCCAAGACTGACGGTGGACAAAGGAAAGAAACGTCTCAGGCCAAAAGTGGCAGGAAGAAAAAACAAGTGCAGCGGGCAGAAGTACGATTAGACGGAATAAAAGCAATTTTACTACACGAGGGTGCGAGCAAGCAAGCTATTTATATCTCTATGGAGATACTTAAAGTTTTGGCAAGTCTTCGTGCATTTGAGCAAATTTAAGGTACTATAATCTTGCTGGAATGAAATAAGTTGCAGAATGTAACGTTCTGGGAACAAGGATATAGGCAAGACAGGAGTGAACACTTTAACTATGGAGCTTTCAGCAAATACTAAACTTTCGGGGTCCATGTTCTGCAAAGGTGAACTAATGCGTGCTAAGCTCTAAGCAATTAAAGATGGAAGGGCTAATTACTACTCATCGTCAACTCAATATATTAATCCGAGGTGGTGGTGATAAAACTTTTGGCAAAAAAATTGAGTTAAAATAATTCAAGTAACCATTATTCAGGTCGTCAGTTCTCTAAACACGTCAAGATTTTACATAATTATAGAGGAAAGTAAACAGAGCGCGCAGGAAAGAGAAAATGAAAGGTTAAACCTAATCTGCTGCTCCTTTCACGAGTTAATGAGCAGACTTGAAAAACGTCACAGCAAAACACTGGATGTGTGTCTTATCTGGAAATAACACTAAAAATGCTTAAAATATCTTTCATCAGTATTAACAAGTTTCTTTCATTGTTCACTCTCAAAAGAAACCAATTGAGTTACGGGTAGTTCTGGTTAGCTATAAAAAGGCTTTACAGTGAGACAAAGAAATCACCAACGCGGTTGAATACTATGACCAAATGAAACTGTTGAATGGATGAGTGATGAAACAAGACATGACACGAGTGGGTGAGAGTGAATAATCTGTTGGAGAAATGGCCTACTTTGTATCAAAATAAAGTCCTGCTCACGCCCAACACTCGATAAAAAAAATGCAAATAAATGTACGTCCAAACAACAGTAGTAAAACTAACTCTTAGTCCCTATAAATAATAATATCTATTAACTAATTTTTTCAAAGAATAGGAAACAAAGCTCTCTAACCATTAAAAACCACAACTGTGACTAGTCATTACATGCATATACCTAATATCGTATGGAAATTAAAACATTAACATCTAATCATACACTTTTATAAGGGAACTACTGTAATTATATATTAATCACATTAACACTGGAAACATTATGTACAACTTCAGAATAAATGCATTCAGATCTAGTGTTAACATTTGGAATTTAAATCTATATGAACAAAATATATATAAAAATAATGACATAATTGAATTTTATAATGAAAAATATTTATATATATTTATTTATATATATAAAAAATCTCATATAATCAAAAAAATTAAACAGACTAGGATTTACAACAATTATATATGCAAATTTTTTATGATTATTATTATTATTATTATTATTATTATTATTATTCAGAGCAGACCATTGTGCCAAAATAATTTAGTCATGAAAGGGCTTATAATTACAATAATAATAATGTAGAATACACGAATTCTTTTCTCCCTATGTAGAATCAAAGTAAACAAAACTCATTCTATCATTTATGAATGAACTAACCCAGATTCCGTGGATTAGCTAATACACAAATAGAAGGGAAATTACTTTAGGTGGGGGGAAGTGATATTTCTTGAAACCACTGATAAATGAACGAGCTTACAGTGATTCTGCATAGAAATGGTAGTAGGTAATATATATATTTATATATAAAATATACACACAAAGAACAAATTAGAGTAACACACCCACACTCACACGCGAAAAGTCATTCTTGCAAAATATAACTACAATTTAAACTATGTACAGACTATATACATATTTTTATATAACTGAGAAAAGTGAAGGGAGATCAGGGCTATATTTATACGTCAAATGGCAAGAAAGTATTCTCATATTTACAAACAAAATACCAAACTTCAACAGTTCTAAATTCATTTTTTTATAACATAGTCAGATTAATAGAAAATCCGTGAATGATGTAAATCATGGTATCAATAATGGAAGAGTTATTTACATGCTCATACGTACGAATCAGTGTTGATCAAAATATTCTTGTTTTTCTTTTAAAAGCACTTTGTACAATGTTCTAGAAGACTTAAAGAGAGAGTGTCAGTGTATTATATTACTCAAAGTATTTCGGAAGATTCAATTAACGAGAATGAGTGAGTATTTTGATCAAACAAGTTTTAGAGCGGCAAATTTTGTAGACTCAATTTGGCATGATGCAAATATTCATTCCTTTTTTAGGAAAGCAATGTTTAAAATCGAAAGCTGCCAAACGTATTAAATAAACATTATTCAGGACCTCTCTATTCATTATTTCGTAACAATTTTATGGAATACGATAAAAAAAGAGCACAACTCAAAAATGAAAAATAAAACATTTATTCGTAACACCAATTAAATTAAATGTAATCACCACTTATTCTTACAGAAAAAAAAGTGAGCATTTATATTCAACAGATTTAAGGAGAAAATGTAAAAGTTAAGAAATGTAAACTATTGAGGAGACATGGATGGGATAAAATTGGAGGGGACCATCATTATATAGTTAGTATATAAATTTAAATAAAAAAAAAATAACCAGGAATGTTCTTAAAGAAAAAAAAATAATAATTTGCGAGTCATAAGACAAGAAACGCTTATCTTTAGACCATTTTTCACATACAAACTCTCAAAAATCTTAAATTTCTGTACAGAAGCTTTTATTACAGTTATACAAAACTAATTACTGCATTTAGAGCGAACAAAAATAAGCCATACACGTATGAATGGTATTTAATTAATAAACATCTCGGTACATAGCTACCATTCTCCTAAAAGCCATATTAATAGTAAAAAACAATATCCTAAAAGAATTACTTTTCAATGTAACTATTTTCTTATATACTTTTTCAGATTCCAAAAAACACTTATTTTAATTTTAGTTTGTGCAAGGCACATTATACATATTTGCTTCCTACAAATTAAACACTGAAAAATTTTCACATTTACTATTAAAAAAAATATTTGCCTAATAATGAAACAGAATCAACAAATGTACAATTTTTTTCCCACTTCATAACAAAACGCAACAATGGTTAAATGAACTTGCACAAACTTCTCGTAAGAACCTAATAGCAGATGCAATTTCTACATTTTTGATACTTAATTTACGCTAAAATGCATTTATTTATTTTTCACAATGAATATATAAAAATATGTATAACATTTTATACAAAGGATTTCACTTCTTTTTCCGAGTAAATTAAAAAAAATTAAATGATATTTTATATGGGGATAAAATATGTTTAAGATTAAATGGCAGTGCATTTATTCATGTTCATTTTTAAATACGTTTTTTACGACCCATCCATAAGGAAAACAAGTATTTAACCCATACAAAAATGTGCCAATTGCGGTGAAATCTTATAAAAAGGACCGTTACTCCCACTCATGCAACTTTCAGACAAAAGGCGAGGCTTTAGAATTAAAACTAGTTGAATAACGTTAAAATTCTTGGCAGTCTCAACATCGAAGTCATCGACGCCATGGAATTTAACGAAAGTCTCGCAATCTAACGAGTAACAAAGAAAACACCGACTGGACCAACAAAATAGTCTGAGACCCCACAAGAACTGCCTAAATTCCAGATTTGTGAAAACAAAAATCCTGGCGTACGACGGGACAAGGAGTGGAATCGGCTATCTAAATGTTAGTAGAGGAAAATCTGAAACGGAGAATAGGACAACCGCGTGTTGTACAATTAGAATTAAAAAATAAAACTTAAAAGAGAGAATTTACGATCTAAACTTTGTAAATGTTACAGAAAACTATAACAATAATAATTTCGGTTCTTGTACGGTAGTGTATGTAAGAGTATTAGGTCCTAATCAATAATAAATATTCAGAACTGAATTAGATTTACAATACTGGAATTTATGTGAAATTCTAATATAGCTGAAGTATTTGAGAACAAAACACCCCAACTAACATTCATATAAATATATTAAATTCGTATTATATAAATCTCTCTACTGATATTCAATATACAAATTGTGTATATAACCCAAATATCTCACGGGTGTATGACCAAATAGCATTTATCTTTAAATATATAAGGCCTAAGCTAGATTTACACTAATAATTTCCAGACAAAAACCATTTTAGGCCTCATTTGAAAATCTAATTTAACCTCTCGTACATAAGTCATGTAGGCAGCTAGGTAAAAGTTATAGCAAATTCTTACTATATCGTAAATCTACAATAAAAAAAAAAAGTTACAAATGAATGACATTTAACAGGATGATCATACCTTTCTAATGCAATTAGGCCCTATATTGTCAAATTTATTACAAGTTAAATATTAAACCTATGGTAAAACATTGTGAAAACGGAACATTCAAACGTTGTAAGAAACAGAAACACTAGTAGTAGTAGTAGTTAGTTAAATTGGCATAAAGTAGTTTCAGACCTTGGCTCTAAGTCATTCAAATTGTGTAAGCATGGAAGTGCATTAGGCCCAATCCCCAGGTTATTTACGTTAATTTTATATATATATATATATACACACATATATATATTACATGGCAGACATCTCTGTTCAATTGTTAGAAAAGCTTACAAACAATATATTTTGCCACATTAAGGTACTGAAATGTCAATAAAACCTGGCAACAAGGACTCGTAGGCCTAATTTTACTTCTAACTTGAACTAGGCTTGAATCCTGTAGTAACAAGACCAAAGCAGAAAACCCCATAAATTACCTCTTCGTTTGTAGGACATCACAAAAGCCATTTAAAAAAATTCCATATTTTATATATATATATATAAAACAATGCACAATATTGGTTTTATATCGAGACTAAAATATTTTGTGACTGAGATCAATAAGTTTCTTTGCCCAAGAAACGTATTGACGTTATAAATAAAATCAACATTTTGTAAACGTACGATTGGTTGCATTCAAATTTCTTAAAAAAAAATATCAATAACTTCAATAAAAAACTTCAAGTAAAAAATTTTTAAACATCATAAAAAAAATCTCAGGAGAAAACAAAGGAGGATCAACTTACGTACAAGTGGTATATATAGACAGATATGGAGAGAGTGTACAGCTCTAAGAAGTCTGGGCCTATTAGGTAACATAGGCAATAATAATAATAATATAATATAATAACTACAAATAAAAAATATTTAACTGTCATTAGCAAAAATAAAAATCTACGATCTCGCCTGGGCTTGAGATCGTCGATAACGCGATTATATATAGTAAAAAATTTATAGCTACTCCGTTTTAAGTCACTTTATACTTTAAAAGTTTAGTTCGTTTCTATTGGTCATTATTATTATTATTATATACATACACATACACACATGTATATATGTATATATATATACGAGTAAAAACACAAATTTGAAGTATATATGCTAACAGTCGGAATAATAACATTTGATTCAACAATTTATATTAAATTTAGAATAACACTTTTTTTCCTTTTTTTTTTTTGCATGACATAAACCTTTGAGGAAGTCTGTTTTGAAGCAAGTTCCTTTCTTGTACTTTTCACGTCTTTGCACAACTATTTATATTGAAACACAAGAGCACTTGCACAGAAACTTAGTTCGGTTTGTACTTTTCTTTGAGGGGTAAATATTCTAATACTTTGACCAAGGCTTTCTGAAAAAAAAAAAAAAAAAAAAAAAGCCCAAATTGTTCATTATGGTAAAGAATTTTTATACCCTATTCCCGTTTTTCACGATAAGAATGGTGGTCTTAAGAAATACACAAAGCTAATGCGAGATGTAGGAATCTTTCTTAAAGAGTGACTGAAATAGCTTAAGACTAATTGCGTAAACCACGGGTAATATGGAAAAACTGTGAAACAGGGTGGCACACTTATATCAGGAGAACGGAAGTATGGTTTATTAGTAGTGATGTACCGATTCTAAAATTTAGCCGATACCGAGTACTAGAATTAGTTACTCGGATACCGTAGCTAAAGTGATGTTAATTAGTTTTATTACTCGGTAAAATGATTAAAATAAAATTTAGATTTATAAAGTGAATACCAATATTTAAAGTAATTGGTTTTCCTTATGTTGAAGATATTTTCTTTCTTCAACAATGTAAACAACATAAATTTTCATTAAAATTTCAAGGCCCTAGTGGCCTATTGGAATAAAAAAGCATATACAATTTGGGTTTATAAAATTATTAAAATACTTAAAATAAAGTCAACATAATAAGATGGTTTAATATATAAAGTACAATTTAATACAGGATGATTATTATTAATAAAGAAAACAATAGTTCATATGGACTATATAGTTTGCCAATAAACCTTTTCATTTTCATAATATTTAGAGAAAATGTAAATTTATGGGTAACTTAACTTTGCCTTTTTTTTGTGAATGGAAAACGTATTTTATAAATTACACTTTGAGATTAGTATAAGTTCTTTTTATATGTATGTTCAATTTTCTATAAATATAGATTTTGTTTTATATTTAAAATGTTAAAATTTCAAAGAATCGGCTAAATTTGGCCGATACTCCAAAAATTGCCAATTCTGCCGATTAATCGGTACACTATCTACTACTGGATCAGTTGCATACATATACTGTAAAAAAAATTTTTAAATCAAATTCAACTGAATTTTTTTTAAAGATTTTATAATCATATACTACATTTTTTTTTTTGCTTCTTAATGCAGGAAAGAGGGGCCAAGGACGATGCAACGCAAAAACGCCCCCCCCCCAAGAGGAAGAATCAAGATCCAATACTTTCGAGATGCCTGGACACGCTACGTTTGAAAGATTCGAGGTTATAGGCAGGGGTAAAGATGGATTGAGAAAGCTTGTTCCGGAGTTCACTGGTTGAGTAGATGAAAGACAGAATACAGATTAACCCTCTTGCGTCAGAAAGTTGGACAGAAAAGGAATTAGAATGCGTTAAAAGTTAAAAGAGAGCGATGAAGAGAGGGTTTGAAGACGGTTAGCAAGTAGCAGGAAATTGATGAGACGAAAAAACCTTTGATTCAACCTGGTCAAGTAGAGCTGTGTGGGTTGAGCCACCCCGCAGATGAGAAGTTTACTCCATACAAGGGCGGAAAAGACCCCTGTACAGAGAGCAACTGCGTGTGGTTGAAGAAACCGTGGAATGGTACACCACACCAAACCTCTTAGAAGCTGTTTTAGAAAGAGTATGTGTGATCTTTCCAAGAATGTTAAAAGATGAAGAATTGAGTTGTGTATTGCTGAAAGTAAGGGTATAGTCCTGAGAAAGATTATGACGAGTAGACAGATGAAGGAAGTGTTTTTGAGGCATTGAAAGCCGCAAGGTTTTCTCTGCCCCAATCAAAGATAGTAGAAAGATCATGTCGCCGTCCCACGCGAAGTATGGAGTGACTGTTGAGAGGGGACACTTTGTAAAGCGGTTGAAATGAAGATTGGAATCATCGGCATAGGAGTGGATAGGACAGAGTGCGACTTAAAGATCATTGATAAATAAAAGGAAAAGAGTGGGTGACAGGACAAAACCCTGAGGACCACTGCTATTAATAGCTTTAGGAGAAAACAGTGGTCATCTAAAACCGCAGCTACAGATCGGCCATAAAGGAAATTAGAGATGAAGGCAAATATATAAAATGAAGGACGGCAGTGTGGAAATTAAGAATTTGTGCCAGTCTCTATCAAAAGCTTTTGATATGTTTAGAGCAATAGCAAGGGTTTCAACGAAATCCCGAAAAGAGAATGACCAAGAGTCAAAGATATGCTAGTTGAGCTTCCCTTGCGGAACCCATACTGACAATGTGAAAGATGATGACGAATAGAAGTGTTTAATAAGCTTCCTATTAAACAGATTCAAAAACTTAGAGGCAAGAAACAATTGGACGATAGTTGCAGTGTTGAGATCGGCCACCCATTTTTGGGACATGCTGAAAGCGAACTTCTAGCACGAAGAAAAAAGTGATGAAAAACAAAGACGAAAGTGTTTGCCGAAACAACGTGTCAGCAAGGAAGCAGTCCTTGAGAACAACAGGAGGGACCCCCATTAGCATCGTACGCCTTCCTTGAGTTGAGCCCAGATAGGGCAGAAAACACATCTTTGGAATCCATTTTAATTTCAGACAACTAAGTCAGAAGGGGGGGGGAGGGAGTACCAGCACCGGAATCGTACAGTGTTGAGTTGGAGGCGAAAGTTTGAATGAAGAGTTCGACATTATTAGAAGGGCAACTGAGCCTTCAGAATGGAAAAGATTATTTATATAAATATACAAGGTGGGAGAAAAGTCTAAGGATTTTATACATACAACTATTTAGTTAATAACATTAAAAGATAAGCGTTCAAATGATGAAACAAATCAAATAAAATGTCTAAGAATTTTATTGATACAATTATTATTTTGTTCAACTGTAATTTAATCTTAAAAGAGTTCTCCATACGCTATAATACATTTGTGGATTCTCTCTCTGAAACTCTTCATTGTTCTTCTGAACATATCGAGTGGGATCCTTTCCGGTTCTTCACCTATTCTGCGGCCAAGGACATTCGCATTTGGATAAATGAGTGGAGTTTGTCACGCAAATAAGCCCAAAGCCAGAAATCACATGGGGTTAAATCAGGTGACCTCGCCGCCCAAGCCATCTTCCTTCAAGGTTCATATCCAGAATATCACGAACACCTGCAGAGTAATATGGCTGCGCTCCATCATCATCAAGTCAATTCCTGCAAACGCCGTTAGTAAACTGTGGCAAAACTTTCTCTCAATAACTGGCAATAGCTTTTTCTATTCATCATATCTCTCGATATGTCAAAGGAAACGAGTCCTGAATAACCAATGCACGCCCAAACTGTTAGTGTAGCCGTTTTAACAGGTTTACCCAATCATATTTGGGGATTTTTTTTTCGCCCAGCAGTGAACGTTGTTCGTTTTCTTTACTCGTTAAACCGAAGACATTTGAAAATTTGATCTTTCGAACGAAATCTGGATCACTGTTGAACTTTTGTCTCGATGTTTCAGCAAACTGCAGCGGTCTATGAGAATCATCGTTATACAGGGTGTACATAAAGTCATGATCTATTTTTGTGAAATAATTATTTTTTTCTACTTTTCTTTTCAGAAGCCCTTAGAATGAATACAGAAGAGCGTGTGGCAATAGTAATTTGGCGAATCGAGGGAAAGAAATACAATGACATCAGAGAGAAGTTTAGAAGGAGATTTCATAAGCCGGGGCCAATAGACAAGACAATACGAAAATTGGTGAACAAATTTAAACGAACGGGATCTGTAAATGATGAAGCAAGATCAGGACGACCGTGTATGTCAGATCTTACCGTGAATGCAGTATGCGGAATTATCACAGGAGCCACGTACGTCCGTTCGTGCTGCATCACACAGACTCGGCCTCCCGACGTCATCTGTGCACAAAATTCTGAAAGTTAATTTACAGAAGAAAAGCTATCATTTGCAGGTTTTACATGAGGAAGATTTCCCTCGACGAAGTGCTGTGTGTGCTGATCTCGTAGAACAAATCTGGAGTGATAATTTAATGGACAACATTCTCTTAGTGATGAAGCCACTTTCCATACGTGTGGAAAAGTAAATCGCCATAACTGTCGAATTTGGGCAGATGAAAGACCGAATGATTTCGTCCAAAATTAGGAGAGAGACTCGCCTAAAGTTAATGTCTGGATGGGTTTAACAAAATCTAAGGTTTATGGTCCTTTTTTCTTTGCTGAAGCTACAGTTACGGGGCTTATTTATCTGGACATGTTGCAGCAATTCCTTGAATCTCAGCTGATTGGGGATAGGATTGTTAGTACCGTCGTCTATCAACATGATGGTGCTCCTTGTCACTATGCCAAAATTGTTCAGGATTATCTAAATGGACGTTTTCCAAATCGCTGGATCGGACGCGGAAGCAACAGACCTTGGCCAGCGAGATCACCAGATTTAACCCCTTTAGATTTCTTTGCATGGGGCTTTATCAAATCGCACGTCTATCAGACGAAGATTACGAGTCTTGAAAACTTACGTACACGTATACAAACTGCTGCAGATAACATAACCCCGCAAATGCTCCAGAATGTGTTTAGAAATGCTGTGCAGGGATACTGATGGGCGTCACGTCGAATCCTACTCTTAATTATTTAATAAATGTTACCACTATCATTTTATGATTGAATTCCATATAATTTCCAAGTGCTTCACAAAAATAGATCCTGACTTTATGTACACCCTGTATATGAGCCCAGAGTAAATGGGTTTGTAATAGTGGTACCCATGTGATTTCAATATTTTTGCTACTGAAAATTTGGAAATACCCAATTCCTCTGCAACTTTTCTCGCTGAAGTTGTTGGATCGACTTGAAAAGTGGCCAGGACATTTTTTGTTGTTGTTGTCTCCTATCACCGTTACTGACCTTCCACTTCTTGGACGAACTTTCACCAGGCGCCCTGTTTCCAGTATCGAAGAGTGGTTTATTTTATTTTTCTTGAAATAAACGCAAACTTTCTTCACAATTATTATAAGAAATAGCCCACGATACGAGATACACTTTTCCTTCATTGCCGTATTCCATCCTTACTAACATGGCGCTGACTGGGGCTAGGACCTACAGCCTTCCTGTTCCTAGCATTATACAGGTGCTTTGAAAAATATCGCACACACTGCAGTGATATCATTGGAATTTATTTATTAACGAATTATTTGTATGTATAAAATCCTTAAAGACTTTTCTTCCACCCCGTATACTGCAGGATGTATTCTGAATTTACATCATATGCAGGACACAACCTGCAAAATAATGGACAGAGTCCTATCAACTCTACAATGGTGAGATTATTTCGCGAATAATCTGTACCGTTACAGTTATCAGCCATCAAAAACTGATACAGACATTAAAGGCAAGTGAGAACTTGTCCTTCCGTTTCCCACACCGAAAGTAAACAATAATTCACAGTTTGAAGTTTACTGATACGAATAAGTTACCGTAAAAGGAGTCGTGTAAACGTTTGTCTTTACTTGGGCTTAGCATTCATGTTTGACTGGCTAAAAAAACAAATCTAACCGTGTCACCTGTCACACAACACGAGAGACGGTACTACAGACTACCTCCAAGCCAATGATTCAAGCTCTCCTTAACTGATGGGGATATGTGAAAACTGCGGAAGCGACGAACTGAATGCAAAAGAATATCAATCCCCAACAAAAACAATGCACAAGTGAAGTCCAAAGACCAAGGTAGGCCTCTAATCCTCTGATGATAGTGTTTTGGATTGTTTAATCTCCTCCATAAAAAGTAGAATCATATGGCGGAGGGGCCCCACGTCTTTGTGTTGGGACCGAACCAATAACCCACCAAGGAAGACCTAGAGAGGCATCTTCATCACTGAAATGAGAGGTCCGAGCCGAGATTTGAACTTAGGACCTTCAAATTAACAGCATGGTACACTAAATAGTCTACCCTGGCGTGTCTGTTGTCCTTTAACAAAGAAATTAATAGATATATTTCTAAATTCTTTGGCAAGTTCTCAGATTTTACCCAACTGAACCGGAGCATTGATAAAGCGAGTAACTGAGCCAACCCAGGAGCAGGCAGCTGGGAGCGAACCTGGAGTCCGACACAGAGACCAAGGGATATGTCAAATTAAAGTACTCTCCCAATGCATTCATCCCCATGACCTATGCCCAAAGAGACACGTTAATACCATGTCCAAATGAATTTCTTCCGTATTCAAAAAATTATTGTACATTAGATTATTCAGTTACAATTTACTCTCCAATGTTGTTTATATATCTTGGTAATAACAGTGATGCAACCAAAGATCCTTGGATCAGTCCAGAATCAAAACATACATACTTCACACACTTAAGTTGCAAATTGTGCCATGAAGTGTTATTTGTATCGCATATTAAAGCATAGTAGTTTGTCTAAAATTCACAATATATACTTGCAAAGACTGAAAAGTGGGCATCCGGATCGGTCCAGTTGCATAATAATGTTTGGATTTGTTCAACCTCCATTCGTAACGTCAAAGGTCACGTGACGGAGGAGGACCTAAAACTTTACATGGGATCCGAACAATCCACGGGTCATCATCTGGACACAGAGGAACAAACCAAATGTAGCTTAATTTCGCTGATCTAACGGGAAATGATATCGCGACCTGGCCACGACGTAGCCCTACGTACCTTAATATCTAAGCATCCAGTGCAGGCTCATCAAATTTTCCAACATCGATGCTCGCCCTCAGTTTATTGACCTCGAAGATATTTTCATAAAGCCTCTTGACGCCTCTGGGAAGAGCCCGGCAAGAAGTCAGGTTCAGCCAGTGAAGGCTGTCACAATTGTTGAGTACCTTCCGCACTGGATCGAAATTCATGGACGATCCACAAAGATTAAGAATTCTAAAACAGAAAGAGCAAACAGTGAAATTGGTTCGGAATTTTAGACAAAAAGGGGATAATAGTAATAAAATATACACAAACAAAACTTACATTAAAAATCAGTTACGAGCGAAGCAAACCTAGACACATTCGTATAAGCTCTCACGATCCCAAATGAGATTGAAATTGAAACAGATCCACAAAAGTTATACCTCATTGAGAAAAAATAAAGTAAGGAAAGATAGTTTCAAATTTGTAAGTTCTTTCGCCTATTTACCGTAAGTATTAGACCTATTTAATTCCCAGGCTACAATAGGGTAATGTAAATTTTGTATGTAATATGAGCGAAGGTAAAGAGAATTTCATACACAGATAGGGTCTACTTGAAAGCATACTACACAAGTATTTCATCTCCAAATAAAACTATAATTCCAATATTCTAACTTTTGAACAAAGATACCCGAATGACTTGAAGCCTACAACTGTAAAGCCATTACAACTTAATATGTAAATTAACAATCTATCTTTATTGTTAAATGAGATGAACAAGGTCCGAATTGAAAAATCATCCTAATAGAAATCCACACATTAAGACTAGTTTCCTAGGCAGTAGTGTTCAAAAGAAAATCAATCGATTATAAGCCTTTGAAGACAATTTTTCATAAACTCTCAAAATAGATAAGGCCTATCTTAACCTACTAACAAGATAAGTCTGCCTATCAAATTGAGCCTAATTCAAAATAGTTATTACGCCATTTTATCATTAAATTCTGTTAAAAAGTTATGGTATCAGAGTTTTCAAAAGCAAACAAATGATCAGTATCTATTCACGCACCGAAGTTTTTCATTTTTCTCTTCGGTGAGAGCGAACAGAGCAGAGTCGATGGCCTCTGAACTACTCGTCCAGGACAGATCGAGTTCCACGAGGGAGTGCTGCCACTTCTTGATCACCAACTCTAGCCTATCCGAGTAGGATCTCGGCGTAGAACCACCAGCTAGAAACAAGTGTTCTAGGTCCCATGGTGGAATCCGGACGAGCGAGGAATCGGTGATATAATGACACCTAGGTACGAAAGAAGTCTTTAGTAAGAAACAATTAGAGGCTCGCACGAATGGAAGGGGGTATTTTTTAACAGGTAAATAATAGGCATAGGTGCTATATAGTACTCGTAGTTTGTAAAGAGTCTGATCATTATCAGTTGATTTGAAATAAATATTTTGAAAAATTCTATCAAAATATAACTAAACTACTTGGATAACCTTGATAGGCCCCAAGTGGCTTCATGTTGCCCATACAGATGTAATGTAAATATTACTTCATGTCTGAAATGATCACCAACTTTATTTTATTGTACTCATATTTTCATTCACATTGAACGAGACCGTACACTAAACAGCTTCATTTTGGACACAAAGAGGCTATAAATTTTATTATTTACCCTCTGACATCGAGGAGTCGAAGTTTATTGGAATTTTTTAAGATTCTTTCCAGTTCTGCATCGTTCATCCCAATGTTAGCTCGATCGTCGACGGCCACGCTTAGTTCTTCCAGTTTTGGAAAGCCTGGTGAAGAAGCCTGAAACATTTCGAGAAAGTGAACTGAAACACACTTTTTTCGAAATTAACAGAAAAACTGTTCACTAAAGCAAATGCAACTGAACTTAAAAATTTCTATAACTAGCATCGTATATCCATTTAAGTAATACCTCAAATTCAAGCCTAAGCAGCTGAATATGTTACATGTATATGGGCTTATGGTTATACTTTCAACCGAGTAAATATCTTTAAAGCAGGGTTGTGGAGTCGGAGTCGTGGAGTCGCACGTTTCAGGGCGGAGTCGGAGTCGGAGTCGGTAAAAAACTTCCGACTCCGACTCCAATTTCTGTCCTGTGTCACCCTTAATTTCTAAATCCTAAATACTAACATTTAGGTTATTTAGTTTTTTTGGTCAATAAACCTTATTCATTGATAGCCCCTAGATTAAGTTTTTTTAATATTTTTTTTTTACATTTTCAGAATATACAATTAATATTTATTTAAATATAAAATATAAAATATAAAATTTCACACTTAGTGTGGTGGTGATGAAATGTCTTATTATTATGATAATTATAGAGTGAAACACTAGAGGAGTCGGAGTCGTATATTTAAAATGTGAGGAGTCGGAGTCGGATTTTTAGATTTTTTACAATGTGTGGAGTCGGAGTCGGAGCGGAGTCGGATTTTTAGATTTTTTACAATGTGTGGAGTCGGAGTCGGAGCGGAGTCGAATTTTTACAATGTGTGGAGTCGGAGTCGGAAAATTTTGGACCGACTCCACAACCCTGCTTTAAAGTATAATTAAAAAAAAAACTTGAAAGGCATGTTTATTTCTGTCAACATTAATAACTAGAAGGACGATGACGAGTGGTTCACCAACCGAACACACGCACATATATTACAATTACAGTAATGCAACAAACCCTTCAAAATATGGAATACAGTCTCGTCTCTAAACTTACAATTAAGAAAAAGAAAAAATTAATCTAACAAATTCGGTAATTGCAGACGAGAACATCAGTTTAAAAAAAAATTTGCACACCGACTACAAATTACAAAACTTTTTAAAATATGCAATAATTACAATGGTACCTTTCCAACTGAAGGAATTTCTCTTGAAGGTTTACGACAATAACGGCGAAATATTGAGAGAGGCGCTAGTTCACTTCAATAATATTCGGTTTCGAATAAGAATCCCGCGTTTCCTCATTCTAAATCCATTCAACCTGTTACAATTATTACACTAAGACCCAAAGAACAGACTTAGGTCAACCTACGGGAGTTAAGTTGTTACTACTGAAGCATATTTCGTTTATACAACTTACTTGAACAGACAATGAAGTTTGACAAAGTCGGAATAGAGAATTGGCAAGTCTCAATATCTTCAGCAGTGGACAACCAATTTGCAACTTTTCTATGTCTAGCCTCACGCTGTCCCGACCAACCGTTTCCACACTCGATAGATCCAAAACTTGCAATTTATCACAATGGTCCTGAAATTACAACAAATCAACATTAACTACAAAGGTTACGTAATTTATGAGAGAAGCATCAAATAAATTATAGTAAACGGTAACATCGTGAACTCTTATTTCTCCAAAAGAGGGTGGGCGGACGTGAACTTCTGAAAGTCACTCGACCTCAAGCAATCACAGAATAGGTGGGCGGCCCAAATGCAACCGCGGCAAAGGTGTGAGTTGAACCCGGGCCTAACGTAGCCTGAATTCAATCTCCAATCAACCGAGCCACCACAAGAGTTCTCAATAAATTATGCATACCTTAATTAAACTGAAGGGAGAACATGGATGTAAGCAGAGGAGCCTAATACTAGGTAACAATAACAAAGTGATAAAGATAGTAAATTATCCATACTCACAGCTAAGGAATTGATTATGGATGGCACATTTGAGAGAGTATTATCTGCAACTATAAGGTGGGTGAGATTGCTGTTTAAAGATGATGAAAGTTCTGACAAAGTTTGCTGTCCTACAGCACATCGAGGGGTTGGTTTGTGCGTCTGAAAGAAAGGAAAATAAAATGTAGTTGTACACTGTCACTCCACCAAACACAAAATTTGGTTGGATATTGTTTTTATTCAACTCCTTTACTCTTTACTTCAGTAAGGCCTAAAGCTAAAGGGCTAAATTAAATAAAAAGAACTATGTCAAAACGATATTAATGTCCCCCTCCTTTATTTGTGACCTTGACCTTTGAGGCAAGAACCCGATTCTTGTTTGAGACACATCGTCTTGTGATGGTATGAACTTTCATCAATTTAGGTAGAGTGGCTTAAACATTTCTGCGCAGACAAGAAAAAGCTTCATTTGAATTTTGCCCTCTATTTCTGACCTTAACCTTTAAAGCAGAAACCTAATTCTTGTTCATGACACTAGTCATGAGCAAGATCCCTGTGTGAAGTTTCATCAACCTACATCAAGTGGTTCCAAAATTATGGTGACCTCCATTTAGATAGATAGACAGAGATAGAATAACCTTTATTAATAATAACAAAATAAATAAATTTTCAATGACATGAATAATTGTGAAGCTCAACTATTTATTTTATTTAATTTGGCCCTTAAGCTTTAGGCTTTACTGGGCTCTTATTAAAAATAAGCAACTAGTTGTTATAAATTAATAATAATAAACAAATAAGTATTATTAATAGTTAAAACATGTATTACAATATTAAACAATATTAGTGGACATTAATCCTAGATTTTTGTTAGTATGCCATTATTAATCGGGATTTCAACTTGGTTTTAAACAAATTTACATTCACAATATTTTTTATATCAGCATGCAAGTCATTCCATAGTTTCAATCCAATGAAAATGGGTAGTTTTTGAGATGAAGACAATCAAAATTGAGGTATAGCAAGCTTTGATTTATTTCTGGTCTGATACAAGTAGATTTCTTGAGTTACAAAATATCTATTTACCCATTGCAAATTAATGATTTTGTTCTTACACTTGTAAATAAAAATAAAATGTGCCAGTTTGGTTATATCATTGAGCTTTAGTAGGTTTAGCTCTTTAAATAATGCACTAGAGCAGGCGTGGGCAACCCTTGGCATGCCAATGACTTTTTTCCGGCACGCGATTCCCCGGGCTCACCTTAAAAAAAATTTTAATAAATAAATATCCAAATTCTTCGCTGAGTTTTATATTTTAACTTAATGTTTTCTGCTAAAAAATGGTAAAGATTAACTTTTGCATCAAAGATTTGACGATTTTGGCACGCTCACTTAAAAAGGTTGCCCACCCCTGCACTAGAGTGATCAAGGAAATCAGCATCAGATAATAACCTTATTGCTCGTTTTTGGATGACAAAGATACCATTTAATGCATTGTTAGCGGAGTCTCCCCAAACAAGGGTGCAGTATGTTATATAGGTAATGGGGGGGGGGGGGGGGGGGGTCGAAACATATCAAAAATCAAGTTTCTCCAATTCAACAGAATGCACATAGTTGGAAATGATCATCTCAACATCTTGTAAAAAAAAATGAGTATATGCAACCCCCTTTACCCCTTCCATAGCATCCCCCCCCATTTTACTCTCTCCACAGATATAAACCCCAAATGTGACAATCATGCATTATATTAAGTCTTATTAAGTAAATTAGATTAATTTGGATAGATTATTTAGATAGAGTTTTAGATAGATTGAATAGATTACATAGATTAGATGAATTATATAAATTAGTCACGTTTTTTTTGTTTAGTTTCAGATTGTTTATGATTGAATGAGTTATGATTTAATTCTGCACGAGTTGTATTAAATTCAGATTGAATGATTCAATTGCTAGAATCTAACAATTATAGTTTCTTGTTATTAATGCTACTAGGCCTAAATAAGTAAAATCATGGTTACAAGCAGCAAAACGTACAATTCAACATTTGGTCACCCTGCAGAATTTCCACATTCAATGACTCCTTCAAAGGCTGACGTATTTAGGCATTATTTGTTGGTAAGAAAACAAGAATAACTAATTTTGAAAGGTTCTAGAACAGCAAAAGAATGTTACAGAATTGTCACTAAAGATGTGGAAGCCATTTGGGAGAAGTTTTCCTTTCCACATATAGGATTTGAAGGAATAGCTATAAAAGTTGAACAATTGATAGAATCTGCAGCAAAGCTAAATAAAGTAGCTACCATTAAAACAGAAAAACAGTTTTCAGCAGAAGGTGGAGACATTCGATGAAATGTTTGATATTAGCACACTTGTACTTATGATAAAAAAATCAGTTGAATGGATTGCAGATGTGATGATAGAGTTCCAATGATTGAGTGGGAGTCTTTTGTGGGGCAGAAACAAAGAAAAAACCAACTAGGACCAATCGACAGTAACGACTTCCGCAAGAAAAAGGATTAGAAAGAAGAGCCAAGATAAGCCTAGATATGAATGTTGCCTCAACCAGCAAACTGGACCCTTTACATATTATGGAAGATGAGAGCATGGAAATTGATGATGACAGTGACAATATTGACTTTGTTCCGGATTTTGAGCCGAGAGAAAAACATGAGAACAGAATTATTTATGATAACTTAACAATAACAGCAGATAGATACCGTGTAAGTTACAGAGCTACTGCAGCTATAGTAAATGCAGCTTTGAAGGATATGGGAATATTAGATGAAACCAATATGTTGGATAGGAAAAAAGTAGAAAGAAAGAATGTGTGTGGGTAAAAAGAACATAATCAAAGTGAAATCAGAGAACACACAGATTGAAGGCATCGGATTTGATGGTAGAAAAGATCAAACTAAGACAAAGAAGGGAATGGAGTACGAAGAACATTATGTAATAGTCAAAGAACCTGGTGATGTTTACATGGATCATATACCATAGCTCCAGATAACGGAACTGCTTGTTGTATTGCAGATGAAATAATAACTTTTATAGTTGATTCTAATAGCAAAGAATCTCTCAAAGCTTTGCTATGTGATGGCACCCCAGTGAACACTGGCAGGATTGGCGGAGTGCTAAAATTGATTGAATTATATCTGGACAGGCTGGTACAATGGCTGATTTGCCTTCTGCATGCAAATGAACTGCCCTTCAGGCACGTATTTGAAGCAATTGATGGAAAAACTTCGGGACCAAACACTTTCAAAGGTTCTCTTGGAAATAAATTCAGAGAGGATTTGACCAAACTGGATATAGTTGATTATACCCCTGTAGAGGGCAACATTAAAGAAGTCTCGGCCAATATTGTTAAAAGTTTCAGCAGTGACCAAAAATATATGTATGAAATGTGCATTAGCATACAATCTGGACACATCTCACAAGCATTAGCCACCAGATCCCCAGGTGCCCTCCATCATGCAAGATGGCTAACACGAGCAAACAGGATCCTGCGCTTATATGTCTACACAGAATCCAGACAAAAACATCCAAGACCTAGTAAAAATTATAATGCTGGTTTACGCTCCAGGCTGGTTTTGGATAAAGTCTCATCCAAAGGCAAATGAGGGAGCATCTAATTTTTGGTATATCATGCACTTGCTTAAAGGCTTAGATAAAAAGCATTGGATGATTATGGAGCATGTCCTCAGAAGTAATGCCTATTTTGCCCACCCAGAGAATATCTTACTCTCAATGATAACAGACACAAGAAGAGAGGTCAGAGAGCTGGCTCTTCAGCACATCATTTGAGCAAGAACTAGGAGCACCAATGCGAGAAATTTTGAGCTGCCAAAAACACTGAACTTTGAAGCAGACGATTATCCTAACATGATCGACTGGGACAACGAAACCATCACCCCTCCACCTATTTTACAGAATTTGACAAATGATGATGATCTTAAAGTTTGAAATGAACCACTTCAGCTTATTCCTTTTCCCTGTCACAGCCAGGGAGTAGAACATGCTGTAAATGTGGTAACAGAAGCATCACAAGATAGAATTGGTTACGAAAACAGAAATTTATTTTGAATGTACTGGAGTCAAGAAAAAAGCTACCTGTGTTCCAATGGAAAAGCCAGTGGTGTCAGTAATTTACAATTTTAAATTTCTTAAGATGAATATTTTGGTTTTAATATGCTTCAATTAAATTTCTTAAGATGAATATTTTGATTTTAATATGCTTCAATTAAATTTCTTAAGGTGAATATTTTGATTTTAGTATGCTTCAATTGATTCTTTAAGTAATATACGGAGAAAGATTTATTATATATATATACGTATATATATTATAAGTAATTTACTTTAACTTTACTTATATCATTATTTACTTTAATCTATCATTTATCAGGTTTTTTTATTCAAAGAATTGGTTGCAATTTCGTTTCAATTTAAAAAAATGGGGGGCATATGCAACGGGTAGGGGGAGGCGCACAGTGGTGTAATTACAGTACATTATGTTGTTTAGGGGCCCAAAGGAAACTCTGAGCCATGTGTAGAATAAGAATACAAAATTTCGACCCCCACTATTATATAAGGAAAAACAAGAGTATGATAGTCAATAAAACTTGTTTAGGGACTACATTTCTAACTTTAAACATTATAGCAACGCTCCTTGAAGTCTTTTTCACGATATAATTTACATGATCACTCCATTGCAAATTCTTATCTAGCATTACACCAAGAAATTTTGTTACAGTACACTCCTTTATGGTGATTTCATTAACATTAAGTTCATCAAGATATACATTTCTTTTATTAGTAAAAATCATGAAATTTGTTTTACTGGTATTTAGGAAGAGTTTATTGGTGGTCAACCATTTCATTACACTGATGAATTCTGAATGAAATATATTCTTAGCTGTATTAACATCTTTGCAAGAAAGAGAGACAATTGTATCATCTGCAAACATTATGAAGTTCAGTATATCAGATGAACAGGTCCTCATGATACCCTTGTAATCAGATTGCAGCTGCCTGTGGGGTTCATGCCTGACAATTTGAAAAACCTTGCTCCATATAATACAGTCCTCAATGAAGTAATAATAAACTTACCCCCATGATACTCGTTACATCTAAGCGTTTCAGATTGGTCGATGAATATAATAGCGAATGAAGGTTCTCAGCGTGGAGCTTGTAGCAGTAGGATATATTTAGACTTTTAAGTTTTGGGCAAAGTTCACTTATTTTACGAAGCATTAAAGGTGATAGTGCCTCAGTCCATTCAGCTGCAAGAAAAAAGAAAAAGTAAAACAATTAACAATAACAATATCAAAATGTGACTGCTTCGCTCCTGCCTTAGATGCTTGCATCGACAAATACTTCCTGATCATACTTTGTTTAAATCTTAACCCTTTCACTCACTGGGTAGACAATTGTATAGCTGAAAAATAAGCCATATTGATTCTTATATAACCACACATAAAGGCAAATTTCTTTTTTACCCTAGGTCATAATTCATGAGCAAAAGGGTTAATCTCGAATTTCAACAACATTTGCGGGTAAAGAGGGCATTAGTTCAGAAGGATTGCGAATGTCCTTTTACTGCATACATTTTATTTTGGCATGTAAAAAAAAAGACCAACCCAGTTCAATTTGTTCTTGGAAATATTATACATATATCAAACTTCATATAATTCCTTTTTACATTTAAAACTTTCACACAACATTTATCGAAGAAAAGCTTCATACATTTAAAATATTTTGAAAAGCATTTATGATTTTCATATTTCCATCTTTAACAGTGGATTCTGTAGGAGTTATACAGTGTATAAAAAATGTTTTAACCAATACATTTCATTTAAAAGAAAAAAATTGAAATTCTGCAATTAAATTATAAATTGAGTGTGTTACAAGGAGTTACAAGAAAAAGTAGTACCTCAAAAGGCCTTGTGACCCATACCGAAGCGGTACCAATGGCAATGGGTGCCAGGGAAATATTCATACACCCTCAAATAGTGTGCGAGATTCAGTCTAACCTTTTCTTGAACAGATCCACAGAACTGTTCACAACTTCTGAATGTAGCCTGTTCCACCTGTCACAGATCTTATACATTGCAAGTTGGGTTATCATTTAAACTAAACATGCTTCTAAAATCGACATTGTTGAACCCGCGTAAGAGCCTGAAAACCTCGATGAGTTGACCGCACAGCCTCCGAGTTTCCAGCAAAAACAAATTCAGGGCACGTAACCATCAATTGTAGCCCATATGCCTAACAGAAGGGATTAACTTTGTGGCCCTCACCTGGACTTGCTCCAGCCTCTCAATATCTTTTCTGAGGGTGGGTGACCAGAACTGCACAGTATACTCCAGGTGCGGCCGAGCCAGAGAATTGTACAGAGAGAGCACAATCTTCTTGTTCTATAATTGAAATTGCCTCCTGATATAACCCAACAGCTTCTGGGCTCTCTTTTCCACCTCTACGCACTGCTTGGTAAACTTAAGGTCGCTGCTAATTAGCACACCCAAGTCCTTTTCCAAATCAGTCGCATCGATATTACTCCCAAACATGGAGTAGTTTGACTTGGGATTGGCGTAGCCAATGTGCATCACCTTGCATTTACCCAAGTTAAATGGCATTTTCCATTTGTCAGACCACTCTCCTATCCTACGTAGGTCCGCACACAGTTGCTTGATCGCCTCCAGCATCCCAACATTGGCCCCAAGCTTGGTGTCATCAGCAAATTTGGCGATCCTACTGATGATGCCAGAATTGATATCATTTATGTAAATGATAAACAACAGTGGCCCCAAAACTGAACCTTGAGGAACCCCGCTAATGACTGAGGCCCAACCCGAGCTAGCCCCCTTAATTACAACCCTCTGCCACCTATTCTTCAGCCAGTTTTCAATCCACCTACCTATTTCCCCACTGATACCAAGCACGCGCACTTTGGCCATTAACCAGCAGTGAGGTACCTTATCAAAGGCTTTCTCAAAGTCGAGATAAAGTATATCAATCGCCCTACTCTTATCATACTCACTCAACATGACATGGAAAAACTCGAGCAAGTTGGTGAGACACGACCTATGCCGTCTAAAACCATGTTGGGAGTCTCCAAGCAGCTTATAGGAATCCAAATGGTCAACGATCCTATCTGCTATTATTCCCTCTAATAATTTACCTACAACCAAAGTGAGACTAATGGGACGATAGTTCCCTGGACTTTCGTGATCCCCTTTCTTAAAGATAGGGGTCATGTTGGCTTCCCTCCAGTCACCAGGCACCTGGCCCATCTCCAACAATTTGTTGAAGGCTGTAGCCAGGTGGGGAGCCACCTGGTCGCGCACCTCCCGCAACATTCTGGGGAGGAACTGGTCTGGCCCAGGAGCCTTAAACGCATTCAGTTTGTCTATTCTATCAGCAATGACTGTCGCGGTACACCGAACACTATCCAGGCCAACACCTTCATGCCTGATGCCTGACTCAGGGATGATGCAGGTGTCCTTCCTGGTGAACACTCCCACAAAGTACTCATTCAGCACATTAGCAATGACCGCATTGGAGGTCCACAGAGCGCCGCTTCAGTCCTTTAATGGACCTATCATGCTTCTAATGGGCTTTCTACTATTAACATAACTGAAGAACTCCTTATGGTTCCTCTTGCAGAGGCTTGCCACCCAGAGTTCTTCATTACATTTAGCTAGCCTAACCTTTGCCTTTACTTCCCTGCACAGGTGGACATACATCTCAGTGTTCTCATGGGAACGATTGGCCTTTACCCTCCTATATGCAGCTTTCCTATTTTGGATAGCCGAAGCAATGTCCCGACTGAACCACTTAGGCTGCGTTGAAGCAGGAGTGACCAATTTTTAGGGTATGGCAGCAGACTGCAGCACCATAAACTGGTCCTGAAATGCACTCCACACTCCCTCAACATCGCCACCCACCTCTAACCCCATCTCACCTACACTATCCCGGAGGCCAACAAAGTCCACCCGCCATAGATCGAGCTTACTGCCTCTCGAGTTACTACGCTTCACCCAAGGGACGCAGACACAGAACCTAATCAGACTGTGATCACTCACACCCAACGATTCATCAATGGTGAGGCCAGTGACGAGGTTGTCTTCAGTCGTGAATACTAAGTCTAGAATGCTTTCACCTCGTGTACCCCCCATTGACCCACTGAGTGAGGAAGTTATCAGCAAAGTCAACTAGCTCCTCCCTTCAGCATCAGCAGTCCTGTCTTCCCAGTTTATGCCATGACAGTTGAAGTCTTCTAAAACTACACACACCCTGTTCCCTAGCAGGATACAGAGTTCGGTGTACAGGGCTGTATCCTCCTTCCCAAACAGCCAGGGCTGTCAGGAATTGAAGAGCCCCTCACCAACGAAGGGGCAATTTCTGCAGGAGCCCAAGCCCCTTCCAACGGGAAAGGAGGGTCACCCACCTGTACATGGACGCACCCTTCAATTGAAGGTATGTCCACCAGCACTCAAGATCATCCCCCAGGCTTGACCTCACCATGAGAGAGAGAAAACATATACAGTATTCAAATAATTATAATTAGTTGTAAAATTTAAATTTTCTTTCAAACGCAAACTTTAACTTGACGTAATACTATTTTCCTCAGACTATTAAAGCTCGCTGAACACGATTTTCTTGCAGAGATTAACCTAACCCTATTTTTCCCATAGGTTATTAAGTTCACCAAACGTGTGATCTTGACTTGACACAAGCCTCACGTTGGAGGTGACCTTACTGTATGTATATATATATATATATATATATACTGCAAACCCACAAGGAAAAATAAAAATGATTCCAAGGCCTTTCATGTATTCAGAGCTACACCTCATCATTCCCTGATGAGGTGTAGCTCTGAATACACGAAAGGCCTTGGAATCTTTTTTCTTTTGGGTTTGCAGCATTCATTCATTTCATGTGTTTAATTGTGAAATTCATCCCATATATATATATACAGTAAACCCTCAATAAGTCAAGACTATATAGGGCTCTAGCCAGTCGGACTCATTGAAAAGTCGGACTCATCGCGAATTACCTTAATTACCCCCCTATTTACCCCTAAAGAGGCATAAATACTCTCTAACCTTTTAAGTTTGATTAGTGAGAGTCTAATACAATGTTCAAAATAAACACTTACCATTGCTGGAATTATTTTGAGTGCGAAACAAAAAATTTTATTGTTTACCTTTTCGTACAATACAGTATTAAAAAAACACTTCACTTAGTAAAAGAAAAAATAATAATGGCACTTGACATAGGAAATAAAACACTTCTCTCAGTAAAATAAACAAAAGAATAATAGCAGTTGACAGAGGACAGAGTCCGACTCATCGAGGGTTTACTGTATTTATAAATATGAACAGCTTTGGTTTTTCCATAGTTTTTATTTGATAATAAGAGTCAATAAATAACAAATCTATTATTAAATCAATCTATTTTGAATCATGTTAGTTTCTCCTTTGCATTATGTAAAACGGACATACATATATATATATATATATCCCCGCAAGGGGGTTCTAAGCTCGTGCTCTTGAGTGCTCTTTGTGCTCGTTTGTACGTGCTTGTTCCTGGAGGTTTCACGTGCGCCCTCCCGGCCCTAGCACCCAAGGATGATGGGGCTCGACCCTGCAGTCCTTGGTCTTTTTCCACTTCGACTGTCCCCTCCACCCTTTCTTTTTCCTCTGTCTTTCCTCTCACTTTTTCTTTGTTTTTCCGCTGAGATATGCCCTTTTAAATAGAGGCGAATCGGTTCTTCCCGAACTTTAAAAAAAAAAAAAAAAAAAAAAAAATTATATATATATATATTATATATACACACATTCAACTGCAAAGAACACGCAGTATAAATAACGTAAAGAACGACGCTTGTATAGGAGATATTCCGCGCAAGACGAGAGAGAGAGAACGGAACAAATGAAAAAATGAGGTAACCACCTGGGAATCGAACCCAGGATCTTCCGATTGCCGGTCAGACGCGATACCATTACACCATGGACCTCACTCTTCCAAATGCCGTAATTCTTCTACATACTCGCAGAAACCAATGCCCCAAGGGGGCACCTCCCGCATGCCGTAACATTATATACATTCAACTGCAAAGAACACGCAGTATAAATAACGTAAAGAACGACGCTTGTATAGGAGATATTCCGCGCAAGACGAGAGAGAGAACGGAACAAATGAAAAAATGAGGTAACCACCTGGGAATCGAACCCGGGATCTTCCGATTGCCAGTCAGACACGATACCATTACACCATGGACCTCACTCTTCCAAATGCCGTAATTCTGCGAGTATGTAGAAGAATTACGGCATTTGGAAGAGTGAGGTCCATGGTGTAATGGTATCGCGTCTGACCAGCAATCGGAAGATCCCAGGTTCGATTCCCAGGTGGTTACCTCATTTTCTCATTTGTTCCGTTCTCTCTCTCTCGTCTTGCGCGGAATATCTCCTATACAAGCGTCGTTCTTTACGTTATTTATACTGCGTGTTCTTTGCAGTTGAATGTATATAATGTTACGGCATGCGGGAGGTGCCCCCTTGGGGCATTGGTTCTGCGAGTATGTAGAAGAATTACGGCATTTGGAAGAGTGAGGTCCATGGTGTAATGGTATCGTGTCTGACCGGCAATCGGAAGATCCCGGGTTCAATTCCCAGGTGGTTACCTCATTTTTCATTTGTTCCGTTCTCTCTCTCTGTCTTGCGCGGAATATCTCCTATACAAGCGTCGTTCTTTACGATATATATATATATATATATATATATATATATATATATATATATATATATATATATATATATATATACGAGGAGTGATCAAAAAGTATTGATAATTTTATTGCTATGGACAAATGAATACAAATAAGAAATAACCATTTACATATGCGAGTCTTCCTGCCCTCTGGCATCTGAAGCAATAAGACGTACGTTGCTACACTCTAAAATATTGCCTGAGAATACACAATGCTGGAGATCTAACATACATGTACTGACTAAAGAACCCCCTTTCTAACATTCACTATGTTCTCTGTTAAGTAATGTTATATCATAATTGTGTCTTAATACTTTTGACTGTTCTTTTGTTTTGTGAAAAATTTAGAATCAGAGCTGCATGAATAACAGGCTTTTTTTATTAGGTAGCTGAATTATTTTTTTACCCCATGAATATGGCCCTAACCTTTCTAATTAAAAAATCTGATGTATGTTAACCTACAATTAGCTGCAGAAAATGTGCACACACAAAAAGTTTGCAAATTTAAAATGCTACATTAATGAACCAGCATCTGTAGTTCAGTGTATAACGCCATTTCCCAATAAGCAAAGTGAAAACACTGAGGTCAGGAGCTCAATTTCCAATGATGCTGGTAATAATAATAACACAAGTTAGCACAAAGAGTCACATTAGCTGGCCTGAGCACTGTGACAGTTTCTGGCCCTCATGACTTCTTATTACTTAGCATAAAATAAAAGCCATCACTGTTTGACCAAGCAGTTACTTTACCATGCACTGTAAAATTTTGTTCTGATTCAATTTGGGTAGGCCTAATAATCATAAAAAAGCAGCAGCAAGTGGGGACTTGGGGACAAATGGATGGATCAAACTGAATCTTGGAAACAAAGTTAGTAGTAAATAACTGAATGAGTAAAGCTACATAATGTACTGTAATGTTAAACTCTGAGATAGCAGAGTATAGTACCATCAGCTATTTCATGTAGGATATAGGCTGTATCAGAACTGTCATAAAGGTTTAGGCTTGGATGAAACTTACCTAAATTTAAGTCTTCTACTTGAGACAACCTATTTTCAATGAGCCACAGCAGCTTCTTTTCATTTCTGAACCGAGGTTTTATAAGCCCTGTGGTCAAGTCAGCTGTGTGCCAAAGTCTGGGTATTACAGAAATCTCACGCCACAGTCGGCAGACTTTTGACATTCTAGAATATGCAACAATAATTTATGAATTAAATGTTTTCTAATTTTCACATTAGTCCCAGGCTATAGTCCTAGGCTACTTTGAAACCCTACCACAGTAGTATAGTTTATAATATTTCATTTGTTATGGTATAGCTGAATGTCTATCAACACCCAGGCTTAACTGATATAAAATCTTTACAATAACCAAACCTAAGTTTCAATCATTAAAGGCTAGACTACCTTCACACCACTTATTTTTAAGGCCAAGGGTATAACCTACTGGTATCATATTAAATCCAATAGGCCATATGGATATCATTTGGATATAGTAATAGCATAGAACAGAACCTAACTCACCTTAACAGAAATGGAATGCATCCTTGCGAGTATGTTGCTAATAAAAATATTTTTTCCAAAACTTCATTTGGAATATTGCAGCCCCAATCAGATTGAGTTTCGCCATTCACATCTGACTGAATTGGACCCCATTTGCAGAAGTTTTCAACAGGTTTTGTCCTGTTTCTTTTTCTCTTTGTTCCATCATTAACAGGAGGAGGCTGGGTGGAAGGCGCATCAGACATTTCAGAAGATTTTCTTTTTGCACTGCGTTTTCCCTTTTGGCTCTTTACATTATTTATTGATGCACTAGATAAATTATTAGGTAGGATACTTAAAGAATTTAAGGAAGTGACAGGATCTGCAGCATTAGGTGGTGTAATTATAGTTGAAGGTAAAGTGTGTCTATGTTTTGTTGATGTAGAAGTTAACTTTATTTTTATTTTGATGCTAGTCGATTCAGGACCTTCAGATATTTCACTTTGATAATGAACAGTTTTACTATGCTGTCGATTCTTCCTTCGAGATTTTGAAGAGTCACCCTCTTTCACTTTGGGTATCTTCCCCTTACTACTTTTGCTTTTAAAGTGATCCAAAGGCTTACAAATACTAGCATCATTACCTTTACAATAAGGATTACTGTGAGGAGATTGTTTATCATCACACATAACACAAGAACAGTCTTCCCTCCTTTCATTCATTTCTTCTGAAATACCTGGACCTCCATGGTGAGAACCAATCATACATTCTGTATGATCAATTCCAGTGATTAAATTCTTCTTACAGCTCCCCAAGTCAGATAATTCAGCTGTAGGTAAATCAGATGAAACAGATGGTTCTGGAGTAACAGGCTGATCAGGAGTAGAAGGATGGACTGACTGATGGTCGGAAGGGGTTAGAGGCTTAATAACTGTCGATTCTTCTTGGGAGACAAATTGATAAGGAGTTGATCCAGCAGATGGTATAGAGGAAGGGGTTGATCCAGCTGATGGTAAAGAGGATGGAGTACAAGAGCCTGCTGATGCTGTTGTGAGGACACTTGGAGGAGAACTCATATTTTCATCTGAACCAGACATAGGACTGTAAGTCTTTGGGTCCATGTCAACTGTTGACATTTTAATATCAACACCTACAATGCTGTCTATAGGCATTTCAAAAATGTTGAAAGATATCTTAAGGCTCTTTGAAATGAATAGGTATGGTAATTACCTATAGTGTAGAGTACCACTACCCTAATACTAATTTGAAACAGGCCCTATTACTTAATAGGGCCCTTTAACTCCTTATAAGTGATGATCTCAGAAAGCAATAACTTATTTAGTTATGTACAGAGCAAAATATCTGATATAGACCCAAAGCAATGGGATCTTCTTCAAAGTTTGTTTTCCCATTGAAACATTGAAGGTTATTATATTACCTTTGAATATGGTTAGCCATAAATTTTTGACCATAATGGGAGAGGAATTTCTGTTATACAGAACAGAAGATAAATCTGAAAAAAAATAAATAAATAAAATAATTATATATACATACATATACATATACATATACATATATATATATATACACACACACATTATATATATATATAGTTATAGTTAGTTAGTTTACTATAAAATACAAGCCTAGTTTATATACAAAAATAATCACACAGAATTTCACCTTTATCGGTTTAGGGCAAATCCTAGGCTATATATTTTGAGGTCTTTACCAAGGTGACTAAGATCCTTATTTTATTTAGCCTAGTTGTTAGCCAGGTTTAATGAAGGAGTGAAAACTTATAGATCCAAACCAGGATAAGTACTAAAGTAGGTATGGTCTTACATGATCACTAACTACACTACTAACTTTTCAGTGTCAATTTCTATATTATAAAATAAAAGTTGTTGAAATTCCAGATGCCATATATATGCAGCTTGGAGACAGTTTATAACAGCTTGGTAATATGTTAAATTAGGTTAGATGGATAATATTAAGCTTCACAGAGACCAGATTACACTAGGTTAAGATCATCACATCATATTACATTTCATTCGGGAAAACAAGCCACCACTTCAGCCCATCAAGGTTATCCAAGTCATAGCTATATTTTATAAAATTTTTAAAAATGACAATTTCAAGTCAGCTAATTAATTAACATAAAACTATTTATAGAGCTACCAAAGTAGCCTATATAACTTAAGCTAAAAATATACACTATTTACGCAATTTATAAACTTTCTTTCCTTCGTGAAAGTATATAACTTTTTCTTAAAACTAAGGAGCTACTATTAACCACATCATATGGGAAGTCATTCCAAAAATCTACTACCGTACCAGTACTCTATAACTGAAAAAGTATTTTCACACATCCAGTCTACAAGTCTGTTTTCTAATTTTCTTATTATGCCCTCGAGTTCTTCCATTAGACTGTAATAAGAAATTACTGACATCTAAATTATCCAAATCTGAAAACACTTTGAACATATCTATCATATCTCCCACTTCAAACAATGTCTCTCAAAACTAAAAATACCCAGTTCCTTTAATCTTTTCCTGGATTCCAATCTTCTTAAGCTAGGGATAGGCTTGGTTGCCCACATTGCACACTTTCAAGCATATCATCATCATGTCTAAGGTGAGGGGACCAAGCGTAAATGCAGTATTCTTCTAAGTGAGGCCTAACATAAGAACTAGGCTATATAATTTACAGAGGACTCTCTCATTCTTGTTACTAAGAATTCTCTTAATAATATCCAACACTTTATTTGCTATATTTCTTGTATCTAAGCACTACTTAGAAAGTCTTAGGTCACTACTAACTAATGCCAAGACCTTTTTCTTATCTAAAAATTCTCTAACCAGTTTCCTTGTATCTCATAACTAAAATTTTCATTATTTCACAAAAATGGATGACCATTTTTGAACATTGAATTCCATCTACCATTTACTACCCAGGCAACTAATCTATCAAGATCTTTTTCTAGTTTATAAGAATTTTCTATTTCTAACTGGGTCAACTACTTTTGTATCAACTGCAAATTCTGAAATTTTACTACCTACTCCCTTCTCTAAATCATTTAGATATAAAATAAAGAGTAATGGATCTAACACTGCTCCCTATAGTACCCCACTTTTCACCACCCAGATTCATGGCCATTTAGAATTACTCTCCATTCTCTGTCTTCTAACCAGTTTTCTACCCAATTCATAACAGACCCCCAATATCCCATGATCATTTAATTTATATAGAAGTCACCTATGTGGAACCTTGTCAGATACCTTACTAAAATCAAATAAATAACATCTACATCATATTCATTATCTACCTATTCAGTTACAAACTGTAGAAAGTCTAAGATATAAGACAAACACAACCTTCCTGATCTAAATCCATGTTGGGAACTTGAAATATGATTAAAATTTTCTAAATGAGCTTAATTATTTTTTATAATTCTTTTTAGTATCTTTCCTACTAAAGATGTTAAACTAACAGGCCTATAATTTCCTACCTCCTTTTCATTACTCATTTTGTAAATAGGTACTTCATTTGCTTTTTTCCATTCATCAGGTAGGCTACCTCTACATAATTAATAGACCTAGCAAACAAAATAGTTAATGACTCAGATAAGCTATCATCCCTTCTGTGAGAATCCTAGCATAAATATTATCAGGTCCAGCAGCTTCATTTGACTTAATTATATGGAACACTTGCCAACATCAGTCTTCCTTATATGATTATTATCAAGAAAGACCAAGTTTACAGACTAAAGGATTAAAATAAAAATTATTCAAATTTTCTTCAGTAAAAACCGAGCTAAAATAATCGATAAAAATACCAACAATATCCTGATCATTTTCAAATGTCTTATCATCACGTTCTATTGGGCCAATCCTATCGTGCTTTTCATTATTGTTGCTATTTATAAAAACTAAAGAATTTCCTTGGATCTTTATTGCTATTTCAAGATAAATTTTTTCACTACCTATGCCTTTCGCTCTTCCTAATCAAACTGAACTTATTTCTTAACTGCCTATAATTATCCAAGTCCACAAGGCTATTACTGCTTTTAAATTCCCCAAACGCTTATTTCTTATCTTTAATCATTTTAGCCATCTCCCTATTCCACTACAAAGGTTTCCTAATCTTGTTATTCCTAACAGTTCTGAAAGGAATACATCTACATTGTACATCCTCTAAAATTTCTTTGAATTTAGACCACATCTCAATAGCATTTTCATTGGTAAACCCAACTCATTATCTGACTTTACTGACCCCAACAACTCCCAAAAATTACTAACACCCTGTGAGAAGCAAGGAACTAGATGGTCATTATTGACTAGATCCCAATTTAATTCTATCTTAAAACATATGATAAAATGGTCACTATTCCCTAATAACCTCATAATCATTAGATAGCTAAATCTAACACTGCTTGATCCCTAGTTGATTTGTCTACAAACTACACTCAAAAACTACAATTACAGCACTCAATAAAGAAGTTAGTTTCCTTATTATTTCCTTCTAAAAGGTTCTAGTCCATATGAGGCAGGTTGAAATGTCCCATAATTAATGTTCTAGCACTACAAACTTTATTGATTTCCTGAACCAAATTATCATTAACTTCCTGTGTTTGTTTTGGAGGTCTTTAAAACTGCACCTATTCAAATGTACTCTTTACTTCATACACAATCATCAACCCAAATTGATTTATCCTGTTGTCTAATTTAATACTATCATTCTGAACTGAAGTTAAATCATTCTTAATGTACAAGACTTCAATAAATATACATTGTATAGCCATTTAACTCGCACTCTGCTCTAGTGTCATTGAATACTGCATCACTACTTCAAGCCTCACTAATACAGAATTTGTACAGATTTTCACTATTCATATACTGGTAACTGATCCATTTTTCTTATTCCTAAATTTGTATAAAAACACTTTACCCCCTCAGTTTTAACTGGTTCACTACTTTTGGCTAGATAGCTGCTATACCTATTCTTGACATAATTTGTCTTTAACACCCTAACAGTATTAACTTTACATATAGCTACCCTGATACCTTATGCCAGTGATACTCATTGGGTGGCTCATGAGCCAAATATATACGGTATATACCACTGCCTTATGCCCTCTGTTAATCTAAGTTAAATTTCAAAACCCCCAAAAAACTCAAAATTGTCCTCAAACACTCATATAAAGCAGTTCCCTTTCTACTAAGATGTAATCCATCCTTACTATAAAACTCTCCCTTTTCATTAAAATTATCCCACAAATCTATGAACTCAACCCCATCCACTACACAGCAGCTTTACTTTATCATTTAAGGTTAAAATTCTACTTATAAATTCTGTGCTTACTCCAACCCTTGCTAAAATGCACCCCATGTAACTCTTGTTCTGCCTATTTTCTAAGGTTTCAATTAATTAAATCATTTATGCCTAAATTTTACCTCAGCTTTCAGGCAACTTCTTCACTACCTCATTGACTTTAGAAATATTATATCCTGGAATACATAGCTACCATATTCGTCTACAAATTTTCCATCCCTTATTGCAAACTTCATTTTCTTGATTCCTACTGATAGTCCCCAACAATGGTAAATTCACACTGTATTGCTTCATCTAAATCACTGGCGTAACCAGGAGGGAGGAGGAAGGGGGTTGGTCCTCCACTCCATTAATCTCAGAAAAACATGTTTGAGCAGTATGAGAACCTAGTAACTATCAAAAATATGCTATAAATATGCTAAAAAACAGCTCACACTGAATGAACCCCTGGATCTCTCTAAATACTAAATTAAATTAAACTTAAAACTTAAGAATAGAACTATCTATATTTTAAAAAGGTACTTTTCTGGTACTGTATCTGCCCCCATGCAAAATTTAATATCCAATTAGATCAACTGTACACCCTTGATGATTGGTCAGGTTAAGTTATGATATTTTTGTTAAAACTAATAAAAATATCACATGTGGCTTAATCTAACCAATCATCAAGGGCATAAAGATGACCTAACTGGGCATTAAATTTTGCATGGGGGCAAACAATGGAAAAGTACTTTTAAAAATCCCAGTAAAATAAAATCTACAGCAATACAGTACTATAATTTTTTAATAATTTGTAAAACACCTTGGAGCACAACAGAAAAAGTCTTTCCACTTCATTTTAGATTGGTTAGTTATATACTTCCCACATAACAATTTCAACCAATCAGGATCCTTGTAACAAATTTTGACTATCAAAACACTGGTCTCCCCAAAACTTAATACTTACCAGCAAGATTAAGCTAGGTTTTCGCAGATTACATTTAGTAATTAGGGCCTATGGGGTCTGTCTCTGAACTGCATCTGGAATTTTACCCTCAAGTCTTTATAACAATATTAACGTGAAATAATTCTTTATAATTTTATACATTAATTGATGTACAGGGTGTCTCAGAAGTCTGAAGTCATGGGCAGAATTCACTTTTTACTTTTATTTTAACAATTGTTCAAACTGCATACCATTAACTCGCATACACACAACATACCAGTACCAATTCTTGTACATGTAGGCTTCTCTGAATTAAATTAATATATTAAAAACTAACCCTAATGGCCTACGAGTCCAGACTTCTGCAACACCCTGTATATGGAACTATAAGAGAAAGGGAAACTGATTCAGTCTGTTATGAAGTAAATATCTATATATAGTATTAACTTATTCTCTGGTTATAAATCTCAGGCTAGTTAAAAACTGCCAATGCAGGGAATATATAACAAATTGATGAAGGCTCTAATTTTAGATGCTGATCTTCCTCACAATAAGCCCACCATGTTACCAGTTTCTAGAATTTGTTAAAAAATTCTCTTAAAATCTTGTGACATTATATTTGGAAAATATGAAAAAACACTGCCTATGAAGGTTATCCAAGTCATAAATGACCTAAAGTTATATTTTATAATCAAATTTTGCAAAATATCAATTTCAACTCTTAATGTAGAATGAATAATTTTATATAATACTGCTAGGTATAACTCACTTTTTCTCTATACCATGCTTAATACAATACTGTATCTTATACGATAAGTTAATTGCAATTCCAATTTAGTTTAAATTCTAAGAGTAATAATGTGGCAACCTCAAGCCAAACTGAGAAGTTTGGCAGAAATTTGCCAGATGTAATATGTCACTTTTCAAGTGGGTTTTGATTATCCTAAAATATTAGTTTCAGATGTGGAAGAATCACCTTTTTAGATTATTATTACTACTACTACTATTATTAGATGGGTAATTTGAATCACTTTTCCTCTATATGACTTGGAGTCACCACTTTTTTTTTATAGTTTGTGCATCAACTCTGCAAAACTTCTCATACTAAACTTCAAATCAGAGTAATTAAGCCTAGTCATTATATGACACCCTTCTCTCTGGGCTATGAAAAACTGAAAAACATTCAAGCTATGAAAAATATTCTCAGTTTAATCTACACTATCATTTAAACTTTATATCAATATACCATACTTTGTCAGCAATCTTTCGTTTTAGGTACGGTACATAAAATTGAGGCTACAAATAAAGTGGTGATCTTTTGTTTTGGGTATGTAGAATTTGTGGAGTCAGGGTCAGAGTCATGGAGTCAGAGTCAGTACAAATTCCAACTCCAACTCCAAATCTTAAAACTACACCAGTTTCCTTGAAATTTTCAATTGTATGTGGTTTCTCAGAATTTTCTAGGCGTGAAACTGCACGCATTTTCTCAGAATATCCACCTGATTAGAATGTCTTTTTAACCCTTTGTCATATTTTCAGACCAATTGGACACATTAACTTAAATTATTTTTTTTACCTACCTAAATCATAATAATACTTCAGTGAGAAAAAATGCATCTCTTTTATAACTTTGTATCCAGATGTACACATTAGGCCCAGTTTTTATTTTGCTCAATAGATGGTGCATGATTGATGACATCACTAGCAATTTGAAGCATGGCATGTGCAGAAGCCATTTTTTTTTCTGGTAAATGTTTACATTTTTTTTTAACAATATAAGGTCTGTTTAGGTTTTGTTTTCTTCTGCTGATTATAAAGAAGCATTTTACCAGGTTATTTTTTATCTAAGGTACTGCTTATATAATTTGTATAGGAGTTTATGCATAGTTCATATCCAATTAGACACAAAATTACTAGAAAGTAAAAGTTTGTCAGGGGAAATTTCTGTATACATTTGGACACATTCAGCATAATTTCACATCTACAGAGCTCTTAAAAGTATATTTATAATATATACAGTAATATTATTGATGTGTAAGTTATTTAGTAAACTATTAACTATATATATATATATATATTAGTGGTGGACCAGATATCCATATCAATTTTAACATCCGCATTGGCACTTTTGACTGCAGATGTTATGCAGATACAGTGGAACCTCAATATATGAATGCATCTCTATTTGAACAAATCGGTATACGAACAACTTTTTCGAGAAAAAATTGTCCTTGTATACAAACCATTCCCTCATATCCGAACCGAAAGAAGTTTTTATGGAAGGTGACTCCCCTTCCAAACAATAATCTCCCTCCTCCACCCCACCTTCCTCTCCAGCTTCCACTTAGGCCATCATCACTCCTCAGCAAAGGTAAAGTTCAGGTTAAATTTTCATTTATTTGTATAATATTGCATTATTTATTGTTGTTACAGGTTTCATGTATGATTTTATGCATGTAAGTCTTATTTTACAGGTTTAATTAACCAATATTTTGACTTAAAAATGTTTCGTAAGGGGTAACTTTTGGGGGTCTGGAACGGATTAATCCAATTTACATTATTTCTTATGGGAAAAATTGATTCAATATACGAACAATTCGATATCAGAACAACCCTCAGGAACGGATTAAGTTCGTATATTGAGGTTCCACTGTATTACCTCTAATAAATTATGCAATTTACAATTAAATTAGCTTATAAAGTAGCTTATAAAGCCCAGTCATGCACATTTCATGTAAAGTATTAATCAGTAATGAACAAACAAATATATAAACCTCAAAATATAAATACCTGGTAACACAGAAAATTGAATGAAACTTGTTTCATTGAATTTTCTGTGGCTGAAACTCTTGAGAAAGTTATTTTTTTTGTCATAATGAAAATATTAATATTAATTCTTATGCATTGCCTGCTATAATAGTAATATCACAAAATTTGAAAAATGTCATATATTCATAATTCTATATTATATCGATAGATTAACTAAATATCCACATCTGCGGATATTGAAATTAAAGAGCTGCATCCACCAATGTTGAAAAACTGACATCCAGCCCACCACTAGTGTATGTATATATATATATATATATATATATATATATATATATATATATATATATATATATATATACACACACACACATATAATATATATATATATATAAATATATATATATATATATATATATATAATATATATATACACATATATATACATATGCACTATTAGGCGTTAGCAGCTATATTCACTAGACATAGCAGCTCAGATGAATTTCATCATTTGTACAATGTATTAAAGCTCTCAGCATAAATTTACCTTCCCTCATTTTATGTGAAGTAGCCATTCATATGAAAGTCTATGAGCGGAAGACAAGGCTGTAGCTGGGCCACAACATGGCAGCCTTCCATCATCATCCTCATCCAATTCAAATTCTGAAGATGAAGAATTCAATTCCGAAAAACATCTGGATGACCAGGAGCGGTCAGTGTCATCGATTAGATTTGGAAAAAAGCAGAGAAAGGAGCCTGACTGCACTAGCTAAATTCAAATTGGATTTTTCTCATGCACTGTGAGAGGTAGAAAAAATTGACCATATTGCAAAGTTGAAAGTGAAAGATGCAATATCCTGATACCCTGAGATTGTTCAAGATGCCACTCTGACTGTTACAGCATTGCCACCAACTCAAGTCAGCATGGCGCATTTGTTTTCTGCCCTCCGAATCGTCAGATCCAACTTGAGAGCAGCAATGAAGGAGGACCTAACTCAAGCAATCCTGTTTCTGAGAACAAATTCAGTTAAGGTATAAGAGTACAGTATATATATGCGTTTGTAAAGTATTCATGTATTGTTCCATTTATTGCAGTTGCTTTTTTATAATGCTGAACCATTTTGAAATAGTTTCAACTTTCATGTCTTATAATTTTATTATTTTATAACTATTAAATAACTTTTTAGGGTACTTACGTATTAACAGGGGGCCACCACATATTGATGATTGGTTAGGTTAAGTTGTAATACAGTATTTTCATTAGTTGAAAATTCAGAAAATTTTATAAAAAAATATTTTAAAAAATATTGCTATTTAAAAAATATGATGTATTAGAAATTTTCAGCTAACGAAAATATTACAGCTTAACCTAACCAATCATCAATATGTGGTGGCCCCCCCATTAATACATAAGTACCCTTTTTAGTTTTTATTATTGTATGAGGAAAGAATAATTAAAATCAAGATTTAAAAATTAAAACTATCAAAATTCACGGAGACTATTCATTTACCTACACCATACCTATACTATATAAGTATATATGCCATACGGTTAGTATATACTGCATACAGTCGGAGTCGGACTTGTAAAATTTCTAGAGGCGGAGTTGAAGTCAAACTTTTTTCATCAACTCCACAACCCTGCTAAAATTGAAAGATTGCCAAAATGCTCTCTGAACTGTGTTTAGAGGCTACAAAATAAGGGAAATGAAATGTGGGATGATCAGTAGTTTGGGATCTTTTCCCCTATAGCACCCCCAATTTCTTCTTTTCAGTTAGTAACAATTTTGACACACAATATTTTTATTAAAACTAACAAAAATATGACGACTTAACCTAATCAATCAAGCGTATTCAATACTTTTCCCATAGGATTAAAGAAAATATCATGACTTAACCTTACCAACTAGTTAGGTCAACTGCACACCCTTGATAATTGGTTAGGTTAAATTGTGATATTTTTGTTAGTTTTAATAAAAATATTCTGTCAAAATTGTTACAGTAATTTTTTACTATCAGTCCGGCCTCTTCAATTCCCATAATTTATAGATCAATGGATTCGTTATTACACCAGGAATGCGATTTGGATAGTCTCAAGTGAGGGAACTGGGCCAAAACTAAGTTGACACGAAATTTGTTTCGGGGTATAAATGTGAAAAAATACCCTAAAATGCAGGTAATTCCTTCAGTAGAGACTATCTAGGGTGCATTCGTGATGTAAAAACAAATCCATTGATATATAAATTATAGAAATTGTAGAAACAGCCAACATGAGTGACCTAAAAGGTATATATATACATTTATATATATGTAGTAAAACGAACACTATATATATTCACTGTATATATTATATATACCGTAAAACTATACTATACTAACCTAATTTTAGGTACTACTCTTACCTATGGCAACGAAATGCTTTTCTGTTTTTATCACACACACAATTATTACCACAAACAATACCTTCCTTGTTTTTTTTAGGGCAAATAAATTCTTTTAGCAATACACCGGGTTCTACATAAAAATTAAATGCAGCCTCTTCATCATCAAAAAATTTGCATGAAGTTAAACACAGTGAATAATTACAACCATCGTGACACTAAAATCTTATGAGTTCAGGTCAAACCCCCCAATTTTGTTAGCGGTACCTTCCTAACCTTTGTGGGATCGGCCATTTTATCACTCCCAAAAACATACTAACCTAACCTAATTTTAGGTACTATTCTTACCTATGGCAACGAAATGCTTTTCTGTTTTTATCACACACACAATTATTACCATAAACAATACCTTCCTTGTTTTTTTTAGGGCAAATAAATTCTTTTAGCAATACACTGGGTTCTACATAAAAATTAAATGCAGCCTCTTCATCATCAAAAAATTTGCATGAAGTTAAACACAGTGAATAATTACAACCATCGTGACACTAAAATCTTATGAGTTCAGGTCAAACCCCCCAATTTTGTTAGCGGTACCTTCCTAACCTTTGTGGGATCAGCCATTTTATCACTCCCAAAAACATGATCCGTGATTTTATCGCTCAAAAAAGTAATTTCTTAACATTAATTTTATAGCTTTAATCAGCAATTGCCTTCATATTGTACTTAATAAAAGTTGTTTAAAAAAAATGTAGTCTCTTATGATAAACTTTATTTTCAGTTTCCAGAGACCGGACTGATAGTAAAAAGTTACCATTGTTACTAACTGAAAAGAAGAAATTAGGGGCGTTATAAAGGAAAAGATTCAAAACTACTGATCATCCCTACATTTTATTTGCCTTATTTATAGCCTCAATTTTATGTACCTAAAACAAAAGATTGCCACTTTGTCATATGTTACTACTGTAACATAATATAATTTCAAGATTTTTTAAGTAGATAGGCCTAGGCCTACAAAAAAATGGTTGACCTAAGGTACTAGGCCCCTATCTTAATTTTTAATTTAATTTTGGTGGTGCTTCCATTTAGTAGCCCCATTTTCTAAACAGACTTCCAAAATTATTTTAGGTTATTATATAGAAAATGGCGCAACCCGAAGTATGATGTAAAAAACATTTTATTAGGTCAATTTTGATGTGCTGAAGCCAAATCTGTTAACCATTTGGTGTGCAAATTACATTTTTACAGATTATAAATAAAATTACAAATTTTTGAAGTTCATTCATTTGCCCATCATTTATGTTTTGGTTCCAATAATTTTGCTCCGCGAGTCAAAGTAGTTCTTAACAGAAGCAATTTTATAACCCTTTTAAAATGCGCCCTTTTAATGTTTGTATAGCAATGGAGTGTGAAGGGCGTTCTGTTAGATACATTGAAGCTATTGTAAAGTGTTACGAAAATGATGAAGAAGCAATTCTATTTTTCCAAAAACATGGTATTTTGCTTTCTGAGTTGTCGTGCCCAACGTGTGGTTATTTTACTCTTAGGTTAGGTTAGGTTAGGTTAGTTTTCATGTGCTTGTTAGCCATTTTTTAGGCAAATACTTCAAAATAAGAGTAAAATATAAATAACATTTACTCTAATTTGAAGCATTTGCACACCAAATGGTTAACAGATTTGGCTTCAGCACATCGAAATTGACCTAGTAAAATTTTATATCATACTTCGGGTTGCGCCATTTTCTATATAATTACCATATTTTATTTTGATTAAAATGAAATATAAACTGCATTCAGATAAAATCTTTTTAGAAAAGTCTATTTTAAAAATAGGGCCACTAAATGGAAGTTCCTTAATTTCTTAAATAAGCCTATTCTACTGAGGATACAAAAACAAAAACCAATAAATAATTTAAAATTTTCTTACAAATTTTAAAACTACCTCTGAAAGTTATCCCCATATCTAGTCACCCAACATTAGACAGCTACTAAGTCTACCATATTTTATTCAAAAGGCTATTTTAAATGTCCTACCAGTGATTAATCGGTGCTTTCCTGTTAACGGGAATACCCAACCGCCCGCCATCATCTGGACTCGTATCTTGCGGAATTCATGTGGCGACAACGTACCGAAAGCAGCGACGGTTTTTCTGCGATTTTAGATGACAAAGACATTTTGGCCCCCTACTAACTAATTATCGCTTACATATTAACTAATTTCATTTAAATGATTAATAAATTTGGTACTTACATATTATCGGGACTACCAAACTGTTTGATATATTTTTGCTCTCGTCATTTTTATTTAAATTAACGAAAATATCACGACAACCTAACCAATTATCAAAGGCGTACAGTTGACCTAACTGGGCATTCAATTAACCTAACTGGGCATTCAGTTGACCTAACCAGGCATTTTCCATTATATTAACCTGTTAGGTTAATTCAATGCCTAGTTAGGTCAATTGAATGCCATTATATTAACCTGTTAGCTTAATTCAATGCCCAGTTAGGTCAATTGAATGCCCAGTTAGGTCAACTGTATGCCCTTGATGATTGGTTAGGTTAAGTTGTGATATTTTCATTAGTTTAAACGAAAATGATGAGCAAAAATACATAAACACTTTGGTGGTGGGTGGTTGGGTATTCCCGTTAACAAGAAAGCACCAATTAATCTTTCAATGAAAATTTAAAAATTAAGTTCTGCTTAGTCCATTTCCAAGTTGTAAATTTAGTGGTTAGAACACTAACAATGTCAATCTTGTATGTTTTAACCTAACTAGGTTCAATAAGTAGGCTATACTTATGCCACAAGCCAAATAACCCTAGACCTAAATCTTTTTAAGAGTTGACAACATTACCTGAATCTAATACCCTTGCCTACATACTGCTCTAAGTCATTGATGGAGCATCACTGTCTCTATTCACAACTTTACAAGGCCTTGGCCCTAACCTAACTTCAGCTGTGCCAGTACTAAATAAGCTATCCTAATTCAGGTCTATATCTGTATTAAGGCCTTCCTTCCTTCCTTAACCTGTAAGTCAACTAACTTCAGGTAGTTAGGCCCCAGCTCATGGCAACCTGGGCAGAAGTAGGCCTACCTAGCTTATTCTGTCAAACCCAAGATACCGAGGCCCCCTGGGTTTGTGCCTAAGGCTCAGGACAGATTACCTAACATCATTCACACCCTGCTTCAAGATCGTAATTTTAAGTAATTATGCTTAACTTAGCCATCTAAAGGTGGAATAAGCCTACTTGGCCCAGGCCTACTTGAACAAAGTTGCTAGACCTAATACTTTATTTATATTTTGAGCCCAGTAACCTAGGCCCTATTTCTGTTATTTATTTACTGCTTGGCTAATTAAACGTAGTTCTCAATCAGTAAATTATTATATTTTCGAACATGAAACACTTTCCTAAAAATTCTTAATAACTCCACAACAACATATAACCAACTGAAAACCTACTTTTTTCATGAAAACTCCAAAATCCATTACCAAGTGACCAATAGGCCCAACTCCTATGAGCAACTCTCTACCACTTTCAGCAATGGGGTTTGTTTATTATGAGGTATATGAACATACGCACGAACACAGAAATTGTTTAGGTACAAACAAATACTTCATAATTATAAAACACTTCAGTAACTTTTCTGAAACCATATAAAATTTGGTTTTATAATTTATTAAATTTTTTTTAACTGTTTATGGCCTTTACCTTATTTAAAGATTCACATTAAAAATAGCTTATCTCTCGAACGAAACCGAGCACTACCAATGCCGACATTTTGTTACGAGTGAAAAATTTTTATTTTGTAAAATTCATGTTCTTAGGAAATATCATTTACTTTTATTTAATTTGATATTTTCAGTTATTTAAATATTTCTTATTGAACTGTTAAATATACCTTTAATATATATACAATTTAATAATAACTAGGCCCCCTTTTCAAGGCCAAACTATCGCACTAGCATTTTTATATGGATAACTAATATAATATTTAGAATGCTCTAGCAAATAAAAAAAAAAAGATTTGATAATTTTGTTTAATACAGATTCTAGTTATTATACGCAGACTATTTTATTTAAGGAAAATTCTGAGATTCTGTAATATTGTAAAAAATAATTAACAATAACACTAGGTACAGGAATAAATTATTTAAAATATAATTTCTCTCCTAACAACCGTTACTGATCTTATATCGAGTGCAACAGGTTCATTAAGTATAATGTTTTCATGAAACAATTGGAATTTGGTTTCTAATTCATCGACACCAAAATTCAAGTATGAAAATATCATAACATGGACATTTTTTTAAATTATCAAGCAACTCAATCAGTTCTTCATGAACTCAAAATTTCTTAGCGAAAATAATCAATACCCTTTTATGTTGAAGTTCTCCTTATATTATCTTTGTTCTTTCGGAGTGGTTTTTTTTTTTTTAATAATCTTAACTAAGTGGTTTTTTATTTGGAAAAATCTTAACAAGAGAGTTAAAATATGTAAATGTAAATACCCAAATTAAGTATACATGCACTAATCTGTTCCTCCTACATAAAAGTCAACACCAGCAGTAACATTTGTACTTTATATTCTTTGAAATAAAACTGTCGACTTGCATAATAGATGTGGATACCATATACGACCCCAGTTATATATTTATTTAAAGGTTAAATTAATTACACATTTGTTAAGTCCACTTCAGTAAAATTTATTACGAATAAGGGAAAATATCTATTATAAACCACTATTTCAAGAAGACTTTCAATATATATATATATATATATATATATATATTGTACAACTTGCAAGAAAAATAAGAACACAATTCCGAACACTCGTCAATTACAAGACCTTGTAATAGACGAAAGCGCTCGGAATTGTATTTTCATTTTCTTTGCGGGTTGTACTATATATATATATATATATATATATATATAAAGGTTACTCGGTATCATCACACTCAAATATTATCGCTTAAATCTGCGACAAAACTCACACGATCCAACCCTCCTCTCCAATTTTATCAGACGGGAAAGCTTATTATCGTACAATGTGATGCGTAAAGAGTACATTTTCTATTTTTTTTTAATGCTTGGACGCTCTATAGTCTATAATCTATACAGTATGTAATGACTGCCGCAGTGATAATGAAGCTGATGGGTTCTTGCATGTTTTCCAAGGATGTATTATTTTTAATTTACAATAATGTGTATATACTATTTGTTCTCCGTTTTTGACATATAATTCAACCGGCTTCACTTCAAGTTCTACTATCAATGTCCTAAACTTTAAAATCTAAAGTTTATTTGGAAAAGTGATCCCACTTTCTTATGGACAGGTCGGTGAGTCTCTCTGCAATATGGACAATTAATCAGTCAATAAGTAACTCAAATCATTGTATCAGTTGTTCGGAGACGCTAGCACCGGACCTCCAATCAAATTAACTGCGTTGATAAAATATAGTGTGTGTGTACAAAGCGAATGTACAAAAGTACAATTTATGACAAACGACATTAGATCTTATTTTATTAAGCTTTTCGTTTCACTATCACACCAAAAAAATAACAAATAGGATGTCTGAGAAAAGTCTGAAATGAAATAAAATTTCATATCTCTTGAACAAATTGACATCAGCATAAATGCTTTGGCTTCATCTAATAGTAAGACTCATGAAGTTTATACCAATTATACACTTAAGTTTAATTAATAATTATCGCGCATGTGTTTACCATACCTTGTTTGGCTTATCTTTAAACATATCTATGGAAATATTGTTTACTACTTCAAGCTGCCATTATCCCAGGTTCGTTGTTTTGCATAAATAAAGTTACCTCGAATACTTGTTCTATATCTCTTTGTTCATTTAAAATAATTTAAACAATTAAATAATAAATTAAAATAATTGAGTAAATAGTATTCAAAGTAACACAAAAATGTGATGATGTTATTAAAATATTCTGTCAAACATTTCAAACATTTTAACATTACTGAAAGGTAGCACATAACATTTTCAAACATTATTGAAAAGTAGCACACGTGTCATCAAATGACATTAAAAAAAAATGTTTAAAATGTTTACATGTTTAGATGATCGTTATAGTGTTTTAACAACGTGAAAAACGTGTGGGAAACGTTGTGATAACATTTTTATATAATGTTTTAATAACGTTGTTAAAATGTTTTTATAACGTTATAATGTTAGCGTCATATTTTAAAAACATTTTAAAAATGTTTTTTGAATGTCATTTGATAACGTGTGTGCAACCTTTCAATAATGTTAAAATGTTAGGAGCTACCTAGGTAATTCCATAGATATAGTTAAGGATAAGTTAGACAAGGTCTTAAATACATTCATAATAAATAATTAATTAATTATACAGTATGTTTCATTTGTCTGGAGACAGTAGAAATATGGAGAAAGATTAATACAACTTCATAACAATGTTTTATTTTGAATATACTATTACAGAAGATATGCAAATTGTTCACCCTGAACTTCACTTCAGTACTCGTAACTGGCAAGCGATCTAAACACTTCTGATCATGGCCGCACGGGAAGGTTTAAAAAAATATGCCTACCGTATGCGTCTGCCCAGATTTTAATAGGCTGTTCTATTGTCACTTGCAGGAAGTCTTCCACGAGTAAAATGAAATAAAAGAAAAGTAAAGTAAAAATAAGAAATATGAACAACAATTATGAAATAGAATTTTAGGTATGTATTGTTTTAAAGATCTTTCCTCTCACGAACATATTTGGCCAGATTTTCATAATTATCTGCCCGGATTGGCCATGTTTTAGCCATGTTAGCCATATAGGCCCATACGGCCATGCTGCCGATTGTTTCAGCAGAAATTCGCTGCAATTCCAGATAAAATAAGACTGGAATTGAAGTTCTTGAAGTTCAGGGTGAACAATTTGAAGACTTCTATTGAAGTTAGTATGTTAGTATGTTGAAAATAAAACATTGTCATAAAGATGTATTACACTATCTACATATTTCCACTGTCTCCAGACACATGAAACACCCTGTGGGCCTGTATTATTACTACTATAATTCACGAAAATGTGTCTGTCTGTCTGTCTGTCTGTCTGTCTGTCTGCAGAAAAAACTTTTACGTTTCTGAACCGATTTCAACCAAACTTCGTATGGTGGATGAGGGTGATGAGTAATGAACGAAAATATATGTGTGACCAGCCCCCCCCCCCCCCCCGCGCAACCAATTACTGGGCCCGAAGGCCCCAGCATCACAATAAAACTATAGAAAAGAAAAGAACGCAGCCATGAAAATCTTGCGCTTCACATTGTGTCAAGAAGATTTGTGAAGCTTAAGATTTTCATGACTATAGTTTTATTGACCAAATAATTGAACCCAAAAAGTTTATCCCAATTTACCCAAAAAAAATATTTATATGCTAAAACACGAAGCATTTAAATTTCAAGGTTTTTAACTTCTAAAATTTTCTTAAAATAAATCAAGTCCCATCACGCTTCTTCAGAGTTTCATACACTTTCGTGGAATGAAGAAAATCAAGTTGGTGAATAAATTTTGAAAAGAATGTAGCCATCAAAATTTTTAACTACACATTGGAAGCCATGATAAGTAAAAAAAAAAATGTGACAAGTTGTATTTGAAAATTAACTGCTTTGTGAGCTTCAAGTAAAATCTGTGAAGCTGCATTTAAAATTTAAGTGATTCGTGAACTAATTGTAAATATTAAACTCTAACTGCTTAGAGAATATCCCGCCCGTAGGACGGGTATTTTTACTAGTCTTACTATAATTCACTGAATGTCTGTCTGTCTGTCTGTCTGTCTGTCTGTCTGTCCGCGGAAAAAAACTACTACGTTTCTGAACCGATTTCGACCAAACTTGTATGATGGGTGGGGATGATGAGTAATGAACGAAAATATATGTGTGACCAGCCCCCCTCTCTAATTACTGGGTCCGAAGACCCCAGAACTGCAATAAAACTATAGAAAAGAACCCAGCCATGAAAATCTTGAGCTTCACATTCGAAATCCATTGTATCGAAATTTGTGAAGCTTAATATTTTCATGGCTGCGTTCTTTTCTATAATTTTATTGACCGAAAACTATTGACTCCCTAGTAATTGGGGGACCGCAGGGCCCCCAATTGCTGAGGCCGAAGGCCCCAGCACCGCAGGGGTCCGTAAGGCTCACATTAACTAGTAATTATAATAAACTTGATGAGTCTAACTATTAAATGTTGCAAGGTATTTATGATTAAGTCAATTTGTAATTTGTTTAAGAAACCTTTGTCGGAACCTTTCAGTTCAACTCTTATACACTAAATATTTAGAAAAGTGTGTGTGTGTGTGTGTGTGTGTGTGTGTGTGTTTCGAGGCCAAGACAACGGAAGAGATGCTAATGACCTTAGAGGAGAAGACGCTGGAAATTGTGGAAAGACATGTCCCAAAAGTACAACAAAGAGGAAAGAGAAGCAGGTTCGAGAAACAAAAGAGGTCATTGTTCCGAAAGAGAAAAAGAGTGACTGTAAAATTAAGTAACTGCAAAGATAACATCAGAAAAATATTAAATGATAAACTGCAGAGTATCGATTGCGTCATACAGGAACTAATTGAGAAGCATACAGAAAAAGAAGACGACAACGCTATAAAAGGAATAAAGGTTAACTCAAAGTAATTCTATAATTTTGCAAAAAGGAAGTCGAAAAACCACACGCCTATCGGACCTTTGGAAAACGAAAGACACTGCTTTATCTGATGATCTAACAGAAGTATCTGAAATATTAAAAGCTCAGTACGAATCATCTTTCAGTATCCCCAAAACTGACAAACTGATATGCGATAGAAACGCGTTCTTTGAAGAAAAACTACAAGGGGAAAGTATAACGGACTTCGACCTCACGACAGATGATATTACACAAGCTATAGGGAAACTAAAAAACACTCATCGGCAGGACCGGACAAATGGAATGCCACACTGATCAAAAACTGCAAGAATGCAATCGCTGAGCCCGTATATTGGATATGGAGACGATCACTAGACACGGGAGAAATACCGGGCATCCTGAAGAGCGCGAACATAGTCCCAATACAAAAAGGAGGAGATCGATCTGAGGCCAAAAACTATAGGCCAGTGTCGCTTACATCTCATCTCACTAAAATATTTGAAAGAATAGTTAGACAGAAAGTCTATGGCTTTTTGGAAACTCAGAAAAAATTCAATGATCTTTTCCGTTTGGGGGCTAGCAGCGAATTTTAATGAAAATCGGTATACTAATGTAGTTTTGGTCACTGATTTAAAAAATAACTTTCTTTTTTTTGTAGAAATGAAAACCATACATGTTAGAGCACTTTAAATAATTAATGTGTTTTTAACGAAAATATCATGACTTAACCTAACCAATCGTCAAGGGCGTACAGTTGACCTAACTGGGCATTCAAATGACCTAACCGGGCATTCATTTGGCCTAACTGGGCATTATTCTTGATTTTTCCTGTTACTTTTACAGATCTGCCGAGATCCTTCAAAAAATGTAGTCTTCGTAAAGTTGCACTTTTTACCATTTGACTGACGCTTTTGGCAACAAAAGAACTGGGTATTTTTATCAAAGGAACACATTTTCCCACACTTAGAGCACTTTTTCCTAAACAGTAGCAGTTTGTGACTGGCTAAATTTAACACAATCCTCTGTAACTAGTTTAAGTTAGTTAAAACACATTAATTATTTAAAGTGCTCTAACATGTTTGTTTTTAATTTCTCCAAAAAAAGAAAGTTATTTTTTAAAGCAGTGACCAAAACTACATTGTATATCGATTTTCATTAAAATTCGCTGCTAGCCCCCAAACGGAAAAGACCCAAATTCAATGATAACAACATGGGTTTCAGTCAGGCAGATCATGCCTATCACAAATAATGGAACACTACAACAACATTATTGATGCAATGGAAAGTAGTGAAAACTATGATGTAATATACACAGACTTTGCCAAAGCGTTCGACAAATGTGACCATGGAATCATAATACATAAACTGAAATTTATGGGAATAACAGGAAAAGTAGGGAAATGGATATATAATTTCCTTAGTGAGCGGCGGCAAGTCGTTACAGTACAAGGAGTATCTTCATCAGAATCAGAGGTCCTCAGCTCAGTACCACAAGGAACAACAGTATTAGCTCCACTACTTTTCATAATCATGTTAACTGACATAGATGAAGATGTTACCAGAGACAGCATAATAACATCCTTTGCCGATGACACAAAGATCAATAGAAAAATAAGAAACCCAGAAGATATAGGATCTCTATAAACCGACATGAACAGAATCTGCAAGTGGATCGAAGACAACAATATGAAGTTTAACACTGAAAAATTTCAGCTGTTACGGTACGGAAAAAAGGAGAGACCTAAAATCCATGGATTATTATACCCCAAATGGACAGGAAATTCAGAGAAATTCTAAAGCAAACGATTTAGGGGTTGTAATGACTGATGATGTGAAATTTGAAACACAAAATAAGATAGCAGTAAACAGAGCAAAGAGGATAACTGGGCAGATACTGAGAACCTTTAAACGAAGGGATAGGAATATAATGATTCCTCTCCTGAAAACACTGATCATACCCAAATTGAAATACTGCTCAGTCCTAACATCCCCATATAAAAAAGAAGACATTAGACAGCTAGAAGGGGTTCAGAGAAGCTTCACAGTCAAGATCAATGGGTGCAAAGAACTAAATTACTGGGAAAGGTTACGCGAATTAAACCTATATTCACTGGAAAGGAGAGAGAGAGATACACCATTATTTACACTTGGAAAATAATGAAGAAACTAGTCCCTAATCTTACTCTCAACCCTGTAACTCCCCAAACAACGGTAGAAAGTAGAAAAGGAAGACTGTGCCATGTTCTAAATTAAAGGCTAGACAGGGAACATTCTTAAGGAAATAGTTTTGTTGTGAGAGCACCAAAACTGTTTAATCAGCTGCCCAAAGACCTAAGGAACACGACTGGTGTTACAGTGGACATCTTCAAAAGAAGATTAGACGCCTGGCTCAGAACAATACCCGATGAGCCGGGCGTACCTGGCTATGTGAGGTAGAGAGTACAAGAAACCAACTCACTACTTCACCAGGCCAACTCGAGAGGAGGGGCGACAAGCTTGACCTTCGTGAAATGAGGAATCACCGCACGGAACATTCGAAAGGTTGACAGGTATATATATTATATTGTTAAATAAACCCCTGAAATTAAAAGTTAAACACGCATAAAAAGTTAAAAGTTAAAGAATTTACAATTTAAAGCTTTCGATATCACAATGACACCTTTTTCAGCCAAAAGATTCAAAGAATAAAAGTAAACACCTGAGGATAACCTCCATCTTTAGAGGTTGGAACTATGCTAAAAGGTGTTTAGTTCCAGCCTTGGTAACCTTGGTTTGGCTTCTTCCCGAATTGTCCATTTTGACGGTCAAGTTTGATACCCCGCCTTAGACCTACAGCTTAACGTGGAATCCGAACAAGGACCCACCACGGGTGTCAGAAATTACAAAGCACTCGTCCGGACTCGATCTCACAACCTCCCGATCAGCAGCCCAGCGTCTTAACAAGTAGGCTGTCCAGGGTACCCATTTATCTGCCAACCACTTTTTCTTGCGTGGAAGCAGCAGCTGGGCGAGCTGAGCGCCACCTGCCATCGCCGGGAATCGAACCTGTGGCGATTGGATTCGTACTCAGCGATACTAATCACTACACCACCTCTAAAGATGGAGGTCATCATCAGGTGCTTTTATTTATTCTCCAATCTTTTGACTGAAGAAAGGATTAAAGTATAATAATAATAAAGAAAGCTTCAAATTTTGAATGCCCTCACTTATAACTTTTAACTTTTTAACCTAAACTTTTAATTTCATGGGTTTATTTAACATTATTTTTGATGTGTGGTCATACACGTCTACCAAGTATATACTTACTCATACTTACTCGTTCTCCACTCTTATCCTGCCATTGAAATTATTTTTGTTCTTGTCCTAGTTCTGGAAGTTATTCAGATTGGTGTGCTGGAAGTTCCTCAGTCTTTCGATACCACGTTGAAGAATTTTGGGCCAGGTATTTCGAGGGTATTTTCCATCCTCGGCTTCATGGCCTCTTCTTCTACCGCCACCTGGGACAGTACAGAATCAATTTACCTATATATACCTTTGGTAACCTTTGGTTAGCTTCCGCCCTAATTGTTCATTCTGACGGAGGTCACGCTTTTCACTCCACCTTAGACCTACAGTTTAACGTAGAATCCGAACCACGCCCCACCAGCAGGCCAACGTCTTAACCACTGGGCCACCCAGGGTACCCATTTATCTACCAACCACTTTCTTTATTGTGTGGAAGGATGAACAACTGGGTTTTGCTGCGCGCCGGCTGCCGTTACCGGGTCTCGATCCCGGGGCCGATGGATTCGTAGTCAGCGACGCTAACCACTACACCACCGAGGCGCATATATATATACAGTATATAATTTCTTCTATAATAATGGTCATTGTAAATTTGGAGACGGATGTAAATTCTACCACCCAGACATCTGCAGGACTTATGCAAAATATGGAACCTGCAAATTCGGGAAAAAATGCTACTATCAACATCTCCCGACGGACTCAAAGAACAAAGGAAAAAGTTTAAATGACAATAGGAATAAAAATAACAATAGGAACAACAATAGGAACACAATAACCGAACAAGAAAATTTTTTCAACATCGCGGACACGTTACGGATGCTAAATGTCATCCACATGCAGTTGACACAGCTGGAAACCCCCGAGCCAAACCGCTACCGGGCAAGAAGCTACCAGTACAAGTAGGCGGAAACGAATCTCTCTCGGAGGATCATAGGGCAACGGATCAAGCGATATCGAAGGAAAACGAACTTGAAATACGCAAGGGGCAACGAAAAACAGAGAACATAAAAATTGTCCTGGCTAATATTCAAGGAATAAGACCAAACCAATCACTCAATAAGGTTTCGTACCTGAAAGGATTTATGGACGAAACAAGGGCGGACATCGCATGCCTCACAGAAACTCATCTTAAAGATTGCCAAGGAAATTGTGAAAACTGCGAACATTGTATTGATAAGAAAGAGATAAATATAGAGCGCTTCAACTTACTAAGAGCGGTTAGAACGACGAGACGTAAAGGTGGCTGTGCTATATATGTACAGGAAGGTCATATGACAGAGACGATAATAAGTAAATCAAACAGCTATGTGGAACTCCTAGCAGTGAAAATAGAAAAACTAAACGTGATAGTAATAGTCATCTATAGACCTCCAAGCACCCCAACCGAAAAATTCTCGGAGGCCATTGATGACATCAGAAAGCTAATAAAGGCCATAAACCCTCCATCCCCCAATATAATGATCTGCGGAGACTTTAACTTCCCATTTATAAAATACAAAAAGGTGGATAGGAATATATATATTCACCAGGACAAGGGGAGCACAAGAGAAGACCAGGAGCAAGCAAAAATGTTGATGGCTCTCACAAATGAGTTTATGCTGACACAGGAGATAACAGAAAATACCAGAAAAAATAACTGCCTGGATCTTGTATTCACGAATAACACGAACTTGATTGCTGATATAAAAATAACCCCAACCATTATCTCAGACCACAACTTAATCGAGATATCAACAAATATGACGACAGCATTAAAAGACGATACACATATTGAGGAAAGAAGTAAATTCGGGGCCTTTAACTTAAACTCCAAGACTATAAATTGGGAAGCAATCAGATCGCACATGGCCCAAATAGAATGGAGAACAATTTTCGAGAATAAAACAACTGAAGAAATGCTAACAACCTTGGAAGAAAAAACGCTGAGAATTTTAGAAAAATATGCTCCGAAATCACAGCCAAAAGGAAAGAGGAGCTGGCTAGAGAGGCAAAAGAGAAGACTTTTCCGCAAAAGAAAGAGAGTGGAGGCGAAGTTAGGCAACTGCGGAGATAATGACAGGAAAGCAATAAAAGAAAAACTGGAGGGTATCGATAGGGAAATACAAGCCCTGATTAAGGACCATACAGAGAGGGAAGAGGAAAAGGCGGTAGAAGCAATAAAGGAAAATCCAAAATACTTCTATAGCTATGCAGAAAGGAAAACAAAAACGCGCGCCGCTATTAGGCCCTTAAGGACGAGAAATAATGAACTAACCGACGATCCAAAAGAAATATCTGATACATTGAGAGCTCATTATGAATCAGTTTTCAGTACCCCAAAAAGTGACAAAGCGATACCTGACATAAATGCATTCCTTGAAGAGGAATTGCAAGGAGAGTATATAACAGACTTTGATTTTACACCAGAAGATGTAGCGAGAGCTATAGGACAAATGAAACCACATTCAGCTGCAGGTCCGGACAATTGGAATGCATTATTGATTAAAAATTGTAAAAATGAAATAGCTACACCTTTATACTGGATATGGAGAAGATCCCTAAACACTGGGGAAATACCGAGCATCTTGAAAAGAGCAAACATTGTCCCTATATATAAAGGAGGGGACAGATCTCAAGCAAAGAACTATAGACCAGTGTCATTGACGTCCCACCTCACCAAAGTATTTGAAAGAATATTTAGAGAGAAAATTTATGACTTCCTAGAGACACGGGAAAGATTCAACGAAAATCAGCATAGATTCCGATCAGGTAGATCATGCCTATCATAACTAATAGAACACTACAACAATATCCTAGATACATTGGAAGGCAATGACAACTACGATGTTATATACACAGATTTTGCTAAAGCTTTCGACAAATGTGACCATGGTATAATAGCACTTAAAATTAAATATATGGGAATAACATGCAAAGTGGGAAAATGGATCTACAACTTCCTCAGAGAACGTCTGCAGGTCGTCAAAATTCAAGGTATATCATCATCAGAATCGGAAGTACGCAGCTCAGTACCACAAGGGACAGTACTGGCCTCACTCCTGTTCATTATCATGCTAACAGACATAGACAGCGGAGTAAACAGCAACAGTATAGTAACATCCTTTGCAGACGATACAAAGATCAACAGAAAAATCAGCGATGTACATGACGTGGAGGCCTTGCAGAGGGACACGAACAAAATATACAAATGGTCAGAAGACAACATGTCATTTAACACCGAGAAATTTCAGCTCCTGAGATATGGTAGAAAAGAAGAACTTAGACTGCATATTATGCTCCAGATAGACAGGAAATTCAGAGAAGCACGAAAGCGATCGATCTCGGGATAATAATGACAGATGATGCGAAATTCGAAACACAAAATCAGATAGCGATAAATAAAGCAAAAAGAGTCGCCGGACAGGTACTAAGAACGTTCAAGAGAAGGGACAGGACAGTAATGATTCCCCTGCTAAAAACACTGATTATACCAAAACTTGAATACTGCTCAGTTTTGACGTCCCCATATAAAAAGGAAGAAACTAATAAACTAGAAGAAACGCAAAGGCATTTCACAGCCAAGATTGATGGCTGCAAAGAACTCAACTACTGGGAAAGACTATGTAAACTAAATCTGTACTCCCTAGAAAGAAGAAGAGAGAGGTACACCATAATCTACATATGGAAAATGATCGAAAAACTGGTACCAAACCTAAAACTAAACCCAATTACCATTCAAACAACACTGGAAAATAGGAAAGGCAGAATGTATAGTTTTCCCAAATTAAAGGCCCGACAAGGGACCTCCTCAACTCTGAAGGAAAATAGCTTGGTTGTCAGGGGGCCAAGACTTTTCAACCAGCTTCCAAAGGACCTCAGAAACGTAACGGGGGTCAAAGTTGGTCTTCAAGAGAAGGCTGGATGCCTGGCTCAGGACGGTACCAGATGAGGCGGGCGTGCCTGGCTATCTACGGTGGAGAGCGCAAGGAAGCAACTCGCTCCTCCACCAAGCCAGGCCTAGAGGCGGGGCCACCAGCTTGACCTCCGTGTGAAAAGAGACCAACGCACGAAACAACATAAGGTTCAAGGTAAGGTGCATATATATATATATATTATATATATATATATATATATATATATATATATATATATATAATGAATAAAACCACGAAGGAAAGGAAACACAAAAAAAGGTGCTCAAGCGCTTTCGTCTAATGACATCCTCAGGAACACTGAAGTACATAAAAGGTTACGGCCTATATATAGGTTACAGAAAGAAAAAAAAAAATAAAAACATACATACACACAAACATACATATATATATATATACATACATATCTACACACACACACACACATATATATATATATATATATATATATAGAAACGAAGTAAGTATAGAGGAGTGTTCTGCACACGTGGAAGAGAAATAACGAACAAATGAAAAATAAGGCACCCGCCCGGGAATCGAACCCAGGATCTTCCAATTGCCGGTCAGACGTGCTAACCACTACACCACGGAGCCACGATAATCAGAAGTCGCAATTCTCCTACATAGGGCAGAAACCAATGCCTTGAGAGGGCACCCTCGCAAATCGTGAATATGTACATTTAACTGCAATGACCACGCAGTATATTAATGTATAGAAACGAAGTAAGTATAGAGGAGTGTTCTGCACACGTGGAAGAGAAATAACGAACAAATGAAAAATAAGACCCGCCCGGGAATCGAACCCAGGATCTTCCAATTGCCGGTCAGACGTGCTAACCACTACACCACGGAGCCACGATAATCAGAAGTCGCAATTCTCCTACATAGGGCAGAAACCAATGCCTTGAGAGGGCACCCTCGCAAATCGTGAATATGTACATTTAACTGCAATGACCACGCAGTATATTAATGTATAGAAACGAAGTAAGTATAGAGGAGTGTTCTGCACACGTGGAAGAGAAATAACGAACAAATGAAAAATAAGGCACCCGCCCGGGAATCGAACCCAGGATCTTCCAATTGCCGGTCAGACGTGCTAACCACTACACCACGGAGCCACGATAATCAGAAGTCGCAATTCTCCTACATAGGGCAGAAACCAATGCCTTGAGAGGGCACCCTCGCAAATCGTGAATATGTACATTTAACTGCAATGACCACGCAGTATATTAATGTATAGAAACGAAGTAAGTATAGAGGAGTGTTCTGCACACGTGGAAGAGAAATAACGAACTTACTTCGTTTCCATACATTAATATACTGCGTGGTCATTGCAGTATATATATATAATATATATATATATATATATATATATATATATGCAATAAACGGAGAAGTAAAAATAAAAATTAAAAATTAAAGATTAGAGGATTAACAAAGAGGCATACAGATTTGTAAGGAAAAATATCGATTTTTAGCACAAGATCAAATGAATTAAAAATACAAATTTATACTGGAAATCTACCCGGGTTTTAACACCGAAAAGTTTTTACTGAATGAGAAATACATTAAAACTTGTAACTCAATGGGAAATACATTTATTCATGGAATCATATCATAAATGTTCAAAATGTTTCCCATTCACTTCACAGCACGTTCGTGTAATTATGTAATGTAATGCTCACTGGGTTTTCCATACCTAATTTTAGTGTGCAGTGATAACCAATTTGCGCAGTAATAATTTCAATTTGTACAGTGATAAATTGAAAATCTGTGCAGTGATACATTAGGTTCTATATCGGATACAGAACCTAATTTATCACTGCACAGATTTTCAATTTATCACTGCACAAATTGAAATTATTACTGCGCAAATTGGTTATCACTGCACACTAAAATTAGGTATGATATATTCGAACCCGGGACCTTTGACTCAGAGTCGCGGGCGTTTAACGTTTGGCTACAAGATTTCATATATATATATATATATACAGTATATGTATATATATATATATATAGATAGAGATAGATAGAGATAGATAGATATTTGCTTATGTACGAGGGGTGCTCGGAAAGTTTTCAGAAACATGAAATGCAACTTGAAGGGAGAGAGCAACAATACCTACTTTACCCTCGACGTATTCCCATTGACACCGACATACTTCTGCCATCTGGTGGGCAGCGAGATTATCCCCGCACGGTAGAGGTTCGTCTGTGCTGACGAAACCATGTTCTAGTGTCCTTTGGAGATCTTCATTTGCGGTAAAGCGCCCTCCTCGACGGTGGTCTTTGAGAGGGCCGGAGAGATGATATTTTGAGGAAGCAAGGTCCGGTGTAGCAGGCCATATTACACCCCCGCCAGTTTATACCGGGTATATTCTGGCCAAGGCCATTTTAAACCCCGGGTATAAACTGGCCCCGGGGATTAATCTGGCCTAGGCTGTTCTAAGCTGTTACATTCCCCAGGCCAGAATTACACCTCTTACAGTTTTAACAGAGTTACAAAATTGGAAGAAAAACTTAATTACTTTATTAACATTATTTTCTTGTCTTACTACAGGTATTAGTATATACAAAAACTGAAAACATCTGCCACGGAGAAAGGCCTGCATATTAGTCTGGAGCACTAGCATGTTCTGAAATAAGTTCATGAAGTATATCATAGTCAACACTATTCTTAGTCATAAGTTATTAACAGGTTGTAAAGATTTAATCCCGGTTAGGTTAACAATGTCCAGTTAGGTCAACTGTACACCCTTGACACTTGGTTAGGTTAAGTGGTGATATTTTCCTTAGTCGAAGTGGCTTCAGGACCAAGGAAAATATCACAACTTAATCTAACCAATCGTCAAGGGTATAGAGCTGACCTAACCAGACATTCAATTAACCTAACTGGGCATTCAATTAACCTAACCAGGATTAATTGTTTACAGCCTGGTGATAACTTATGACTAAGAATAGTGGTGACTATGATATATAAAATATATAAATTCATTTGAAACTTTCTAAAGTATTGACACTAACTGTTATTTGGAAGTTTGTTCCACTCATTCACCACTCTATTCCCAAACCAATGCCTCCTATCTTCTTTCTAAACCAAAATGTGTGTAATATTAGTAAGTACCCTTGAAATAAATTTTCAGTAGCTGACACCAAAGAGGGTGTATTCTGGCCTGGGAGTGTAAAACAGCCTAGGCTAGATTAATCCCCGTGGTGGTATCTGGCCTAGACCAGTTTATACGCCGGGTATGGCTAGGGGGTATAATTTGGCCTGTTACACCGGGCTGTACGGTGGATGGATAACAGCTGTCCATTAAAAGCTGGCAAGAAGTTGAGACATGGTGACAGCCGTGTGTGGGTGAAGATCATGACGACGGTCTTTTGTAACCACAAAGAGCCTTTGCTGTTGGATTTTCTGGAACCAAACGCCACTGGAAATGCCAACAGGTGGTGCGAGTCACTACAGAAACTAAGAAATGCAATCTGGAGAAAGAGAGAACCGAGGGACCAAAACGTTTGCCTTTATATATTTATAAATAGATCATGCATGTGCCATCTTCATAGGCCCTTATCTTCAGCTTTCAGGAACTTTATTTCAATACGAAGTTCAACATTGGCTATTATTTTCATAATTGATTTTGTAGGTAATACAATATTAGATTATTTATTGTTGGGACAGTTACTCCAAATCACTATGCAAAAGAAGTACAAGAATTTACATGCAATCTAAATAAAATGATGTTTGGTATAAAATTATTGCGTTTGTACAGTACATTGCAGCATTTTTAATATACCCTTTTTTGAGATATATTAAAAAACGATCCATTCATAATAAAAAAAGGCTTTACCAACCATTACATCAAAGATGATTTGTACTTTAAAACTACACAATTAGTTAAACCAAAACGGTTTTCATCTCTTCAAAACCTTTATAAAGGATTAAAGTGTATTCGAGTAATCATTTATTTGTTTTGGAGAATTCTGCAGCACCCAACATATTTTTTAATTGCGTTCAATTCTTTGCGAATGAAACTTTAGTGTCATCAGTAAATAATGTAAATTTCAGTCTGCTTTTAATATGGGAGACACCATTTACACCCAATATAAACACTAGGGATCCAAGACTTGATGTGCACCATTTCTGACTGTTAATTTTGAAGTGACATTATTAACTGATAAGAATTGATAATGATTCGGTAAATGGCTTCTAACCCAGACTAATATTCTCTCTAAACCAAAATCAATATAGTTTAAGAAGTTCCGCAAGATTAATGACATCAAACGCCTTACATATCCATAAAGACGGGAACAAAGGGTCTTCATTATTTTTTATTTTTGACAGCTTAGATATCATGCTAAATTTAGGATTGACATTTTTTTCACTAATTATTGTAGCAGTCCATACTGGTAAGGAAAAACAGTTATAGGTTCGACAGTATTAGCGCAGTCTTTTTAAACAGTCACGATGTGGTGGTGAGTGTGCCCCAAGGCCAAGGGTCACCGTTAGCCAGCATTAACATGGTAAGCGGCCAACTCAACCCAACCCAGTCCCCTACCGTAACCACTAAACTACCAAACGCCCTTTTAAAAACAATCTTTTCAAATATTTTACCGAAGCCAGATCAATCAAGCAACCAATTAATCTTTTGTTGGGAAAAAAACATATTACAATAAATCTTAACAGAACACACAATTATTAATTGTACTATTTATTTTTCAGTTAATTCGGCCCTTTTGTTAGTAGCAACTGAAGAATCACTTCCCTCAAAGAGCCGTGTTAAACATGTATTTTCAGCAGTGATGAAAATATACATTTCAAAACATTTAGTTTAATATTTCAATAAAAGTACAGAAATATTATAATTACAGTTTGGCATTTGTAGTTTTTAACTTAATACTACTATCGCATCTTTGTATATAGTATGACTATTTTGCATAAAAATGTTTAACAATATGAAGATCAAACCAAATATAAAATCGGTGATATTTAAGACATTAAAAACACTCAAAATGCGATAATTGTAAAATAGGTTACATTTACAATAGTCTCATTGATGGTTGGATCAGTGATTGTGCAAAATGAATTAATAAATTTGTTTGAACCATCTAAACTATGAAACATTTTTGCGCGAAATTATTATACGAATGTTAATACCTTCTACTTTCCTAAGGATAAACGAAAATAAATTTTGTGGGCTTGGAGGCATACATTTAGAGGTGTTTTATTGATCGAAATGTATCTACGATGGATGTGAAGTGGTGATTAAGAGAGCTTGCAATTGAAAATTGTCAGTGACCATGCAATTATTACTTATAGATTTCTCTGTATTATGATTTCCCACGAGATTGTTTATGGTTTTAAAAGTTTCTGGTATCGAATTGGTTGTTGTAACATCTGTACCTATTAAATTAAAATTCCTTATAATGAGTAAAACCACAGATAACTAATAACCAGAAAGGTTACTTCTATAAATATTAATCTGTTTAGCAACCAGCTGTTGCCAAGATCTTTTCAGAAAATTGTCAGCTTATTTACAACGAATCTTAAGTCATTAGTACAAACATTGCTATAGTCATCACAAATTTGACTTCTGCTTGAATTAAAAATGAGAACTTTTTAAGAGATGTCCCTAGCAACGTTTGGTTTTGCTAGGCTAAATTTAATGTAACGTGTTCTATCCGGCTATTGTTCTACAATCAATAGTGAAATGACAAGGGCCTCTTCTGAGAGAGAATAAAATAGACTTGCTTAACCAGAACAAAATAGATGAAGTGCCAATGGGCACAAAAAGGTCAGATAATCTGGTAATAAGTAACATCCAAAGCCCCGATTTTCCTCCACAAAGCGTGTGTGGTAGTTAGAAGAGAGCTTTGAAAACCAACTGAGCCAGAACATTATAAGTAGGTGACCGGCACAATTCAACTCCCGAGGTGCCTCAACAACGACGATAACAGAACCAGAGATATTCATGGTACCATTGATGATGGTGATGATGGTGATGATGATGATAACGCCTCTTGTTTTAATGAATCGATTTCTTAATTCCAAAAAAGATCTATAGTTTGAAACAAAATATATAGGAAGCCATTAACTGAGAAATTTAAAAAAAAAAAAGCAGAGGTACTCGGTACAACTACTTACCAGTCTCTTTGGGAGTGCTGAAATATGAAGTAAAGCATAAATAACGTAAAACTAATTCCTTTCAGAGTTCAACCCGAAAATGTGATGATGGGGTTGTTTAACCTCCTTCGCAACATTCTAAGGTAATATGACGGAGGAAACTTACAGCTTCACGTGGAATCTGAACCACGGTTCGCTACATAATCTGGACGCAGAAGACTGTCTCCCAGTGGAGATCCAATGTCGGTTAACTTCGCTGATCGACGGGAAGCGGGTATGACATGAGGTATGATGTAGCCCGTTCAACCCGAAAATGAAAGAAGAAATCTTTAAGAACTTATGGTCAATAAAACTGACGAAACTGTATCATGTTTATTTCAAAAAATATATGTAACAGCGGTAATGGACCAATTGTAAATTCTTTATAAAGTTTGGAGAATGCAAGAACTTGCAGTTTTTATAAAATGGGTGATTACTTTGATAAAAATATTACAATATCACAACTCTTACAATATCTTTCACATAGAAAATACATTCGTTAATTGAAATATTGATTTTTTCTTGTTTAATTTGGCCCTAAGGCTTTAGGCTTTACTGGGCTTTGATAGCGTGTGATTAGTATGATTGGCAAGAAGAAAACTTCTTATTCCTTTTGATATAAATTTAATGATAACAGTGTTCTAAAAGTCTTGAAACTTGAAGAAAATTGTGATAGTCTATTAGAGTGGGTTTTTATTGAGTTTATTTCCACAACAGTTTCGATGCCCACTGGCATCCTCTTCGGGTGGATACAGAAAAATGAATGAACCAAAAACAAGAGGGAAAACAGTCCAGGGACTATTAAGAAATTCGCACCTAGGTTAGATCCCGTTCTCCCGACACCGGAAGGGCATTTTATTAAAGGGTCCCGCTTATAAGTACATTCGCACAAATTAAAACTATCTTCTTGTTCTATACATACAGATTCTATTATTTTTTACATAATTATTACATTTATTATTACATTATTACTTATTACAGAAATTATAAATTTATTACATTGTTGTTTATTATACAGAAATTATAAACCTAAAAACGAATGAAAAAGGCGAGAAGGAAACAATCCAGAGACCATTAAGAAATTCGCACCGAGGCTAGATCCCGTTCCCCCGACCCCAGAAGGTCATTTTTCATTAAAGGGTCCCACTTATAAGTATATTCGCACAAATTAAAACTATCTTCTTGTTCTATACATACAGATTCTATTATTTTGACATAATTACTGCATTTATTATTGCATTTATTATTACATTTACGTTTTTAACATTTATTGTTAATAATAATGTAATAATAAATGCAGTAATTATGTCAAAATAATAGAATCTGTATGTATAGAACAAGAAGCTAGTTTAATTTGTGCGAATGTACTTATAAGCGGGACCCTTTAATAAAATGCCTTTCCGGTGTCGGGAGAACGGGATCTATCCTAGGTGCGAATTTCTTAATGGTCTCTGGATTGTTTCCTTCTCGCCTTTTTCACTCGTTTTTCGGTTTATAATTTCTGTATAATAAACAACAATGTAATAATCAATGTAATAATAAATTTATAATTTCTGTAATAAATAATAAATGTAATAATAAATGTAATAAATGTAATAATTATGTAAAAAATAATAGAATCTGTACGTATAGAACAAGAAGATAGTTTTAAATTTGTGCGAATGTACTTATAAGCGGGACCCTTTAATAAAATGCCCTTCCGGTGTCGGGAGAACGGGATCTAACCGAGGTGCGAATTTCTTAATGGTCCCTGGACTGTTTTCCCTCTTGTTTTTGGTTCATTCATTTTTCTGTATTCACCCGAAGAGGATGCCAGTGGGCATCGAAACTGTTGTGGAAATAAATTCTGTCTATTAGAGTGGGTTTTTATCATCATATTTTGACCTTCACGTAGAAAAGTGAAGTTTTTTGCATTTATTGAAGAAAATTAGTGTGATTATAAGAAAATACACTTGGTTATTGTCATAGAGTGAAATAGAAAAATAGAGGTGACTTTTCAATTTCAGTTACGAGGTAAATTAAGATTGCCAACAAAGGTAACAGGTAACACCCAGATGCCTTATTTTCCTACACAGAGGGGGTTAGACGCGAACTCCGAAAGTTACCGGCCAATCGCGACGGTAGTGAGAATCGAACCTGAGCCTTTGCAGCTGAGTCAAGTTTCCAACCAACCAAGCTACGGGGATCTGTCAACAACAAAAGGCCTATTATAGGCAATAAAGGAAATAGAAGTTCAAATTACCTTATCACTTAGGACAGTGATGGCGAACCTTTTTATCCAAGTGTGCCAAAATTCGTGTTTTTTAAATAATGATATTGTTGGCGTGTCACTTGCATACATGCATTTTAAATTTAACTACAAAATCATAGATAGCTGACTTATTAATCGAAAGTACTAGGGCGTAGACGATTTATTGCAGTTTTTCATCAGAATACCAAACATTTTCAACATCCATCGCGTGTCACCTGAAACCCTGCGGCGTGTCACTGCTGACACGCGTGTCATAGGTTCGCCATCACTGACTTAGGAGAACAATTAAATTATATCAACAGGTTTGTACCTTCATTTCGGCTCTTTCCTCCTCCTATGACGGGGGGGGGTAATTTTTTCCTATGAACGCGCTCTAGAAAACTTTAAAGTAATTGAAATTTGTTTTAAAAATGGCAAGGAACTAAAACAGAATTGGCAAACCTTGTTTTTATCACTAAGTTTAATACTGTATGACTTCATCTACATTGCAGAGATGAGAATCATCAAATGTGCAAACAGGATTTTAACCAAGTTTAAATAGCACAGTTTTCTCGACAAAACAGGTCATTTTTCAGCTACTTATAGTACGAATAAAAACCCTATATGTACAACATAATGTAACCGTTTTAAACTTTTTTTTTTTTTTTTCGCTCATTCATTACCAAAATCGCGCTTCCCCAAAATTGGGATGAGAAAGCAGAAATAACCCGGATACAGTGCGAGATTACTGTTGCCCTTTGAGGGGAGAAAGGGGGAAGGATGGATTCCCGGCCTAATCCTTCCCCTCCTGTATCAGAGGAGATTCTCTAACTACGTGTACCGGATTATTTAAAGATTTTATAAAGACATTTTTATATTAGTTTCATTAAATTAAAATTACATTAAGTTCATTCGGCTTTCATCAATAAACTGCACACTTACATTTAATAATGAACAACTGCTACATGATGAAATGCAAACTTCATTTTAGAAGTTATTTTTGTATATATTACTTCTACCAACTTCGTGAGACTCGGGCTTTTCTCTTATTCTGAAAATGCAACAGAAACCTATTTCAGTAACACAGTTACTTCAGGATTTCTCGTTGAAACAACTTCCCTTGTTAGCAACAACTGCTGCGCATATTATGAATATTCTGTCACGTGATTTAAGCAGTGTTTCACTTTAGTTTTCATCCCATTCAATTTGCAGCATATCTATCCTGATTGTTTGCTCGCTTCTCTACAGTACGTTTCTTTGAAGTTCATTCCACAATAATGCAGTGACGTCAAGACATGGGTGAATGAGGGCCATTCAACTGTTCAACACTGGTTGCTGTTGCAAGTATCTCTGGTTAAATTTAGCAATGCTCAAGATAAAACTCTCGCTCAAGTCCTTTACATGATGGTACTGCATAGTGCTTGATAATTTTGTATTTTCTTTTCCACAGGTGTCCTTTAGTATTTGCCTAGGAACCCGTCTGGCCACCTGCAAAGCAACTCCACATCACATTGCCACATCCATTCTTAACTGCTGATACCACCCAGCTTTCTAAAGATCTTTCCTCAATTTTCTTTTCCCACAAAATCTTCTCTGAGTTAAAAAACTCATTCTCGATTCTTCGCCATAGCATTTCTATCTTATTCAATCCAGTTTTAGAGCTTTGCGTTTACTGTAACTTTTTGTGGCAATTTCCTCTTCTCAATAGTTGTTTTCTGGCGGTCACTCTCCCAATCAGTCCGTGTCATGAAGTCTTCTCTTTACTGTAGCTTTCGATCATCAGACATTTGAAGTCGAATTAAAATTAGCAGCACTCTGGGGGCTTTCTAGGAAAGGATCAGCCTTAGACTTTTGTACATTCAGTTTCTCCATTCTTTCTTCTATGTTATTATTTTTCCTTGACCAATTTTGTTTTTATTATTTCCACTTATGAAGGAGTGTAGACTCCATTTTACAGCAGGAAAACGATTTTAAACAGTCCAAAACTTAACTAGATATACTGGAACAGAAAGAAATGCAACAACTGTTGAAAGTTATGAAACAACCATCTCAGTCATGCGATTTTAACGCCAATGAACTGCGATGGGATGAACTTGGAAAAAAGTACAGAAAAAGAGAGCAAACAATGTAAACATACTGCAGAGTGAATGGAATGAAATCCAAGGCGAAATACTACTTAAATTACATGACAGTCTCTATCACTTTACACTGTCTTAAGGGCACAGCTTATTTGCTTTAAAATCTGCATCTTCTTATCAAAATTTTAATCCAAATAAAAAAAAAGGTTTCTGTTTCAATTTCTCTTTAGTGATATAAATTCAGTTTAGATACCGTAATGAACTCTTAATTTTAGCTTCATCTTTTACTAACTAATGTAACTATTAAATTAGTTTACCAAGACTTGTTTACTAATTAAATTACGGAACCTCAGCTAAAATCCCACTTCTCCACTTGAAAAATGAATTCAATTCACCATTCATGTGAATTTAATTTTTTGTTCGTGGAATAACTAAAAAAATAGTCAAGACGGGTGAACGAACCGAGTTTGAGCTTAACTTTTACTTTACATTAAAATGCTTCCATAAAATAAATAGGTTAGAATGGTATATTAACGTTGTAACATCCACTGCACTTCATCAACCCCAATAGCAAAACATTTTTACGAGCATACCTACCAAAATGGCGTTCGTGTAATGGTTATAATAAATATTAAAATAAACGAAACATACAAACTACAAATAATAATAATCACAAACTGCACTCCTAGAGCTCCGGGTACCTCGGTCCTCGGTGAACTCTCGGTTCGCTCCCTGCTGCTGGCTTTTGGGTTGGGTTGGGCCCGCCGCCACTCCTGTCAATGCTCGGGTTCAGGTAACCTTGGGGAACGCTTACCCCAACACAGTGGAGAAAGGAGTTTCCAAACTATCTTTTTGCAAATTGCACTCACACAGATTAAGTCTACAAGTGCGATAAAAAAAAAATTGATATTTAAAAACGACCAATTTTATACAATAATTTTATACAATAGCTATGCACAACATAATATTTGAGAAAATGCAGAAATTAGAGTGGCAGATCAAATATTAAATACACTTAGTCAAATTTTAATATAGCAACAACGATCGTAAACCTAAGTAGTAGGTCGCCTCGACCCACAAAATTATCAAAAACGATCGGTAAGACCCGAAACCCTGGTTTCCCCACGAAATGTTATCTGAGCCTGGGCAACCTCAGAGTAGGATGCGAACCTAACTTTAGAAATCTAGTATTAAATGTTTAATTCATAAAGTAGCATCCACTCTCTCATAGGGGGTTAGGGGTCCGAGCCAGGGTTACCTTAGCCAGAGTGAATTAAGGGGTGGTGGGGCGACTTGCCGCGATGTAAGATACAGAAAAGACAACAGTCCAGATCTGAGGGTTCGAACCCACGACTCAGAAGAGTGGCGGCCTAACTTAGTTTTAATATTCATAATTTACTATTATCATCCATTCCAATGTATGTTTCTGTTGGTCTTGGCGGTGGTGCGGGTAAAATACTTCGGATGATCTTGGTGTTACGGTGTACTTTCCATTTTGGATAATTGGGGACATCTTTTTCTGTAGGATAAAACGGATAAGTCAACAGATTGGGTTATTAAAAGAAAATAGATCCTACAATGAATTCGTCTTAATTATTCCACAGAAAAAATGAATGGTCGGAGAGAGAGAGAGAGAAATCATCCTCGTTAGGTTTAGGTTGGATTAGAATTGGATTACAGTAGGTTAAAAGCTAAAGGAAATCAGGTTTTGGCGAATATTCGGCAGAACACATCACCCAAAATTACATACCAGATAATCTTCTGATGTACTGTAGTGTGTTTTAACAGAATCTGGTATCGGTTTTGGTTTTGTGTGCAACTGAGCTGGTTTTGAAATCAATAATTTTTTTTCGAAGAAATATATATCTCGAAAGCTGTTCAATTTCACAAGAAAAGGATAGTAAATTCTGTTAAAACGCCTCAAAATACAGCAAATAAATATTTTCTGGGAAGTAATTTCATTTTCTTTATTGTAACCTAATCTAACCTATAAAATTACACTTTTTTACAAGTTTACTCTTACGGTCAGTATATTGCCTATTGCAATAGAAAATATTTCGGTCTTTTCTATCATATAATTACACTCTTTTCCACAGCTTGGACATAAATGAGTTTTTAATATCACACCGTGATCCGCAAAAAATCTAAAGCTTTATCTTCGTCTAAGGCAACGATACGAATTAAATCTTCAGTCTACTTTACAACCAGCACAGTTCATGGTCACAGAAACACAGAAACTAATCAATTATTTGCTGCCAATACTTTCAGATGACAATTTTGATTAGATAACATTAAATATTAATTTTTTATCTTGTTAACATTCATTTGCACAGCATATAAAACATTTTCTTTCATTATTTTTATAAGAATACTGAATATACAGTATTGCTTTTTTTCAAAGGTTTAGGTGATGTGTTCTGCGGAATATTAACCCAGCTTTTTTTAATCGTGTATTGAACAAATGTTCAAGATCTACCTGCGTTTGATCCCTCAACAGCATCTTGCTTCATTTTGGGAATTTTTATGGTACCCATTCATCTATCACTCAAAGGAAGGATAAACAATAAACAGCTGGGTGAGCCGTGCGCCGCCTTCCCCGCTACGGGAATCGAACCGATGGATTTATAGTCAGCGATGCTAACCACACCACCACCGAGGCGCATATTGATACCGATACTGATGTTGGTCAGTATACTGATACTGCGCTAAATCTTGACTGTCAACCTATTCCGATTTTTTTATAAATATAAATAAAACGAATGAAAATAATTCAATAATAATGGACGATGATCAAACATTAAAAATGAATCCAGTAAGTAAACAATATAATTTTCACTATCCTGAATAAGAAAGCTTCAACGCTAGAATTTTAAATAAAACGAAACATACATGATCATCATTACTGAATGCAAATTACAATTTTCAAAGGAAATCTGAAAACGTAACTGAAGTTAGTCATAGAATCGCAGAAAATAAAAGTCATTCTATTTCTACTTGGATTAGGTAAGGAGTAACTTCTCAAACTGCACAACCAAAGTCTGATAATTTATTCCTCCGATGAATAGTATTCCAATGGTAATTATTTTTGACAATGGAGTAAGATCATTTTATTTTATCACAAACGTTGTGCTAAAGTTTAAAAGTAGATGGCCGATAAAACTGGTTCACCAACGGAAGATATACGAGGCACTCCGACCACAAGCTGCCAAGCGTCAAAATTAAAAAACAAAAGTGCAGTTAAAGTTTATCAACTTGCAAAATGCCATAATTTTTGAACCAATAACGATATTTGGTTGATTTCGATCATATGTACAGGTCCATATGACTCACCCACGGGATAAAGGAATATAGTGGTATAAATAACTCAATTCTGGCCCCACTGGCGCTTGGCAGGTTGTGGTTCGGAGCGTCTCATATTGTAATAGAACTTCCAGAATATTAAAAAACAACCGGACCTCAAGACTTACAAGAAATTCGATTTGTTTGCAAAGAATTTGTTTAAATTACCACAACTTGTCCTTATAAAAAGCATATATAGTGGAAAATCTCTCAAATTATGTGTTAATTTTAGTGGTATCTTTGTAATTTAATATACTTTACTCATAAGTATATACTGAAAACAGCGAGTCCCAATACGAGTATGTGCAACAAATCTGCTTCAATTGCAAAAAAAGAATAAACTCAATTTTCAAAATTGCACAAGGACTTTTTTTTTTTTAATGCAGGAAGGAGGGGCTAAAGGCAAATGTCCGCAAAAGCGCCCCCCTCCCCATAGAAGAAGAAGAAAACCAAAATCAAGGTTCGAGGTTTTCGAGATGCCTGGACAGTCTGCGTTTGAAAGATGGGAGGTCATAGACAGGAGGAAAGATGGATTGAGGAGGATTATTCCAGAGTTGACTGGTTGAGTAGATGAAACATTGAAAATACCGATTAACCCTCGCGTTAGAGAGTTGGAGAGAAAAGGAATGAGAAAGTGTAGAAAGTCTGGTGCTGCGTGCTCTCCTTAAAGGAGGACGCATGCAGTTACAAAGTTCAAGAAGAGCAAAGTCCGTTATAATAGCGATAGTAAAGAGAGAGTGAGGCAACACTACGGCGAAGAGAGAGATTGAAGACAATCAGTAAGAGGTGGGAAAATGATGAGACAAAAAGCCTTTGATTCCACCTGGTCAAGTACAGCTGTGTGGGTTGAGCCACTGAGTTGGGGTGAAAAAACCGCGGAGGAGGTACAGCACACCTAACCTCTTAGAAGCTGTTTTAGAAAGAGAATATATGTGATCTTTCCAGGAAACATCACGAGAAAAGGAAATGCTAAGAATGTTAAGAGAAGAGGAAGGATTGAGTTGTGCGTTGTTGAAGGTAAGGGGATAGTGGTGGGGAAGATTGTGACGAGTAGACAGATGGAGGAACTGAGTTTTTGAGGCACTGAAAGCCACAAGGTTTTTTCTGCTCCACTCAGAGATAAAAGAAAGCTCAGAGGTCAGGTGCACCATAAGCAACCTACGCGAATCATGAAGTGACTTCTGTGAGGGACGCTTTGGGAAGCGGGTGGAGAAGTGAAGGGTGGAATCATCAGCATAAGAATGGATAAGACAGGAAGTGCGACTTAAAAGATCATTAATAAATAGGAGAAAAGTGGGTGAAAAGACAGAGCCTTGAGGAACACCACAATTAGTAGCTTTTGTAGAAGAACGGTGGCCATCTACAACCGCAGCTACAGATCGGCCAGAATGGAAATCAGAGATAAAGGCACAGATAGAAAGATTGAGACCGAAGGAGGGTGGTTTGGAAATTAAGGATTTGTGCCAGACTCCATCAAAAGCTTTTGATATGTTCAACGCAGTCGCAAAGGTTTCACCGAAATCCCGAAAGGAGGATGACCAAGAGTCAGAGATATGAAAGAAGATCGCCAGTAGAACGTCTCTTGCGGAACCCATACTGTCGATCTGAAAGAAGATTGTGAGTGGAGAGGCATTTAAGTATCTTCCTATTAAAGAGCTATTCAAAAACTTTAGAAAGGCAAGAAATCAAAGGAATTTCACGATAGTTGGAGTGTCGAGAGCGGTCATCCTTCTTTGGAACAGGCTGAATGAAAGCGAACTTCTAGCAGGAAGGAAAAGTACCAGATGAGAGACAAAGACGAAAGAGTTTGCCTAGGCAGGGAGTCAGCATAGAAGCACTGTTCTTAAGAACAACAGAAGGAACACCATCAGGACCGTACGCTTTCCTAGACTTGAGCCCAGATAGGGCAGATAAAACATCTTCAGAAGAAATAATAAAAACCCACTCTAATAGACAGAGTTTATTTCCATAACATTTTCGATGCCCACTGGCATCCTCTTCGGGTGGATACAGAAAAACGAATGAACCAAAAACAAGAGGGAAAACAGTCCAGGGACCATTGAGAAATTCACACACAGGATAGATCCCGTTCTCCCGACACTGGAAGGACATTTTATCAAAGGGTCCCGCTTATAAGTACCTTCGCACAAATTAAAATTATCTTGTTCTATTCATACAGATTCTATTATTTTTTATATAATTATTACATTTATTATTGCATTATTATTTATTACAGAAATTATAAATTTATTATTACATTGTTGTTTATTATTACAGAAATTATAAACCGAAAAATGAATGAAAAAGGCGAGGAGACAACCCAGAGACTATTAAGAAATTCGCATCTAGGTTAGATCTACAGAAGCTAAGGCTAACAAAGACCCTAAGATCCACTCTAAGGTTAGCCCGAGAGAAAGAAGAAAGTAAGGGGTTAAAAGAAGAGAATATGGAGTTAAGTAAGTGGCAAAACCTATCACTCGTGGGTTAAAATTCATTCAGAAAAAGAGAAAGAAGGACACCATCATCATCCGCCGGCCACTGCCAACAAGTCGGAAAAATAGTCGAAGAGAATACTTCCGGCTGTTGCAGACCGGTCCTCCACTCCAAAAGGAGGTAGATGATGCAGCCCACTCTGCCGGAAAGGGGTGAAAGATGAAAAGAAGTAAAATAAGAACGCATTACAAACCATGCAACACATTCTTAACTCAAAAAACAACACATTCTGAACTCAAAGCAACACATACCTCCAGCAGTTGCAGACCGGTCCTCCACTCCATAAGGAGGTAGAGGATGCAGCCCACTCTGCCGGAAAAGGGTGGAAGATGAAAAGAAGTAAAATAAGAACGCATTACAAACCATGCAACACATTCTTAACTCAAAAAACAACACATTCTGAACTCAAAGCAACACATACCTCCAGCAGTTGCAGACCGGTCCTCCACTCCATAAGGAGGTAGAGGATGCAGCCCACTCTGCCGGAAAAGGGTGGAAGATGAAAAGAAGTAAAATAAGAACGCATTACAAACCATGCAACACATTCTTAACTCAAACACTATCATACCATGCAAACTACAGACATGCGATGAAGAGAGTTACAGACATGCAAATAAGGAGGGAGAAAAAAAAAAGAATAACAAAAAGTGGGTTAGTTTACGCTACAAGCTACATCTACGTTCGTGTTAGTCTAATTTTTTTTTTTTTTTCGCTGGTATATCACAAGCTGGCATTAGTCGTCACAGACTCATCCCCGATCACCACCCCTAGAGCTCCTGTTACTAATTGTTTTATTATTATATTAAACAACGTTAATATTTTTAAAATGCCTATCTAAACGGTTCTTAAACACATTAACGCTGGTAGAGTTCACGACTGACGCGGGAAGATTATTCCATTTATCAATTACTTTAAACGTAAAGAAGTTTTTAGCGATATTAGTAATGAAACGTCTGCCACGCAACTTAAATCCGTTATTACGAGTATTGCTATTATCAAAAGTAAATAGTTTATCAAAATTTACGTTATCGATTTTATTAACGATTTTGAAAACTTCAATAAGCTTCCCCCTTAATCTCCTAGTTTTGAGTGAATGCAAGTCTAACTCTTTAATCCTATCTTCATGAGGCTTGTTGCGCAATGACGGAATTAGTTTCGTGGCGCGACGCTGAACCCTTTCTAACCTATTAATATCCTCACGCAAATACGGGCACCAAAACTGAACGACATATTCTAAATGAGGCCTGACTAGGGACTTGTAAAGGGGCAATATAATATTCTTCGATTTAAATTCGAAATTACGCGCTATGAAGCCTAACATCCTATTAGCTTTTGCGCAAGACTCCAGGCACTGGTTCCTAACTTTTAAATCCTTAGATACGCGTACGCCGAAATCTACTTCCTCGTCAACGCTCGCTAACTCTCTAAAATCCATCGTGTACGTGTAATTATTGTTACGAGAACCTACATGCAAAACTTTACATTTGTCTACGTTAAATTGCATCTGCCACTTATCCGTCCACTCCATGATCCTATTTACATCGTCTTGGAGCCTATTTCTATCGTCCTCGTTAACAACCTTACCGCCTATTTTAGTATCGTCCGCGAATTTTGACACGTTGCTAGTCAATCTTACATCTATGTCGTTAATGTAAATTACAAATAGCAATGGGCCTAACACTGAACCCTGTGGGACACCGCTACCTACATCCAACCACCCCGATTCACTACCATTAACAACGACCCTCTGTCTCCTAGCACGAAGCCATTCCTCTAACCAGTTAGCTACCTGACCGCGTATACCGTGCGCTTTAACCTTCGCAATTAATCTTCTATGCGGAACTGTATCGAACGCTTTTTAAAAATCTAAATAAATAACGTCAGCCGCTCTATGCCTATCGTATTCGCGCACTATTTCGTTATAAAATTCTAACAAATTAGTTAAACAAGATCTATGGCGTCGAAACCCATGCTGACTACTATTGATCAAATCGCGACTTTTTAAGTGATCGATGATACGATCCCTAACTACAGATTCCAAAAGTTTACCGACAATTGACGTTAAGCTAATGGGCCTATAATTGCTAGCTACTGTGCGATCGCCTTTTTTAAAAATAGGCGTGACGTTAGCTAATTTGAAGTCTTCAGGAATAATCCCCGTTTTCAGTGACTGATTAAAAATCTTCGTTAAGGGGCCTACGATAACATCTTTCAAATCTTTCGGATGTCTAGGAGAAAAGGCGTCAGGGCCTGGAGCCTTGCTAACTTTTATCCTATCGATATGATGTGCAATCTCCTCCTCGTAAACAGTTATTTCATCCAAAATAGTCTCGTTGCTAAATGGAACGATATCGTCCACATCGGGGACATTATTGACGTCTTCTACGGTAAAAACTGTCGCAAAAAAGTTATTAAAAATAACCGCCATCGCCTGAGCGTCGGAAGCCAAAGCGCCATTAGCGTCCACGAGAGGGCCTATATTATCTTTTATCGGCTTACGATTATTCACGTAATCGAAAAACTTTTTTGGGTTATGTTTACTATCCGCAGCTATAAGTATCTAAATTACGCTTAGCATTCCTAACTGATCTTTTAACCTGACGTCGAAGCTCGATATATCTATTAACGTTAGCTACCGTGCTATTGCGCTTATTAAGTCTATACGCTCGTTTATGAACTCGCCTATTTCCCTAGTCCACCATTTGGGCCTACCATGATTTCTAGCGCGCTTGGGCCTACGAGGAATAAACTCCCTTTCGATATTCAAGAAACTATCTTTAAACGCCTCCCAATGCAAATTTGCGTCATTACCTATAAATAAGTTATCCCAGTCCACTACTCTCATCCTCTCCACAAAACTATCAAAATTGGCCCTACGAAAATCAGGGACTTCTATTACGTTACTATCCTTAGTGTTTTCTATCAATAACTTAAACTTAATAATTTGATGATCACTACATCCTAAACTCTCGCCTACTTCTAAACCCTTCGACTATATTTTCGCCGTTCGTCATCACCACGTCTAAAATATTGTCACCGCGCGTTGGTTCGGTAACCATCTGTCGTAAAAAATTATCTTCCATGAACTCAACCAGTCTCAAACCCTCCTCATTACCAGTAAGTCTCGTAATTAACATTAGGGCAGTTAAAGTCTCCGACAATTCTACTATTCCGATTATCAATAAAGTTAACAAGAAGCGAGTAAAATCTAGTATCAGTATCGAGGGGTTGAACGGGAGGTCTATAAACAACAACAAAATTAAAACTAATACTACGCGCCCTAACTTCAACGCATATCGCATTAATTGCTGCCGGAAAATCTAGCTTAACCTCGATAGCCCTAAGGGAATTACGAATGTACAGCAAAAGCCGCCACCAATCCTATGTAATCTCATTAATAGAGAGTTTAAAACCCGGTATATCAAGTTTCCCCAACAAGTCCCGAATCACGGTATTTAACCACGTTTCAATAAATTATAAATTTATTATAACATTATAACATTAAAAAATTATAAATTTATTATAACATTAAAAAATTATAAATTTATTATAACATTAAAAAATTATAAATTTATTATTACACTGATTACTACATTGTTGTTTATTATTACAGAAATTATAAACCGAAAAACGAATGAAAAAGGCGAGAAGGAGACAATCCAGAGACTATTAAGAAATTGGCATCTAGGTTAGATCCCGTTCTCCCGACACGGGAAGGGCGTTTCATTAAAGGGTCCCGCTCATAAGTACATTCGCACAAATTAAAACTACCTTCATGTTCTATATGTATACAGATTCTATTATTTTGACATAATTACTGCATTTATTATTGCATTTACGTTTTTTAACATTTATTATTACCTTTACACGAACTATTACATTTATTTTATTACCTTTATTACATTTATTATTATTATTGCATTTACAATTATTTCCACATTTATTACATTTATTATTACATTTACATTTATTACTATTACGTTTATTATTCCATTTACATTTTACCGAAAAAACGGTAAAACGGTAAACGAAAAAACGGTACAATTTCGATAAAATGTAAATGGAATAATAAACGTAATAGTAATAAATGTAAATGTAATAATAAATGTAATAAATGTGGAAATAATTGTAAATGCAATAATAATAATAACAATGAAAACAAGAAGTTTCCATTAGTTTCTGAATAAAGTTAAACAAAATTTGTGAAAAGCGTAAAAAACTACTAATTGGCGATATTGTATTCTCTTTTTCTTTGGCTATTTTATTCTTTTGGTAACAATAAGAAAATTTCGGTAAACAAAACACAATCCTCACCGATTAGTAATCTTTGTTTTTATTTATATGTCTCTCAACGAGAGGAGGGGCGACAAGCTTCACGAAGCGAGGAAGGTGAAGCGAGGAATCATCGCACGGAACATGTGAAAGGTGTGTGTGTGTGTGTGTGTGTGTGTGTGTACTTTTTTTTTCTTTATTTTACCGCCGATTCGTACCTAGTGTGGTACATATCTCAGCGAGACAGTGGGTGAGTGGTGTTACTGAGTTGGGAATGATAGACCAGTGGGGGGGGGGGGGGGGATGTAATGTTCAGTTACTGGGTAGTGGGTATGAGGGGCCTGGTCTCAGACCCGTTGAAGCGGGTGGGAATAAGTGAGGAAACGGGAAATCGCTTCCCCCGAAAAATGGGGGACCTCAGCGAGCATGAATTGTAGACGCTCGGGTATGGGAATTTCAGCCAAGTGAGGGAAACATCCGCAACGAAGAGCGGACAAGTTTGGGCATTCGACCAGGAGATGCACGACAGTGATGGGAGTATGGCAGGTAGGGCAGGGCGGGGCTGGCGATTTAGCCATAAGGTGACCATGAGTAATGCGTGTGTCCTATGCGAAGACGGGCTATAATCACTTCTTTATGCCGGGACCGGTGGAAGGATGAGGCCCAGTATCCTACTTGCGGTTTGATCTTGTGAAGTTTGTTTTGTGTGGCCTGGTCCCATTCCCGTTGCCAGATGGAACGGAAGTGGGAGCGGAGAGTCGGGAAGAAGTCGGTGAAAGGGAGGGGCCGGGAGGAGGCCGGCAGTAAGCAGGCCGACTTTGCCGTGCGGTCCGCCTCCTCGTTACCCTGGATGCCGACATGTGCCGGGACCCAGCAGAAGGCGATTGTCTTGTGTCGGAAGGTTGTTAAAAAATGGAAGATTTGCTGGATGGGACAGACGAGCGGATGAGGGGGGTTAAATCTCTCTAGGGAGAGAAGTGCGCTTTGGGAATCTGAATAAATGACGAAAGAGCTGGCAGAGTGAGTGCGCACTATGTCGAGGGCCTCCTTAATCGCGAAAAGTTCTGCCGAGAAAACGGAGGTCTCGCGGGGCAGGCTGACGCCTCGAGAGTGGCTGGGCCAATATCACCGCTGAGGCGGCCGCACCAGTCTCCGAAAGGGAACCATCTGTATAAATGGAGACTGTGTCCGGATGTTGGGTTGCATGTTCACGGAAGAGTGACCTGTATACCGTAGCACTCGTGGTATTCTTGGGTGGGGCACACAGGTCCCCGCAAAACTTGATAGGGGTGAGGAGCCAGGGGGGATAGATGTTGTATGAAATAGGGATAATTGAGGGGACGGGCATGTTAGAGAGGTCAAGGAAAGAGCGGACCTCTTTAGTGAAGTGCCATCTCCGTCCCTGGGGTGGGAGTTCAGAAATCGCCGCGCATAGAAGCGAAGAGGGTAGTCTCTGTGCACGGAGGTATGTCCTCATGAGAAGCAGACCCCGTCGGAGGGCGAGAGGGAGGTAATTGCAATCCACTTGAAGGCTGGAGGCTGGGGAAGAGCAGAAAGCACCAGTGGCGAGGCGGAGGCCCCTATTAAGGACCGGGTCCAAGATACGGAGGCAGGTGTTGGAGGCTGAACCGTATACTACACTGCCATAGTCCAGCTTCGACTGGACCATGGAAGTGTAAAGAAGAAGGAGAGAGCGTCGGTCTGCGCCCCCATGTGGTGTGGGAGAGGTGATCTAGCAGAGCGAGGGGACGCTGGAGGGACTGCTTCCTTCAGTTGTTTGATGAGGAACCCAGTTGAGCCGTCGGTCTAGAATCACGCCCAAAAATCGCGTGGAGGGTACCACCTCAAGAGGATTGTTGTATAGCGTGACAGAAGGAACAGGAAGGGTTGCGGGTCTTCTTCTGCTGAAGAGCATACACTTGGACTTCGGGGTGGAGAGGCGGAAACCCACCGACTTCGCCCACCTTTCCAGCCGGTAGATAGCGAACTGAATTTGCCGTTGAACTACGGACGGCTCCCGCCCTGCAAAGTAGATCGCAAGGTCATCTGCGTAGATGGAAGAATGGATGTTGGGTGGAAGGCATTTTGAGACTGTTCATGACGATGGAAAAGCATAGAACACTGAGGATGCTTCCCCGTGGGACCCCGTTCATCTGCACGAGTGTCTGAGAGGACTGAGCCCACCCGAACTTTAAAGGTTCGGGAGGATAGGAACTTGTAGGCCGGGCTGAAACTCAAGATAGAATTAATCAGTCATTAACAGTTGGCTTTTGATATAAAAATAAGATTCCTGAAAAAAATAATTGGTGGCCACCAACGTGTGTCCGGCCACCCCCGTTTTTGTAAAAACATCTAATGCCACACTAGCAAAATCAGGAAAATGGCAATATCTCTTCTTCTGAACATGCTAGAGAGATGGTTTGCATACCAAAAGATGCAGAATGTGATTTAGAACAAATTATTAAGAGTGGTATTTTTTCATAAAACCTTTAGTTTTTGAGTTATTTTAGAAAAACTAATTTTTGGGGCCCATAGACCCCCTTTCGACGGACCTTAGTGACAAAAGAAATTCTAAAATAAGCATGATTTGGCTTTTTGATTACTAACATTGCCCTAAAAGGATGTTGACATGGACATAGTGATCACATGATATGACTTTTCCTTGTTATCTTGCATCCATTATGCTTGATTAAAGAATAGAGGGTGGGGCTGCTTCATGAACTTTTTTTAAACATAATAAATTGAAAACTTTTTTTTTTTTCAGGTGCCTTTGTTATAAGTTTCCAACTGCAATTTGTCAATGAATTCAACATTTGCAATATAAAGTATGACTTCTACAAGGAAAACAGTTGCTAAAGTACTTGGTGATGTACGTTTTATGCCAGCAGAACAGTTTCCTTTAGGGAAATTGCCTACGTTGAAGCAAGTTATTGAAAGGTGTTTGTGTTTCGGAGACTATAAAACAGATGCTGTACTGAGAGCTACTTCTGAGGAATTGCATAAATTGTGGGTCACATATAATGTTTATCCAACATCAGTAAATGCCATACAGAGCCGACTGAAAACCCAAATAAAGGAATTCAACCACCTTCTGAAGTATGACAAAAAGAAAAGGGGACCTAAATATCATCAAGATCTGGATGATTTTCTGAAAACTGTAAACGTTTTATTTGACATATATCAACATGATCACAAACTGTTGGCAGATACAGAGAAAAAGCACTTACTAAAAATGACTGAATCTGATTACCAGTTTTATGAGGTAGGTCTGTTGATTGAATTTCAAGTTGTAAATTATTAATTAATATTAATTAATTATCAATTACAGTGGGGAACAAATTTTAACTTTTTTTTTGTTTCTTGGACGTGAACAGGTCGGTCTTATAGGATTTTTTCCGCTGATTCCGAATATAGCCGTAGAATTTCTCTATCACCCAAGTTACTGAGAAATTTGTATTTTAATATTTATTCAAAAAGTGTATAGAAGTTAGTAAAAATACTTCATAAAAATTATATTAGTGGCAGATTGGCATTTAAAATATTCTTAAAACTTCTTTGTCACTGATTTTCTCTTGTAGTTTTCATTAGGAGCTTCTCGCATCAATGTCCAGCAGTAATCAGCTAACATTGCCGGATCCCACCTCCCTTGGTAGCGTTTCTCCATAGTAGCTCTATCTTGGTGGAACCTTTCTCCATGCTCATCGCTTACGTCGCCGAGGTTTTCAGGGAAGAAATCTAAATGGGAGTGCAAGAAATGGATTTTTAGTGACATATTACATCCCAATAACCTATATGCTTCAATCATGTCCTGCACTATTTTTTCATAGTTAGAGGCTTTGATGTTCCCTAGAAAATTTGTGACAACATTCTTCATGGCCTCCCATGCCACTTTTTCTTTTCCTCTCAAGGCATCATCAAACTTTTGATCTTTCATGAGCTCTCTGATTTGGGGACCAACAAAGATCCCTTCTTTTATCTTTGCATCGCTAAGTCGTGAAAACTTTTTCTTCAAATATTTGAATGCCTCATCTTCCTTGTTCATTGCTTTGACAAAATTTTTCATGATGCCAAGTTTGATGTGAAGTGGCGGTAAGCATATTTTCTTGGGGTCAACTAAGGGTTCATGAGACACATTCTTCAGTCCTGGGATACATTTTTGACGAAGTGGCCAATCCTTTACAAAATAATGCGAATCTCTGGTTCTGCTGTCCCATTCACAAAGGAAGCAGCAGAACTTCGTATAACCGAGCTGCATTCCCAGAAGAAGCGCGACGACTTTTAAATCCCCACATATATACCAACGAAACTGGTCATAATTAATCTGCTGAAGGATGAGTTTCATATTTTCGTAAGATTCCTTCATGTGGACAGCGTGCGCTACAGGAATGGAAGGGTATTTATTTCCATTGTGAAGTAGTACAACCTTGAGGCTTAGCTTCGAAGAGTCAATAAATAAACGCCAATCTTCAGATTTGTGCTCATGACCGAGAGCTAACAGCAGTCCATTTACATTATTACAGTAGCATAAACCACCTGACGAGGAGAAATACTGCATCAGATCTTTTTGGCGAGTGCGGAACGCCGATATGCTTGTATCTTTTGCCAGCAAATTCCATTCACGTAACAGCCCAATAATTCCGCTTTCGTTATCATACGTGGTTTATTTGATTCAGGTTGCTGAAAGTCTGTATCTTTAGTGTCATCAATTTCCATTGGTTCAACTTCAGACTCTTCATCCAGTGTCCATGACTTTGGGGGAGTTGGAATTGGGTTATCATCGTCATGTAGTACTGGTCTCATGGCAGATGCAAGATTTGGGTATTGAATTTTATGTTTATTTTTGGCAGAGAATCCTGAAACGTTAGTCATACAAAAATAGCAATCCGTTAGGTGATCCTTGGGCTCTCTCCAAATCATTGGTATGGCAAATGGCATGGATTTGCGGGTACCTTTAATCCAACCCCTAAGAGTGACGGCACAGGAAATGCATGAGATATGAGGTGCCCAGGATTTGTCTTGGTCGCCTACCTTACATCCAAAATAAAGTTCGTAAGCCTTCTTCACGAGTGGGGTCATCGTCTTCCTCTGTGCCATTATGGTCAGTTCTCCACATACATAGCAAAATGTATCTCTGGGATTAATACAGTTTCGATTCATGCTGGCGGAAAATTATTGAAATCACGAAAAACTTTTTGGAATGAAAAACCAATTTTTTCTACTATGAAAAATTTTAAAATTTGAGCAAAACTTGAAAAAAAAATTTCTTTTTATTAAAAATCTGTTTGTTTAAATAGCTATATTTTTTTAATGCAAACAATACTATTAAATATAGTTAACCTGGAAAAAAAAGAAAGTAAAATTAAATTAGTACACTTAATTTTAACTAATATTTTGGGAAAACTCTGAGTAAATGGAAATATTATTTTCTCGAAAACTATGGGTGATAGAAAAATTCTGAAACCATATTTGGAATCAGCATCAAAAGTTCTATAATAAACAGCAAATAGTTTTCAAGAAACAAAAATGCTGTTCCCTAGTGTTATTAATATTATCAATTATTAATAATTTGCTACAATTTTTAAAGTGCATTTAATAAGTTAGTAATATCAATAATACACTATTAATGATGTTAATGATAAGTAATATTTTAGTATTTTCTCATTTTTGTAAGAATTTCAATTTACATATAGAGACCCATAGATAAAAGATACATTATAGTGTAATGAAATATAATCACTTTGTAGGACCAGAAAACAACTAGGCATGGTTACTGTACCCTGAAAGAAGTCCCAGAAACAGCCATTGACTTAAAATTCAAATCACGGGTTATTCAATCTCAAAAAGCAAAAGAATCAGTTCCTCCTCCTCATCCTCCTCCTCCTGAACCTATGGACATTCCTGAGTTGACAGATAGCGACAGTTGTAATGATTCATTTGATGCAGACTATGTTCCAGAAGTCTCAACATTACAGAACAGAACTAGATTACGCTCATTAGCTGAAGCATGTGACAGGTATAATACTGAAAGATAAATCTTTTAATACAGCTTAAAGTGAAATCATTGTGACTAAGAGATTAAGATTACCAATAAATTATTCATTGACAATAGATATGCAAATCTACTTTAAATATCCTAACAGATATCAAGTAAGTGATAGAGCAGGAGCGGCTATTGGTTCTGCTACATTGGTGGACTTTGGAGTAATCACCCCAGATAACATACAAAATGTTATTGATAAGTATGTTTTTAATCACTTTAGATATTACATTTTTTAGCTTCTGCTATAAGTTCTAAATCACCAGATTTACTATTATTTTTAATTAGCGTCAAAATTTCTATTTTGTATTTATATTAATTAGTTTCAAACAAGACACTGACATTTGTATTTTGTATATTTGTATAATGCTAATGCAGTAATGCATGGCCAATATTTTTGAAATACTTTTCAGAAACAAGTTGAGAAGGGAGAGAGCTAAAAGGAAGAAGGAAGAAGAAGTGATATTTGAAAAAGCGACTGGCATTGGCTTTGACGGTAGAAAGGATGCTACACTTGCTGTTAACAAAGTAAATGAAAAGTATTATACATCCACAATCCTAGAGGAACATTATGTCATTACTGGAGAGCCAGGTAAATTGAAATGATTGTCATACAGTTATAGGCGTTATGCTGTTATATTACTGTACTATAAAGTAATATTTCAATTACTTAAAAAATTTTCTTTTTAAGTGACAACTGTCCAGTTAACTTTATTCCTTCCTTTTTCATTTTTATTTAATTGTAAAATTAATTACATTTATTTTCAGATGATTTCTACCTCGACCATTTTACCCCGGAGAGTGGCAAAGGCATTGACAGTGCTCATGGCATTAATAGGATCATTAAAGGGACAGAACTTGAGGCCAAATTAAACTTAGTTAAAGCAGATGGGACAAATACTAACACAGGACATATGCATGGGTCAATCAGATATTTGGAAATGTTTTTAGGGCAACCTCTTCAGTGGGATATTTGTCTTCTGCATCTAAATGAATTGCCACTTACACACATCTTCATAACTTTAGATGGGACAACAAAAAGTCCAGACAAATTTTCTGGCCCTATTGGTTCTCAGCTCAATGGGGATGTGTCAGAATGGAATGTTGTGGACTTCAAATCTATACCTTATCCTGCATTTGTGCTTCTACCAAATGAGGTGGTCAATAATTTATCAACAGACCAATACTATGGATACTGCATCTGCTGGGCAATTATTACTGGTGAAGTGGATGAAGACCTTGCACTCTTAGAAGTTGGCCTGCTAAATCACTCTCGATGGCTCACCTTAGCCTGTAGAATTCTTCGCTTTTATGTTTCACAAAAAAGACCCAGTAAGAACCTCAAAATCATAGTAGAATTCATCATCAAAGTATACTTTCACAGTTGGTTCAATATCAAGGCTAATAAGAGGCTAAGTGATGGGTCAAGAAACCTATTCAATATGATCCAGAGTAAATAAATTCCCTGACAGGAAAATTAGAGAAATTTGTTATGACGTATTAAACAATAACAGCTATTTTGCTCATGGTGAAAATATTTTAGTTGGAATGCTGGCTGATGAAGATGAAGAGGTGAGGAGGTGTGCTGTCAATAAAGTTCTGTGTCTGAGGGGAGTTATAGAGGATTTTGATGATGAATCTGGTAATAGCAATGATTTTGCAGGTGGAATAATTGAAAGTGATGATGAGAATGAAGAGGATCATGAAGGTGGTACTGATGAATATCCTGCTATAGATGAGAATGTTAGGGTCTTTAGAAAGCCAATCATCAATTTCAAAGCTTCTGCATACCACAAGCTGTCTGCTATGTCCCAATGGGAAACTGTTCCACCTGTATTAAAAGAATTCAGTAATGATGAACTGCGTGATATCATTAATACCGCATTGAAACTGGATCACGAGTGCCACAGTCAGAATGTTGAAAGGCACATCAAGCTTGTCACTGAAGCATCCTTGGCTGTTGTAGGTCATGAGCGTAGAGATCGTCTTATTAGAAACAAAATTAGATCACGTAAATTAATGAAAGATTTTGTGTGTAAAAAATATTTTAAGTTCTAGATTATTATTTATCATGCTAAAATATGACAAAATGACAATTTGTTAATTGTATAATTTAATGTTTGGCGTTTTGGAATGTCAAAAAGCATTTTCAATGAATTTAAAATGGCTGATTTTGATTGATTTTGATTGCTGATTGAAAACCACTAATACATGTCAATTTGCAGCTTGAGAATGTTTTGTGTTGACATTCAGTTGAAAGGGGGTCTATGGGCCCAAAAAATTAGTTTTTCTAAAATAACTCAAAAACTAAAGGTTTTATGAAAAAATACCACTCTTAATAATTTGTTCTAAATCAAGTTCTGCATCTTTTGGTATGCAAACCATCTCTCTAGCATGTTCAGAAGAAGAGATATTGCCATTTTCCTGATTTTGCTAGTGCGGCATTAGATGTTTTTACAAAAATGGGGGTGGCCGGACACACGATGGTGGCCACCAATTATTTTTTTCAGGAATCTTATTTTTATATCAAAAGCCAACTGTTAGTCACTCTGATAAATTAAAATCAAACAAAAATTATAGTTTCAACCCGGCCTAAATTAGGAAGCCCCTGATGAAGGTCGGCATGGCTCCTACGAGCTCTAGACTTTAGAGCTGACTAAGGATTATTGTCCGATGAGTGGTGTCGTAGGCCTTCTGGATGTCAAAAAATATTGATAGGACGAATTGTCCACTGTCGAATGCATTCTATATGTCACGGCTGAGAAGCAGGAGGGGATCAGTAGTGGATCGAAATTGTCTGAAGCCAGACTGGGTAGCCGGGAAGGAATTACTATTTTCGAGGAAGAACGATAGTCGCGTCGTGACCATTTTTTCAAAAATTTTGCAGGCACAACACATTAGGGCGATTGGTCTGTAGTTTGTGGGATCGAAGGAATCTTTGCCGGGTTTGGGGATAGGGATTACGTAGGCCTCCCTCCAACGGGAGGGAAAGGCGCCCTCTCTCCATATGCGGTTGTATAGGTCTAGTAGGAAATTTTGTAAAGTAGGGTGGATGTGCTGCATCATGCTGTAGGGAATACCGTCCGGGCCGGGACAAGGGGATCGTCGAGAGGCCAGTGCCGCCTGTAGTTCACGCATGGTGAACAACCGGTTGTAGGTGCTATCTACGGACGGTGAAGAGCTATTTTTAGGGGCGGGTACGAGGGAGCTAACTGCAGAGGAAGAAACGGCGGCGAAAGTCGAAGCTAGATGGTTTGCCACTGATTTTGGCTCGTATAGGAGTCCGTCGTTAGTCCGGAGTACCGGGGGGTCGGGAAGGGACATGTCGCCTCTCGACGCCCCGTACCTTCTTCCAGATGGTAGCCGAAGGTGTGGTGGTGGTAACGCTGGATACAAAGGCACGCCAAGAAGCTCGGCGCGCTGTCTTCATTGTGCGGCGGGCGATGGCCCTGGCATGCTGCATCTCCGTGCGATGGATGGGAAGTCGCGTACGGTAGAACCGTCGAGTAGCCGTTTTCTTGGCGCATACGGCCTCCGTGCACTCTGGGGTCCACCAAGGTACCCGTCGGGCGCAGGGGTAGGTGGAGGATCGCGGGATGCTAGAGCACGCAGCCGCTACCACGTTTGATTCGAAGTATGCGATACACTCGTCGGAGGATGGGAAGTTGGCAGTCGTTCGGGTTGTATATGTATCGTCGTGGAAGCGGGGCCAATTAGCTTTTGCAGTAATCCATTTCTCCAGTACCCGAACGGTCTGGTCGGGCCAATTGAGCGTGAGTTGAACTGAGAAATGGTCACTTCCATAATCCTCTTGGAGGACTTGCCATGAGAAATCTACGAGGACATTGGTCGAAACGAAGGACAGGTCTATATAGGATGGAGTGCAGGTGGTGCCATGGTAGAATGTAGGAGAGCCATCATTGAGGCACTCAAAGGAGAGCTCGGTCATGATGTTGATCAGGGTCGGGGCCATATAGGTGGAGTGTGTGTCTCCCCACATGGGGTGGCGACTATTGAAATCGCCCAGTAATAGAAAGGGCCTGGGAAGTTGTTGTATCACCTCCACCAGGTCATCGCGGAAGACTTGAGTGTGTGGAGGGAGGTATATTGAACAGACGGTGTACTGTCTATCCAGGGAAAGCCGGGTAGCAATCACCTGTAACGGGGATTGGATAGGGAGATTATAGAAGGGGACTGCATGGTGGATGAAAATGGCAGCCCCCTTTCGAGTGCAGGTAGGAGACGGGGTGGTGGTGAAAGAATATCCAGTCGGGCAGGGCATGGGTCTGGTCGCCAGGATGAGTTCCTGGAGACACACACTGACACACACCGGACGGGAAGTGGCAATCAAGGAATTAAGGCCTTCGTAATTCGCGAATATTCCTCTGCAGTTCCAGTGTACTATTGTAGTTTTCGGGGGATCCATTATTTGATGATGGGGATGGGTAAAAGTATAGGTGCGAAGAGGTTAGAGTGTGAAGGTAGATTTGAGGTTCGCGAAGGCGAAGGATGGGTCAGGAGTATGGCTGGCTATCTGCCGTTCACCAGAGAAGGAATCGGTCGGCCAGTCGATCTACGCGGAGACCGCGGGGTCGAGTCAGCCGAGTGAGACCGGAGGCGTGGATCACGGCAGCTTGGAGATCGTCGTGGGCTCCGATGATACGAAATTTCTTGATGGGCTTTTGTGTTCGGGCCATTGGGGGAGGGGGGGCATTTTATTTCCCAAATTGGCACCTCCCCGCCTGTCTGGGGTCTCACGACGGACACCAGGTGGCGTTAGGGGGTGCCAGAAGGACCCGGCAGGTGGGAGGGAGGACGTGCTCAGAGTGGCTGACAGGGTGTGGGCCAGGGATTTTAGGGGAGCAGGTACAGTGGGGGTGGGAGATGAACCAGAGTGTCTCGTGGAAGGGTAGAAAAAAATGGCACCAGGAGGCAAAGGCAGGTCCATGATACTCACGGGCGCAGCCGAGTTCCCCTCACCGTGTATCTGCGCCAGAGCCGCATCCACTGGATCCTCGGGGGAGAGGATGTTGTCCAGATTGGATCTCGTCGTGGGGAGTGGGTCATGTACTTCGGCAACTATTGTCAGTCTGTGGGGGTAGATTGATGGTACTTCTGCGGTGGAGTGGTTTGGTCCTCATAGACGAAGTGGGCGGTGTGAAGGTCCGATCCGTCTTCTTAGCACTAGAGGAAGAGGGAGAGACAAATTGAAAGTCCGGAGGATCTGGCGACTCACTCCGACGTCTCCGCCTCGTCAGCTTACTCCGAGCGATAGGTTCGGGTGTGTGCAGAGAGTGCTGGGAGGGCAGGGTTCGAGGTGGGTGGGGCCTGGTTGTCCTGGTCCCAGACTCCTGTGGAATCTGTGGCAGGTGAGGTGCGTGGAGAAGGAATGGTGGGGGAACAGGAGGTCGTCAGCTCCTGCGAGGACTCCCCCTGGGAGGGATGGGGAGACTGGTCGAGGAGTTGTGAGCGGCAGGCCAGGGCGGCGTGCAGAGAGGACAGAGCCGAGGGCTGCGGCGTAAGATACGCCCGGTCTCACCTCCCGACTCCGCACCCTGTCTCGTGCCTCTCGGAGGCTAAGGAAATCCGCTACCTGCAGGCCTCGGACCTCTTCTCGAACCTGAATAACAGGCATTCGCGGGATGAAGATGGGTGTGCACCTTCACAATTGGAGCATTTGGGTGTGTTGGGGCACTTGTCTGGGTGAGCGATTTGTCCGCAACGAACACACAATTGGTGCGGCTGCCGACAAACTGAGCTAACATGTCCAAACTTGCATTTAAAACAACGGGTCGGGTCTGGGATGTATGGGCGGACAGAGAATTCGCATGACGTGCGGTCTCCCATACCCCATACAATACGGTCGGGAAGGACTAAGCTATTAAAGGTAAGAAGTAGACGCGGGGTGGGGAAAGGGGTACCTCCCTGTCAGGATGTGAAGCGATGGATCTTGGTGACACCCTGGGGTGCGAGGTCCTCCAAGAGCTCGTTCACTGTAATTGACAATAGGCGTGTGGCATAAATAGTGCCCTGACTCTGGTTCAGGCGAGGGTGTGGTGAAACGGACACCGAGCATCCAAGGACTTCAGTGATGGAGAGTAGGGCTTTCGTCTCTGTGGCTGAACGTGATTTTATGAGGAGGGAACCATCCCTCTGCGGTCACACATCATAACGGCTGGAGTTGCTGCGGGCTCGGATCGCCTGAACGTCCGTTCAGAGTTGGTCGGAAGGGATCCAGAGGTAGGCCGGATCTCTAGGAATTTGTGGATACTTGGAAGGGATATGGAGGCAGTAGAGTCGAAGTGGACTGGGATATCCAACTGTCGATAGGATGGTCGTGTATGCCGACTTCCCCTCCGCCGCGGGGCTCTCTCCGTGGGGAGGCGGGCCGACGGCGGGTGAGGGGGGCATACGGGGAGAGCAAGAAGCCGGGTTTTGGAGGTAAATCTTGGGTTGAACTTGACTTGCCCGAAGGCAGCTGAGGCGGGCTGGGGCGAGACCCCTGCTCCAGAGGGTGTACATCCAAGGGATATTCAGGGTACAGCCTGGGGTCGGCAACGGTAAAGGAGATGCAAGTGATCAGTTACCAAAGGGGGGTCAACCCCATCTGGATGCGGTCTTCCAGTGGTAGGGGACTCGAGGGCCTGGTTGCCCACCACCCGAGTGTTGAGAGGAGTAAGTCCGAGTATTAGAAGCGGAAGTCGTTAACCGAGAGAAGAAGAAGCCATAGCAAAAGGAGAATTTTCATCCCCCGCGGCATCCAGCCACCATCGACTCCAACAAGGGAAAGGCGAATCGTGGGCTCACTCGGTCCCACCGCCAATAGATGTCACGCAGGGGAGATACACCCATTCCCAGTCCCCGTGCCTACGAGGCGGCCACTCTCATCCAACGCGCGGTGAAAGATGGCAGGGACAGGGCTTGGGTTTGGTTTAAGAGCGACAAGGGTGAAGGACAACCACCTCCTTCACCCAAGGTCCAAGGAAAAAATCAAGTCAAGTCCAAAACAAAGCCAAATGCGGGAAGGGAGGAAACAACAAAACTAGAAAGAGTTGGGAAAGGAGGAGAGGGAAATATAAGTAGGAGGGTAGGAGATCAGCCGGTCCCCAAACGGGTCCAATGGTCCACGAGGGCAGAGAAGCCCTTGCATCGGAGGAAGATGCATTCCCCCATTGGCCATAGAGGGACGCGCCCTATAGCTCCGGACAAAGCGAAGGGATATATATATATATATATATATATATATATATATATATATATATATATATATATATATATATATATATATATATTCAAGTTTCTAGGCAAACTTTTTTCTGAAACTACACTTCAAAAATTGAACAAAAACATATAACTTACAACTATAAGCTAATAATAATAGTACATGGTTTTTTTTCAGGTTTTTGTCAGGTGGCGAAGGTTACAGCCTTACAGGACAGACTGAAAAACTTGGCAGCCACTTCACGCTAAAACATTTTTTCCTGTGAAAGTCCTTTTTCTCCTGTGAGAGCCCATTTAAATCTATTGTGAACTTACAACATTCTCCCACAAATTTCCAAACTTAGTTTTTTGCTTCCCGCAAAATGTAAATTTTGCTAAGTTTTCCAGCCCAGTACAATATACATACAGACAAACATGATGCATTTTTATTATATTTCATATTGAATATTGGAAAAAGCTCATTTAAATGACTACATAATAATTATAGAATTAGGCAAACAGCTAAAGTTTATTAAAAAATGCATGTAACATTCTTCACCACCATTAATATGGAGAGTTTTTAATCTTTTTCATTTTTAACTCATTTTACCAGTCGTGTTTGAAAACCTGTATTTGGCTAAAATTTTAGGGGGTGAAGGCTCATGTTCGGGTGGTGAAGCTTCACCACCTGGCCCAATGGACAAAAAAACCCTGTAGTACATTACTAAGGTAATGGTCCACGAGGGCCAAGGTAATGTACTCTATGGTTAAACTAACGCACTGAAAGATCGATATGAATGCAAAATAGCAATACTACACGCAGTTAAAATACAGCTACATGCTCATTCTTGTATATCATCAAAAATCATTACTAAATATTTTAAAACATGAATAATAAAACAAGAAAGCCTTTTTACAGTTAACTGATTACAGTATAATAAACTGGCCAAACCTTAAAAACTTTCATTACCTTTCAGTCTTTGAAACTGAGTCACCTCATGAAACTGATGGAGAGTTCTCTTCCCACATTCTTCTCATTAATTAGGAAAGCTCCTCCTGCAAAAATGGTTATCTGGCATTATTAGGATACCACTCCCCACCCCCCAATGTTCCTTTTATTATATTCAATGAAAGGGTGTTTTAATCTCTAAATCAAAGACATTCTAATCGAACACATTTTCTCTCTCTTTGAATGAGAGAACACGATGAAATTAAGAAACTAAGTTCTAATACAGAGAGACACACGCTTAATAAGCTGTTAAGACAACACATAAAACAGCTTTGATAGTGATCTTTAAATCAAAAGAATTAACATACCAATTTCTTGATGAAACTTTGGAATCCAAGAAAACCATCTTACATAAAAACTACATGACAACCTTTTGAGTTTCTTTTTTTAAACACATTCCCCTCCTGAGTAACATCTTCAAAAAAAATAAATACTTTCTGCAAAATCTTTTAGTTTTGTTGTTTATATTGACTCATTTTTAGGCTATTTTCAAAAAATAAAATTTTGAGGGTAAAACTAAACTATGTTCAAGGCCTACAAACAGGTCCGGCACCAGCCTATTTGGCGCCCTTAGCAGGACTGCAGCTGGCGCCCCCACCCGCCTCCCACTTCACGATTGGGTTTGCCCACAAAGTAATCAAGGTACCATATTGAAGAAACTATTTGCCTTACACTGATCTATTTTAATTTGCTAATACATACATTTATTATAAAATTATAAAATCATTTCACAGTTCAAGAAAGTGTCATGACCAATCAAAACAGCGAGTAAAGCGAGGCATATATAGTAACAAATCAGAACGCTCAAAAGTGCTAAAATATGCGTGCAAAAAGGACATATCTACTGTTTTTTCCAAGCAAGAAGGGCATATGTCACATAAAAACAGTTATTCGCTTATTGACGACTCCCGGAACTCATATTAAGCCATAAATAAGCCGAGTCGCTTATTGATGACTCCCGTCTGTGCGCGCAACATTTTTAAATCGCTTATTTATGACTCCCGTCCCTAAAGGGTTAAAGGTCGTGATAGTGAAAGTTCTATAATGACCCAATAAGATGAATAAGTTAATTATGTAAATATCAGTCAAGCTAAACTGGTGTACATTCGTCGTACAACCTTTCATCATTTGTCTATGCTTCTCATTCCTTCATTATTTTTTTCATGTTGTTCTTACATAATACTATCAGACGTGCACAGGGCGGGAGGCGCTGGTGCCCCCCAGATCTTTGGCGCCCTTAGCATTTACTAACCTTGCCTAATGGAAGCGGCGGCCCTGCCTACAAACTTTATTTTTTTTAAATAAATCTAATTTTAATAGCAAAGTCTTTCTTCCTTTCAAAAGAAGTGGAAAGGATAATTTGGATAAGGATCGAAATTACTCAAGAAATTTAATGCATTTCAGCAGCATGTTAGAAGTAATTACCTTAAGCCTAACAGGGAGGTAGGCTTAAAATAATTATTTCTTCTAATGATCAATAAATAATCATCCACTAATGAAAGCTCTTACTTTTCATACTATTAGTGCTTTCCCTTTTCGTACTTGACAAGAATGGCTGGAGCTGTTTCAACTTTCCAGTCCCTCTGACACTGACACAGTAATGACCCTTCCTGAAACAAGGAAGGGTTTAACGAATGAATCCAACTCTCACATTATTTACAATTAATGGGACATATGTTAATATGTCAAATTGGAAGCAAGACAAAACTCAGAGAAATTACTTGCAGACGCACCTACCAAGACAAAGGACAAATGATCCACATTAAAAGCAAAGTCAGTAACCCACAACAGAAGAAAAAATTATTTGAGCAACCTTCTCTACCTCATTTCAGGTTTCTCATAACTCGTAAACATAAAAGATGTTCAGGGATCTGTACCACTGTTTAAACGCTACTAGGTTTTATTCTTAAAGTAAAACCAGAGATGAAATCTCTGGCTCTCAATTTATATTAAAAAAATAAAATGGAAAGTTTCTTTTTGAATTAGACTTTATATATTATGTAATTAATTGAAAAGGTCATTCAGGAACCAAAACTGCAGCAAAGAAGCATCTGAAAATAGTCAAATGGCACTGCTAAATTGCTACTGGTCGGGTCAATTTAGCGGTCGAGCTTAAATCTCCCTTTCTTTGAAACTTAACAGTTGACAACTCTACCTGACTTACTTTCTCATAATGAAACTTAATTCCCCAAAACTGGGAAATGGCTGACAATTTCCTTTTACTGAAATTTAGATTTTCCTGTTAAACTTTCTGTACTGCTCTTCTACTACACATAAATTTCAAATAAAGTATCAGATGTTACACTATTCTTTGGGTAATTTGTCATTAATATATGTTTATACAGGATAGTCCAAAATTCACTATCTATTTTGCTGAAATAATGATATTTCTGTTTTATTTTCTACAGGCTATTGATGATGATGGATGTACAAGAATATGTGATGGTAGTAACCCTACATATCCAAGGGAATGAATAAATGAATGAATGAATAGCAGTGCTTCACCAGCACTTCAACTGCTAAAGTCATATCATGCTGAAACTAGTACAGTAAAGAGAGAGCACAAGGAGATGGAGTAAGAAGAACTTTGAAGGAGTAATAGCAAAGAAAAGTCATGAGAGAGAAGAGTAAAGGCACTATGAGCAGCAAAGGGAGAAAGAAATTACGCCCAAATCATATTAAATAGAGAGGAGGCGGCCAGTTTGATAGAGAATGGAGAAAAGTGTGTCCCTTGGTGTAGGCATGGAGTCACCCAACAACAGAGTAAGAGTGGAACCTGAAGGATAAAAAGGAAGGAACTGGGAGTGAGCGATGGCAAAGGCAGGACAAACCAAGAGGAAATGTGAAATGGAGAGAGGGATGCCACAAGGGCAGGAGGGGGCAACATCCCCCATCATAAGATGCCCATGCGTGAGATGAGTCGCATTGAAGGAAAGAAGTGGAAAGAAATTAGAGAAAAATTTGAAAGATTTCGCAAACCAGCACCTACAGACAAAGCAATTCGTGAGCTGGTCAATAAATTTAAAACAGGATCTGTTTATAAGGCAAGATCTGGACATCCAGGTACCTCTCAAGAAAATGTCCAATTGGTAAGAGATGCCTCTGAAACAAATCCTAGAATGTCCACTTGCACAGCATCAAGTAGACTGAGCATACCAAAAATGACTGTTCTTAGGATTTTAAAATCAGCATTAAAAAAGAGAAGTTACCATATTCAAATGCTAAACAAGTTACATGAATAGGATTATCCAAGATGAGCCGCCATGTGCACAGAATTGATTGAAAAAATTCATACCATAAACTTATTAAACCACATTCTCTTCAGCGATGAGGCGACATTCCACACATGCGAAAAAGTTAATCAACATAATTGCCATATCTGGTCTAGTGAAAAACCAACCGAGTCTTATGAAAGGGAGAGATTTTCCCAAAGTTAATGTTTGGTTGGGTATAACAAGATCAAAGATTTATGGACCTTTTTTCTTTGCAGAGGCTACAATAAGAGGGCCAATTCATCTTGACATGCTTCAACATTTTCTCGAACCCAGCTTCATTCAGATGGTATTGTTGCGGGGAGAGCGAATGAAATAACTAAAATAGCGTAACTTGGCTACTTCTTGATGACGGGAAAAGGCAAGGTCCCGGGCGGTGAAGTTTTTCTCACCTCCACTGACTGTCACTGAGGGGCAAACGAGACTCCCACCCTGCTGAACCAAGAAATGGACTCGACCCGCTAGCTATCTCCAAAGATTAACACTGTGTCTGAGTCAGGTCCACTTGAGAACCTGGAATGCCCTGGCTTCAGGAAAGGTGTGTGCAATGTACACCCAGCAATACTTGAGGACTTCAACCGAATATGGGCGTACAACACAAGCAAGCAAGATTTTAGCAGACTAATCATGAAGTAAACCAAATGTGACTGGATGAGAAAAACAGATATTACCCTCTGAATTGTAAATCCTTGAAAGTAACAACCCCAGTCTATAAGGACAAAGGCTGAAAAAAACTAGTTGGTAGAATTCTAAGGGTTTATTAGCAATCAACTTGAATTATTTACAAGAGCTAGAATGGGTTATGAGCTTGAGTCTAAACATGGCTTAAGATCAAGAAATGGAAATCCAAAACATACCCTGAAAGGGTATGTTATACAATGGTGCTTACAATTACAATGACAAAAATACTGGACAACAAAAATGGAATTTCCAGAAAAAGATAAAAAAACTTAACCTATGCTAGAATGGTACAATTAGACAACACAATCGACCTCACTGGACCTAACATCCTTAAGCTAGACTTGAGGTCAATCCAATCACACCTATCTATTATAGTTAAGCCATGGAGAAGCAAAACCTGAAGCTATTGGTCCTAGCAATACCTTAATCTGCACACTGTTATGCACAGGCAATGTCCATTATCACAAGGCACTCTGTTTTTCTCGAATTTTCTTTTTCTTAACAAATTTAGTTGGCAGGCTAGAACTTCCAAAAGCGCAAGCCAACTGTATCTTTGAAAAACATGCCAGTTTGTAAACATTGAAGGCAAAATTTACTGATCAAAATGGATCTAAACAAAACTACTGAGCTAGTCAGGCATTAAGCAAGACTAACTCCGTCAACATGGGGGTTACATAGTGGCCAATCCTGAAATGAGAAGAAAATGATGTTAGTCAAGACAACCCCACTACAGTATTCTCGACACTGTTGTCTTTCAACCAGATGGAGCTCCATGTCACTATGCAAACATCATTCGGGCATACCTTGCTGAGCTCTTACCAAATCACTGGCTTGGACGGGGTGGAAACAAGCCCTGGGCAGCACGATCTCCGGATTTAACACCACTAGACTTCTTTGCATAAGTCTTTATAAAGTCTGAGTTTTACAAAATAGGAGTTACAGACCTGCAGGATCTGTGAACCCACACTGTCGCAACAGTCGCTAAAATAACCCTAGAGATACTTGAGAATGTGTTCAGCAATGCAGTGGACAGTTTTGAGATTTGGAGACACACAGATGGTGCTCATGTCAAATCTTAGTAAGTTTGATAAATAAATATACATCTAATTATGTTGTTACAGTTTTATCCTAAAATACTATTATTTCAGCAAAATAGATAGGGACTTTTGTACCACCCTGTATGTGTAATAAATAAATTCTATGTCCAACTTGGGCTTTGTTGAAGTATCTACCAGGGATGGAAAAATAGTTTTATTTGAGAGCCTAGTAAAGCTTAAGAACCAAATTGAAATATTAAAAGTCCAATTAACATTTGTGTTTTACATTAAAATTATTGTAATACTGTAATAATTGTAATACTTATTTTAACAATATATATATATATATATATATATATATATATATATATATGTTATAATGTTATAATGTAATGTTATAATGTTTCAGACCAACAAAGACCCTAGGATCCACTCATGGCTGGTCTACCTAACTGTGTTCGTAATCGTGTATTGTGTATGTCCTGTCCTCCGTGGTGGCGGAGGGGACCTACAATTTTACGTGGGTTCCGAACCACAAGAACATAAGAAACTTATTTAAAAACTGCCGGTAAATTGGCAACGACCAATTTCTACGAAACTAAATAATTATCAATTTAAAAATAATTAATTATCGGTTTAAAACTAAAGATAGAATCTCTCGGTCCAGAGGAGCAAGTCACAATAGACTACTATCCACAAATATGTTACAGTCTATATCTATTTATAACGGACATGCAAATATATCAGATCCAAAGAATCCAGTCAATTTCATTACGGTATCCATCAAGTCACGGTCCATATCGATTGCGGACCAAGTCAAAATTTACAACCATATACATTAGCAATTTAAAAATAATTAATTATCGATTTAAAACTAAAGATAGAATCTCTCGATTCAGAGGATCAAGTCATAATAGACTACTATCCACAAATATGTGACACTCTATATCTATTATATAACGGACATGCAAATATATCAGATCCAAAGAATCCAGTCAATTTCATTACGGTATCCATCAAGTCACGGTTCATATCGATTGCGGACCAAGTCAAATTTACAACCATATACATTACAATATATACACTTACGAGGAAAAGTGTAGGTGTGGCTGTAAAGACTGTACAGTAATGTAGAAATGTGTGTGCACCCATTATGGGTCTCCCATTTAAAGGTGTTTGTGGGGCAAGTGAAGATCATGAGTTTTTCAATACCTCACAGTACTATGGGGGGCACCGCTCGGCAGAGGAATCTCTCTAAATGGGGTGTGTAAGGACAGAGAGTATCCCCTAACCCAAGACGCTGCCTCCCTATATCCCACAACACTTGTGTTGAGCTGTGGGATCTATCCCCACAAAGCCTTAATTTTACTACCTTAAACTATACCCTTTCTATCAACATGCGCGCCCAATCAATTCTTAAACATGTTTATAGACGTGCTACTAATTACTTCTACCAGCAAACTATTCCAGCTATTTACTATTCTATGCGTAAAAAAAAAATTCGCAACTGCTGTCTCAAACCTTCTACTTGTCAACTTACACCCGTTATTTCTAGTCCTATTATATTGAGATATTTCGAAAAAGCTATCTCTATCTACGTTATCAAACCCATTCATAATTTTGAAAACCTGGATTAGATCACCCCTTAACCTCCTAGTCTCGAGTGTAGTCAATTTTAACTCTTTAAGCCTATCCTCGTACGACTTTGACCTAAGAGACGGAATCATCTTAGTTGCTCGTCTTTGAACTCTTTCGATTTTGTCTATATCTTTGCGCATATGCGGATTCCAAAATTGGACCGCGTACTCCAAATGGAGTCTAACTAATGATTTATAAAGAGGAACTATAATATCGCGCGATTTGTACTCAAAATTTCGAGCTATAAAACCTAACACTTTGTTCGCCTTATTGACCGCCGCTGTACTTTGTTTCGCTACTTTTAAATCACCAGTGACTATAACTCCTAAATCTTTTTCCTGCTCTACGCTTGTTAAATCTTTCCCTGACATACTATACGCAAAATTACCATTACGCGAACCTATATGCATAATTTTGCACTTATCCACGTTAAATCTCATTTGCCATGTGACTGACCAATCAACGATTTTATTCAGATCTTCCTGAATTTTACCTCTATCTTCGTCATTAATCGCCCTACCACCCAGCTTCGTGTCATCCGCAAACTTTGAAACTGTACTGACTAGGCCGACATCTAAATCGTTAATATATATATAAGAAAATGGTCCTATTCAAAGGAGTGACATAACGAAGGAGTGACATAACGAAGGAGTGACATAACGAAGGAGTGACAAATCAGAGATAAAATTCAAAGGAGTGACATAACAAACGAGTGACAAATCGGAGATAAGTTGATAAGGTTAGGTTAGGTTAGTTAGGTTAGGTAGGTTAGGTTAGTTAGGTTAGGTAAGGTTAGGTAGGTTAGGTCAATTATATGTTTATGGTGGGTTAGCTTACCTCTCTTAAATAATTATTGAAATCTACTGGGATTTGTCACTCCTTCATTACGGTATTTATGTCACTCCTTTGTTATGTCACTCCTTTGAAATGTCACTCCTTCGATACAGACCCATAAGAAAAAGCAAGGGGCCCAATACAGAACCCTGAGGAACGCCACTCGCTACATTAGCCCAACACGACTCCGCTCCATCAACGACCACCCTCTGTTTCCTGCCTCGCAACCATTCTTCTAGCCTGTCAGGATAATGACGATCCCTAATACAACTTAGGTTGGCAAATTTTGGTACTTCTGCTGAGTGTGATGAATATATATTTTCTCTGCGGGCAATTAAGTGTTTTTCTGAGAGTGCGTTTATTATGAGCAATTCAATGAAGACTCAAAGGCTTGAATGATAAATAATTCAAATATTATAATATTATTCCAAGAAGCTTGCATGTCAATTCAGCCATATACATAAAAGCACAAGTTATAGAGTTATAATGTAGCTTAACTTAAAATTCCAAGTTTCCAAATCAAATAATAAATTAACCAAACAGAACCCACACTAGTCGTGCCAAGCTCTGGAAACTGCACACCAGCCTGAGAAGTCAGGATATTACCTCGAATGGATCTTTATATAGGTACTTTACTTTCACGTGACCGGATCTTTAATGATGTAGGAATATTTATGGTAACAAAGGACTTCAATTTGAAAGTATGATTAAGGAATTTCAAGAGGGTCATAAAGTCTCAGACCAATTTACATTTTTGAATTTACCTTCAAATACTTCCCTGTATTAGAGATCATTTAACATTATTAAACTTACTTGTCTGTCTTCGAGTTCATGGAGAAAAATTTACCCTAATTATACCCTAAATCTCAAACACAATAGCACTCTTTCTTCCCATCTAAAGGGTTCCATACATTGACTAATCACTTCAAGCTACATACGAGACATACTCTAACTTTTATGCCTGGTGACCTAGTTTTCAAGAAGGCATGGCGCACAACTTCTTATTCTACAATAATTCCTCCCGGTTTTAAAAAAATAATAAAAAAGTGTTAACATTCCACGAATTAAAATAACATATACAGTAAACTTCTGAAATAACGGCACTCAAAATAACGGAATACTTGAGATAACGGCACTTTTAAAAATTGTCGTACACTAAAGAAAATGGCAGCGCACATGACTTTGTTTACATACGGCGCCATTTTGAAAGTGAACTCTGTACCGACAACACATGGAACGCTCAGTGCTACATTTATAACGTTAAATTATAAGTGAATACACCCCCTCTTGCAATGTCTCCGAAAGTTACTGAGAAAAAACAAAAAAGAACAACTTGGGCCACCGCACAATCGTGCATGGACATAGTTCTCAGTTTTTTTAACAAAATCGAAGCTTCAATATGCAAAAAGTAATGCAAGCACATATGCTTAAAAACACGATGCTAACAAAAAAACAAGCATCCGCGCAACAAGGTGACATAAGAAAATTCTTGAAGAAATCAATTGAAGAAAATGCACCCTCTACAGATGAAGCACTCGTGGTGGAGAATTTAGAATAGTTTTTTTCAATTTTAAAATGTTCTTTTTGTTTTATTTACGTACTGTGCATTTACCAGTTAATAAAGTAGCATTCATTATCTCTCTATTTCTTATTTATCTCCCTTTATTTACGCATTAAATACATTTAAAAAAAACTTCTGAGACAATGGAAAATTCGCAATAAAGGCACCCTCAAATCCCCGAGGGTGCCGTTATTTGGGAAGTTTACTGTAATATGAAAATAGTTACTGGTCATTCCATGTCAGTTCAATGGAATTTTGGGTCAATTTTTTTGAAAATTGGCACACTTATAGATCTCGGTGAGAAAAACAGAATGGCACTTGTTTCAGCACTCTCGGTCATATGGTTCCAGAGATATGGCCATTCGAATTTTGTAAAAAAAAGGTCAATTTCCAAGGTCATACCATATTTCAACATGAAATATCTCAGCTCCTATTGCACTTACAGAGACCATTTAAACACTATTTTAAAGCTTTTAAGCAGATCTACAACTTTGTTTCTATTCATATTTTACCTCAGTGGTAAAAAAAAAGTTGATCTTATTTTTGACCTTTGACCTTGTGTAGGTCATTTGATGTCACAACCGATTTTTTTCTCCTTTCACCCAATTTTGGGTACACATGTCCACCTTAACCTAGAACAAGATTTTTAGTGTTGATTAAGTTAGTATAGACGCTACAGCCATTTCAGTGGCCCATACCTACCACCATTTTGACCAAGTACCCTTTTCCACCAAACTTTGAAGCGCCGTTTCTTTGGAACTGTTTGAGCTACAGTGTTGAGAAAAGTACCATTAGATTTGTCTCACTGAGACCTATAATATCTGCTATTTTTAAGACAACGTGTCTTTTAATATGTATATTAAAATAACCTATTCCTTTATTTTTACCAATTGAGTTATAAGAATAATTCTTGTCTAGCTGGGTGAAACCATGAAAAAAGAGGCATCAACATAACTTTATATTTAAAAAAGGCAGTTATTAGGTATTTACAATATATTTTATGGAAGCCATTATTGTTACATTTATAATAATAATAAAGTATTTGTATACGCCTTTCAAGGTAATTATTTATCCTACCAAAGATTTGACCTTAGACAAAAACTGAGATCATTATTCAACAGCAAACAGTAAGAAAGAAAAACCTATAATAAGAGACTATGTTTCTGTAAAAGGAGCTGATGGTAGTCTTTCAATCCTGGCATTTGTCTACTCACATCTGGCGAATGATAGAAGTCAATTACTTTGGCAGCAGTTTCACTATTCAGGCATTTCTCCAAACGCAGATTAGGAGTTGAAAGCACTCCCTTCTACCTCACCAAACTCTTTGCTTGTTTGGCCATGTAATCTGAGCACTTAAATTCTTCTCTGATCTTTACTTGTGTCCATCTTTTTGGTAGGATAGTAAGAATTGTCAATTTTTCACTCTGACTTGTCACTTGATTAAATTTCTCTTTTAGTTGTTGAAGAATCTCCAGTTCTGTATCATCTGAGTCACTGCATGAAATTGGTGGTTTAGTTGCAAGTTCAAGCTTTCTTTTCACAACTACTACTACTTTCCTCAACTTTTCTCTTTACATAACCAGCACTGTCAGAGTGTTTACATGGTTTTATTGGGGTCTCATCAAGTGTGGCCAATGAAGCATCGAATTTACTAAGCTCATACTGCATTTCAATTACATCTTCAATGGTTTCTAGCTCAGATGGGGCACTTGATGAGGTGGATGGTGATTTTTGAAGTGATTCATATTCAGGCATTGGGGATGGACGATTTGCTAGTATATTTCGACAGGTTGCACATGCTTTATGATTATTTGTTAGTTTCAATTCAGGATTTTGATCAATCAAATTTTTAGTCAATGCACAAATGCCTTTTTTCACTTTTCCTTTATGTTTTTTAAATGGGTCACAACAGAACCTGCCCATATTCAAACTGCTGAAATCCATGTTTATCTAAAAAGAAAAAAAAAACATGTAGCTTAAAAGCCAGGGTTGGGTTCAATTACACAAAATGGAAACAATTACAATTTTTTTTATTTTTCTTCAAATTAATTACAATTAGTATTGTACTTCACAATTTCAAGATCAATTGCAATTACAATTGATTTTGTCTGAATCAATTACAATTATACAAATATAACTATCTGTTCTATATATCTAAATATATATCTAAAATAAATATATATCTATAAAAATATATATCTATATCTAAGTATAACTAAATAAACTATCAAAGGTTTATTTTCATTGGATGTATGACTGCCAGATCTAGGGGTATAATTTTTAACAATTGACATTAATTGATCAATTACATCAGTTATAGCTCAAAAATCAATTACACTTACCTTTAGTTTTATTTTATTTTGAATCAATTACAATTACAATTAATGGACATTAGGATCAATTAATTAAAAATACAATTATAATTATTCATTGTATCCAACCCTGTTAAAAGCTATTTTTGCTTAGATGGCACAAATAAAATTTGGGACCTACTGATCTTGGTTCAGAGGTCTACAACAAGAAAAAATGTGCAGTTTGATTTACAGATTGGAATAAATACAGATGCCAAAACAATCCTTGCTCCAAGGTTTAAATAAGCTTATTTTCACATGGGTACATGTGAAAATTCACAGAAAAAGGTTAAGTAAAATAAAATATTTTATATAACGTAATATTATGTATTATATATTATAATATTATTTTGAATTAATTTTGCTATTTTGTTTGAATTAATATTTTATTAGTTTAGTTACATATTTTATACGATGATATTTTACTTTTTTTAGGTTCTTCTGTATTATCGTCAACTAGACAGCGTTCAGTTCTTTCTTACCAAGCATTCTCTACAACTTTTAAACTTCAACCATGGAGCACCAAGAAGTAGTTCTCGACATTGAGATCGCCTCTGTCTCAGTCTGACCAGAAGCCTTTCCAAAACCCGTGGCCCCACCTGGAGTGCTACTTCAAGCTTAGCCGTCAGGACAAGCACAACAACAAAATACTCTATTTTGAGTGCCAAAAATGCCTCCCGACCAAGAAAATTGTTAAAGGCCATGTCAGCAGCCTTAGTAATTTGAAGTCACACTTCAAGAGGGCCAACCCATCCTTAGCTATTCAGTTTGAGGAGGATATCAAGGCTGGCTCAGGCCGTGGCAAGCGTCACTCCTCCGGCAGCAGCAGCGTGCGCAGCTCTGGTGCCACAACCCCCGAGTTAATGGTTAGTGGTTACAAGGGTTTCAAAACATGTAATCAGTACATTTTTTATTAAAAATAAAAAAAAAAGTTAAGCAAAAAAGTTCCAAAACTTGATAAAAATACAGTTAAATACCTATTTATTGTTGGATTTTGCATAAATAAACATTTTCTATGGGTTTTAAAGCTTTTTTCCTTGATTTTTTTAAATGTTAGTAAAGAAATAGTTATCATTAATGGATTAATTATCGTTAACTTCCGTTAACTTTGTAGTAAAATTATCGGATTATCATTATCGGAGTTAAAAATTGGGGTTAATGGATTATCGTTATCGAAGTTAACTTTTTGGTTAACGGTGCCCACCACTGTATGCTACATATCCTTTATTTTATGCAAAAAAATGATAAAATCCTTTTATATACTTTATATCATGTAAATATTAAAGAATTTTAAACTAATTTAAAGTATATAAAAAAATTCATGAATGATTCTGAATATAGTAATATTTTTCTGTATAGCTACACTGTGGGGGTTGTGAAGTTTCTCACAACCCCCCCGTGATTTTCAAATTCCCCATTTTTTGGGGGTTATGGAGTTTTTCATAAAAAAGCTTCACCCTAGTTTTCAAGTCCTATCTGGGTCCCCTCTCACAAGTTTTTCTTTCCCCACAGGAGTAGTTAGGAAACCATTAATGGTAATTAGGATTAAGGTTATGAAACCTGAATAGACCCTTAATACAGACCTCCTGTCAGAAGCCAAGGAAGTGTGGAAAGCCTTTAAAAGGTAGGAGTTTTTGTAATCCTTGGCTAGAGTTCATTTGTATTTCACCATCATTATCATGGTTAATTATTATTATTAAGGGTAGACATACATATAGGTTGTTGAAACTGACTGAGTATAGATAGGTTTGCCACCTTGTCATGTAACTAGCTAGAGAACCAATTATCATTATTATAGGTCACCAGTCATATTATTCCAGAGTTAGGTTTTTGCCCATGCTTGTTTGGCAATGATTATAGGTTGATTAACTCATGTGAGATAGGTTTGCCATAATTGTCAATGTTTGTAGTTATTATTTTGTATGTTGGTTATTTATTATTTATGTGCTTTGATTTCATGAGTAAATTATGTTTTCCAGTGATCAATTATGAAGTCATGATTCCAGTTAATGTTTGTGGTTAATTGCCTGTTATGTTGGTTATTTATTATTTATGTGCTTTGATTTCATGAGTAAATTATGTTTTCCAGTGATCAATTATGAAGTCATGATTCCAGTTAATGTTTGTGGTTAATTGCCTGTTATGTTGTTATTATTGTGATTAATGGTGCTAGATGCATGTAACTAATAATCTTGTGTTGTCTAGGCAACCTGTTTGGGATTCAACTCACGTGGTCCGGATTCATCAGGCTTGGATTGTGGGTCCCATCCAGTGGGAGCTACGCAGTTTGTGTCAACCACTGTTGGCCACTGGATCTGCCCTGAAATCAGGCCTGTGACCCTAACCCTACTAACTAGCCAGCCAATAAAGGAATTGGAACTCAGGTCATAAAAGGGGGGGTCAAGTTTGGAGGGTAGTTAAGCTGGGACAAGGGTTAACATTCTGTGCAAGTCATTTCCGGTACTTTTCTCCCACTTGTTTCTATCCTTTCTGCCAAATCTCACTAAGGGTTATTGGGGCTCCAGGTGTTTTGTCAAGTGCGGTGCATTGCCAGTCCTTTTGTTATGTTTATGCTGTCACACTGAATAGTTGTTTATTTCAGATATAATAAAGAGAAAAACCCAAGTAGTTTACTTCTATTAGGTCTACCTTTGAATTCTAGCCCTTTCTTGGACCCTGAGCGGTTGGGTCTCTTACTCAGTGGAGAGTCAGATTGAGACACCTGCACTAGGGGAAGTCCTTTACAGTTAATGTGCGAGTCGGACCTGAATAACCTGGAAATAAACCACTGACCAGAGAGGCCTTCCTAGATACCAGAGGAGATTACATCTTTGCCCAGTCTCTTGACTGTTCCGAACCCAGAAACGTAAAAGGTGCTGGGTGGTTGGAAACACAGATACTCGGGGACTACGGCCTACGCCGCCACCGTAGCATACTTTTTGGCATCCCCAGCGGGATTAGTTGAGAGATTGGTTGAAGATAGTAAAGTTTAAAAAGGGGAACAGGGGAGAATGTCGAACCCAGAGATGACCCAGAGTATTGAGGTTGCTGAGGAAGTTAGTGGACAGCTTGGTGAGGGGGTAGTGGCATCCGCCACCCAATCCCCACTGAGAGATATTGAGGATCAACTCGTGAATTACCGGTCTACTACTGCGGGTACAACTTCTGACCAGGATGTGTATGCTCTCAGAAGAGTGGCATTGACAGTAGCCACCTGGTTAGAACAAGTGAGCAGCCCTGAACAGCCCAGGTTTCGAATAGACGATGGAGCCAATGGCCCTGCTATGAACTGGGGAGAAGAGAGAATGATGGGTCCCTCCCAGGAGAGTGATTCATTTGGGACAGAAGCCGAAGACCTGAACCGACTACCAGGAGCCCAAAGGTGGGCCAAATCACCCCCTACCTTTCAGGCTTCAGAAAGCCAGCCCAGACCAACAGTCAACCGGAGACCTCCTATGAAGTTTCACCGAGAGCTTGGGGAGACAAATGGGGAGGATGAACCAGGGACATTTACCGCAAGAAAGGGGCCCCACCCACCCAGCCAACCACTGCCAACATTGGCAACAGAGCAGCTCCTGGAACGCCTTGCTAAAGCTCTAGAGAAACTAGATGGGCGCCGCTTTCCTCAACCATTGCCATTTGATATATCAGATGGGAGAACATTCGAAGAATTTAGGAAGGAGTTTGAGGATTATGCTGACAATACAGTAGCAGGAGGACACAACTACTGGAAAGCGGCATTGCGAGAGTGTCTTATGGGAAAGATGAGAGGGGGTTTTGATTTAATTGACCGACCAGGGATGCCATACGGAGTTGTCAGGAAGAGACTGCAGACTTACTACAGAGAACTCCATTCTACCGTGACAAGAGACAAGCGAGAGGCATTTACTAATGCTCAATTACGACCCAGTGAGACCTTATACCAGTATGCAACCAGGTTAGAAACTGTGTGGATGGCTGCAATGCCCGAAGTAGAAGTGGATAATTGCCGAGAACTGATTTCAAAATTTCTTAGCACTGTTCCAGATGCATTTTCCGTGAAGATTGAAGTTGCCCTGGCCACGGCACGATTGACGCGTGGAGCTGGGACCCAGTTGAATTGGCCAGCAGTGAGAGAATTGGCAGCTAGTGAGAGGGAACCTTCAGGGAAATCTTTAGCCTTATCTAGACCTCTCCCCAGCCTGCAGGAGGCCTGGAACATAGGAATGTCCCCTTTGGTACTCCAACCACCACCAGGTGGCCAGAATACAAGGTCAGTTAGTGATCAAGGTCAGCCCCAAAGGAACCCAAACCAACAAAATCACCAGTCTCACCCTCAGTTGCGGGCCTGGCAGCAGGGTTCAGGACCAGCCAGCCATCTAACCACCCCTCCACCACCACCATCTGATCGTCCCTGGGTGAACTGTAATTACTGTGGAAGGAGAGGTCACCTGGAACGGGATTGTCGTCGGCGTTTAGGAGTGTGTTTGCGGTGTGGTGAGCGGGATCATTGGGTGTCACGATGCCCTTACCCACCTAATGGGTATGGTCATAGCCAGCGATCACGCCAGCAGAGTAGGCCCAGTTCAAGAGCACCGAGTCCTACCATCTCAAGGGAACCAGTTCCTGGGCCTAACCAGACCAGCCCACGAGGGACTGAGCCGAATCAAGAACTGCGCCCTTTAAACCAGTAAGCTCTGAGGCCAGAGGGGAACCCCCAGAGCTCCTAGCAGGACGAATAGTGCCCCTAACTAGTGGCCCAATACCAGAACAAGAATTTATGGGTGAAGTACAGATGGGGGGAGATCCAGTGTGTGTCAACCCAGTTTTGCCTGTGAGAATGAATGCGAGTGCAGTTCCTTTTGTCCCCCAGAGATATGAGGCAACAGAGCTTTTCCCATCTTTTGGTGGGAGGAATGAATCATTGATTGTAAATCCTGGTACTGATTGTCCTGATAGGTCCCCCGTTAGTTGCGAGCCTGCTAGTAATAACCTAGGGTATCCAGGTCCATTTGGTCTGGATGAGAGTGTAAATATTCCTGAAGAGTCTGATAGGGAGCAACCCCCTGACCAGAATAATGAACCCGAAGCTGATGCTCCCGAAACGTATTTGATAAATAGTAATGTCTTTGACACTGATGGGTTGGATGAGGAGATGACTGGACAGTTAGCGCCTCAATCTTTACTGAAGGTGGATATACGGTTTGAACATTCGGAGAACTACTTGGCAGTACTTGATTCCGGAGCTACAGTTGGAATCTTGGATCACTCAGTGGTAGAGGAACTGGAGTTAACTCCAGAGATGCAGAGCTGTAACTTGAGGATTCGAGGGATTGGAGTGAACAACCATATTAAACCACTGGGGGTGATTACGCTGGGGTTATCGATTCATGGAGTGGAAATGGAGCCTGTTCTGTTTGCAGTGGTAAAAAGGTTGAAGTTCCCAGTTGTATTGGGAATGAATTTTCTTGTTGAAAACAGTCTCCGAGTTAATGTGAAAAGGAAAAGGATAACACGAGCTTATAAAGATGGGCATATGGAGGAAATTTACTTGAGGAGTGAGAATGCGCCATGTAGAAGGGTGATCCGGAATGTTTCCTGTTATGCATCAGCCGATGTGAAATTAAGTACCTGCAAATATCACAGAGTTCCTGTACAGTTTCCTTGCTTGAATGAAATCGAAGGTGAAGGAAGACTGGAGTACTGTTTTGAGGATGATGATGGAGATTCCCGACTCCAGGGGAAAGTGTATGGTCACCCTGGGTTAGTGGATGGATTGGCTGGGATGACAGAAGTGTTGGTAATGAAGTTGACCCCAGAAGCCCAGAGAATCAAGGCGGGTGACCGGATAGGGACTATAAGATCAATAGTCTATGAAGAAGAACTGGACTTTACAGTAGCTGAAAGTGAGAGAATTGAGGCGTTCATGACTGGAGCCCAAGCTGAACAACCAGGCTGGACCGAAGAACGCCTACGGACTGAAATAACCATGTCACCCGAGTTGAAGTTCGAAGAGAGGGAGAAGGTCTTACAAATGTTGGCGCGCCGGGAGAAAGTGTTGAGTCAAGGGGATGATGATGTAGGTTTTGTGAATTGTGTACCACACCGGATAGAGTTGTATAACGATACCCCTATCCGACAACGACCCCGTAGATTCCCAGAACCAGTCGCAGAAGCGGTGGAAGCCCAGTGCCAGGAATTACTGTTGCTTGATATCATAGAACCTAGCATTTCCCCATGGAGTTCACCTGTTGTCCCTATCGGAAGAAGGATGGCTCAATTAGAATGTGTGTGGACTATCGAAAATTGAATGAAGTGACCATACCAGACCGATTTCCAATGCCCAACTTAACGGATGCAGTTTTTAGTCTTCATGGAACCTGTTACTTCACTTCCCTGGACATGGTCCGAGGTTATTATCAAATGCCAATTGCCGAAGAGAGCCAAGAGAGCACTGCTTTTTCAACCACCAGAGGGCATTGGCAGTTTAAGCGACTGAGTTTTGGATTAAAGAATGCTCCTGCTAGTTTCCAACGGATGGTACAAGAAGTGTTACATGGTTTTCCAAGAAGTAGAGTTATCATCTACATTGATGATATCCTAATAATGGGCGAGTCGTTCGAAGAACATCTTCAACTGGTAGATAAAGTCCTGTATACTCTGGAGAAGTCTGGCATAAAGGTCAAACCTGTGAAATGTCAATGGTTCCAACCTGAGGTTGCATTTTTGGGACACTTGGTTGGGAGAGAAGGTTTGCGGAAATCCCCTGAATATATGCAGAAAGTGCACGAGTTCCCAAAACCAGAAACTGTTCGACAGATGAGGGAATTTCTGGGTTTAGTGAATTTCCAGAGAAAGTTTGTACCAGATTGTTCAGTGATAACCAGTTCTTTGTCTCATTTAACTGGCGGTAGATCAAGAGAAAAATTGAAATGGACACTGGAGATGGACAAGGCTTTTACAACAGTGAAAGAGGCCTTGGTTAAGGAAGTGCAACTGTCCTATCCAGATTACAGACCTGAAGCTGAAAAATTGGAACTGTATGTGGATGCTTCCGGGGTTGGCGCTGGTGCTTGTTTGGGACAACAACAGAATGGTGATTTTAAGGTGATTGCTTATGCATCAATGACCTTTTCCAAGGCCCAGAGAATGTACTCAGTTATAGAACGGGAGTTGGCAGCCCTAAGATGGGGTGTGAAGACATTTCGCCCATTTCTATATGGTGTGCCTTTTGTACTGTATACAGACCATCAACCATTAGAATACCTGAGCAACATGAAGATTGTTGATAGTAGATTGGCCCGAACTTATGAAGATCTCGCTGACTTTGAGTTTGAAATTCGGTATCGCCCTGGGACTGAGAATGGAGCTGCAGATGCATTGTCACGAATACCACCTGCTGGGAGTGACCAACCGGAGATGACAGAACCCCTCACTAATCGCTTACCACCTGGACTGCGAGTACTCATGAAAGTTGATGGAGGTGGTGATTCGTTGTTTATTAGCCTAGTACAAGTGTTGCAGGATCATCATTACGAGCATGGGCCACCTTGGAATCCTCCACAACACCCATTGGAATTACGGAGAGAGCTGATGGATGAATTGATCACCTTTCCCAAGAGGTATCGCTTGTCAAATAATGCCCGCCGCATAAAAGACCTGAAGATGATGAGACAACCTGGAGTGTTGGTAACTCCAGAAGTACTGTTAGCCGCAAGCCATTGTTATTCCTTGAGGGTTTGGGTTCACTATGGTGTAAAGCCAGTTGTGTACGTTATGGATGTGACTGTCCCTGATACCCCAGAAAGAAGGGTCCATTTGCAGTGTATATCTGGAGTACATTACAATCCACTGATAGCACACAAGTGGTTTGCTGAGCCAGCAGAGTTGACGGTGGAACAGGTGGACACTATGGAGCAGGAAACTGGCCAGGAGGTAGCGGGAAAAAGTGATATCGAGCAGTGTGAAGGGAATTTGTTACTGCAGAATCCAGATCGGGAAGCCAGGGGTGAAAGGGTCACTTGTGGACACCAGGGAGGACCCGTTGCTTGGACTTGGGTACAGTTGGGTGCAGTCAATTACTGTGCTATGTTGGATTCAGGAGCAGAGATTAGCTTAGTATCCGAGTCAGTGGTCAAGAGTTTAAAAGCGAGAGAAGAGGAAGAAGTATCAGTACAGCCTTGCCAGATAATCTTGACTGGGATTGGTGTGAAATTGGTACCCTGTCAAGGACTAGTAAAATTGACTATTCAGGGTAGAGATGAAAAGATCCAACTACCTTTTGCAGTAGCCCCAGAGAATAGTCTCCCGTACTGTTTCTTGTTAGGTTCAAACTATCTAATTATGGCTGACATTGAAATGAAGTTTGATGTAGCTGCATGGTCATATGGAGACCCAGAGTTAGTGGAATGTTTTGGAGTGGAGGCGCTAGAGGAGGCAACATGTATGGAGGAAGAGGTACCAGACATCGAAGCAGAGGAGCCAGAGTTGGGTTCAGTATTTGAGGAAGGCAAGAAGTGGATAGTGAACCGAGAGTTGCTTGACTCAGAATCAGTGATTCTAATGCAAAAACGGAACCGATTGTTGCGACAGGTGCATGGGCTATTGGCCCAGTCAAAGCCCCTACCAGAGGGAAAACCTGCCTTGAGGCCGTTTAAGCGGAACTGGCGGGAATTACAGTTAAGGAGTGGGGTGATAGTACATCAAAGTAGGACTGGGTATATTAGCTGTGTAGTACCTTCCACATTGCTCGTGGATATGGCACATATTGGGCGTAATAAGTTGGTGGAAGCGTTGCGACTGTTTGTGTGGCACCCGGATTTGTATAAAGTAGCTAGTGACATCTGTATTACCTGTGAAACCTGTCAGTTGTATAAAGTAGCTAGTCAGCCTATCATCCCACCAACCTTGAAGATAAAAACTGAACATCCTTTTGAATTAGTGGCTGCTGATATTGTGGTTTTCCCACGCACCCAGCTAGGGTACCTTGGTTGTCTGGTGATGGTTGACCATTTTAGCAAGTGGGTTGTGGCTCGCCCATTAAGAACAAAAAGGTCATCTACCATTATCCAGTTGATGGAGCATGATATATTCCCCAACTTGTTAAGAATTCCTCGGAGGCTCCTGACAGACAATGGACCTGAATTCCGTTCGGAGGAGTTCCAAGAGTTCCTTGATCGCTATGGGATTATGCATGTTATACTAGTCCACTTAAGCCTGCTAGCAATGGTGCTGTTGAACGTGTAAATAGAACAATTGGAGAGTTCTTGAGGAGCTTGGGACAAACAGGAGTGGAATGGGATACAAATCTGGTAACAGCTGTGATTACCTATAACAATACCTTCCATGCTGAAATAAAGACCACCCCTGCGGACTGTCTCTTGGAACAACGTCACCAGAATATTGCTACTGTAGTTGTTCCCCCTCAATTGCGAGAAATATGGAAGGAGGGCCATCCACGGTTTGCACCCTTCCAGGTTGGCCAGAAAGTAGTCAAGAAGATCATTACCAGTGACCGGAGCACCTCACGGAAGTTCTCCCCCAAGTATACTGGGCCTTACAAGGTTAGTCAAGTACACAGTAATGGAGTATCCTATGAATTGACCACATCAACTGTTGAGGGCACCCCCCGAGTTATAAAAGCTCATCATACCCATTTGAAGGCCTGGCATGAACCCCCAAAATATCTACAGAAGCATAGGAGGGAACAGGAATTGCAGAAAGTACCTGAGATGCCTGAGACCTGGATCCCGGACTTACCATCAAGTGCCGCACGCATACCCTTTCCCTGGCATAGGGGTGGCACCACTTTAGATGATGGCCCTGAATATTCCTTTGAGGGCTTTGGTACCCCTGAAGTGGAATCCCGGGTAGCTTTCATGGGGAACTCCAGTGTTGGGACCAGTGCTTCGGATACAGATGAGGAACACTCTTCTTCAGAGAAATATCACCGGTTGAATACACTCCTGAATGCGCGACAAAGTATTACCTGGAGAGACCCTTTGGTAGAGTATTGGGAGTATGATGGGACTAGTAATTTTAGTGCTGAGACAACTGCTGGAATGGAAGGGTGTCCGCCAGTGGAGCTAAACTGTGGAGATGTGCCTCCAATTACTCAGCATTCGGGGGAGACAGATTTTCAGACACCCGTTGAGGAGATTCAGGCCGGGGCATTTCCAGTGGGGGAGCAAGTTTTTCGAACTATGCAGGAGTCAGAAGGTAATGATATACCTTCACTTGGTTATGAGAATTCTCCGATTTTGGTAGGGTCATTAGAATCAATTTTCAACAGTACTCCCATGAGTGAGTCTTGCCTCATGAGTCCCCAAACCATACCCCCCTTTCAAGAAAATCAGTTGTGGGGTGCTGGTTCTGAAAATGAGTCTGGGCAAACTGAGGTCCAGGGTAATGTGACAGATTCGCATGAATATCTGGACACACTGGAAGATGATGCTCCATTGGATGGATTAAAATTGGCCCAGCAATCATTGAGACTTGTACAACAGTCGCTAGATGTAGCTAATGATGCATTGAGTACTCTGGAGAATTCGTTCCTTGGGTTCACTGATTCCATGCCCGGCTCACCTCAAGTCCCTCAATCTCAGTCTTGCCATGTTAGTTTTAGCCCTGTGCAGTCAGGATTCACCACATGTCAGGAGATACTAAATGAGTATAGACAGAAGGTTCGTGCCTGGACTAGCCATCATCGTCATTTCCAAGCTGAGACCAAGACTTCACGATCAGAGAAACTTAACTTACCCCAGTCAGGGCTCAACCGGCCATTCACACGCTCCTGTGGCAATCCTGCAGAATTACCAAATGTACAACCACAGACCCTTGAGTACAGAATCAGAGGCAACCGAGTAAACTGAAGTGAAGTATTGTGGGTAAATCTGTTATAAAATACACTCTAAGATAACTAGATTTGGGGTTTTTCTTTCCTGTGAGAGGATACCCAATGTACTCGGCACTCGAAAGGGATGTAAGAATGGATTATTCATTGATTTCTGCTTTATTTTTGGGTGTATAACCAGGGGAGGGGTAGTTAGTGAACCTTTTGTTCTGAAGGGGTCAATAATTAAGTGTTCTAGGGGAGTAAGCAGCCTGGAGAAACTTTGAGGGAAAGATATGGGATGATGCATGCTACTGACTTGCGACTAATTGACATTCCAGTCGTTTGAAAAAAAAAAAAAAAAAAAAAAAAAAAAACAAGGGGGTTAGAGTGAAGATTTGGCCCATTCTTTTCTTTCATTTGATTTCCTTTGACCGGAATACAGTGGCACTTCTAGCCTTGATTTGGTTTCCTTCTTTTCTTCTTCACTGTTCCTACTGATACTCTGGTTTAAAAAAAAAAAAAAAAAAAAAACCCTCCCAACTTGAATTCCCAGAGGATTTGAGTGAATACACCTGGCTGAAGTGGTGGAGGAACAAAGGGGTTACTAGCCAGATTTCCCCCATGGTATAGTGTGGGAAGAACACTACAGTCAAATTTATGGGTCCTGGTCTCTTGATCCAGGGTCAAGGGAAATAGAGGCAGTGAAGTGAATCAAGCAAGAAAAACCCAGTGAATGTTGTGACCCAAAAAGGGGGTTGGAGGATTTCTGGGTAGAAACTGTAGGTTGTGCCAGAAGCAAGGAGGTGATACCCGTGAACAATGTGTAGATTAAGTGAAACAAAAGTGGTGCTTACAAAAAAAAAAAAAAAAAAAAAAAACACTGCCAGTATTTACCATGTACATATTGGGAATTAATGTACAATGTTAGTGGTACCAAATGGATTACTGTAATGAGATTTGGGCATTTGGCTAAGTTGACCTAGTTATGAAAATGGTTTTTCCCTCTGTTATAATTGGCCAGTTTGAGTAAAGCAATTGTTATTAGATAAGTCTGTAATAATTTGTGGTACTAATGAGTTTTAATGTAAGTGTAGGTTAGCTAACTGGGAGGGTCAGCATGGTTTTGATGCAATAACTTTTATAATGTATACTCCCAGTTTAGATTGTCAAGCGATGCATTATCCTGTTAGGGACCATGAAGGAGGAAAGAATTGTGAGGGGGGTTTTTTCTTAGGGGGAAGGAATGTGGGGGTTGTGAAGTTTCTCACAACCCCCCCGTGATTTTCAAATTCCCCATTTTTTGGGGGTTGTGGAGTTTTTCATAAAAAAGCTTCACCCTAGTTTTCAAGTCCTATCTGGGTCCCCTCTCACAAGTTTTTCTTTCCCCACAGGAGTAGTTAGGAAACCATTAATGGTAATTAGGATTAAGGTTATGAAACCTGAATAGACCCTTAATACAGACCTCCTGTCAGAAGCCAAGGAAGTGTGGAAAGCCTTTAAAAGGTAGGAGTTTTTGTAATCCTTGGCTAGAGTTCATTTGTATTTCACCATCATTATCATGGTTAATTATTATTATTAAGGGTAGACATACATATAGGTTGTTGAAACTGACTGAGTATAGATAGGTTTGCCACCTTGTCATGTAACTAGCTAGAGAACCAATTATCATTATTATAGGTCACCAGTCATATTATTCCAGAGTTAGGTTTTTGCCCATGCTTGTTTGGCAATGATTATAGGTTGATTAACTCATGTGAGATAGGTTTGCCATAATTGTCAATGTTTGTAGTTATTATTTTGTATGTTGGTTATTTATTATTTATGTGCTTTGATTTCATGAGTAAATTATGTTTTCCAGTGATCAATTATGAAGTCATGATTCCAGTTAATGTTTGTGGTTAATTGCCTGTTATGTTGGTTATTTATTATTTATGTGCTTTGATTTCATGAGTAAATTATGTTTTCCAGTGATCAATTATGAAGTCATGATTCCAGTTAATGTTTGTGGTTAATTGCCTGTTATGTTGTTATTATTGTGATTAATGGTGCTAGATGCATGTAACTAATAATCTTGTGTTGTCTAGGCAACCTGTTTGGGATTCAACTCACGTGGTCCGGATTCATCAGGCTTGGATTGTGGGTCCCATCCAGTGGGAGCTACGCAGTTTGTGTCAACCACTGTTGGCCACTGGATCTGCCCTGAAATCAGGCCTGTGACCCTAACCCTACTAACTAGCCAGCCAATAAAGGAATTGGAACTCAGGTCATAAAAGGGGGGGTCAAGTTTGGAGGGTAGTTAAGCTGGGACAAGGGTTAACATTCTGTGCAAGTCATTTCCGGTACTTTTCTCCCACTTGTTTCTATCCTTTCTGCCAAATCTCACTAAGGGTTATTGGGGCTCCAGGTGTTTTGTCAAGTGCGGTGCATTGCCAGTCCTTTTGTTATGTTTATGCTGTCACACTGAATAGTTGTTTATTTCAGATATAATAAAGAGAAAAACCCAAGTAGTTTACTTCTATTAGGTCTACCTTTGAATTCTAGCCCTTTCTTGGACCCTGAGCGGTTGGGTCGCTTACTCAGTGGAGAGTCAGATTGAGACACCTGCACTAGGGGAAGTCCTTTACAGTTAATGTGCGAGTCGGACCTGAATAACCTGGAAATAAACCACTGACCAGAGAGGCCTTCCTAGATACCAGAGGAGATTACATCTTTGCCCAGTCTCTTGACTGTTCCGAACCCAGAAACGTAAAAGGTGCTGGGTGGTTGGAAACACAGATACTCGGGGACTACGGCCTACGCCGCCACCGTAGCAACACGATTAATAGGTTATTTTCATGTTTTGCTGTCTTATCTTCATAAAGTGGAACATTCAGTAACTAGCTAATTAAATTACCTAAACCTGCTGCATTGACACTAGTCACTAGGTACCATTGTCATTATTTTAAATGTTTAACTAATAGGGAGAGTTTCAAGTATGATGAGAGGAATGTAAGGACTGAAAGGCCTGAGGTGCTTGTTATTGGGGACTCTCGGATTAGGTATATAGATAGGACTTACTGTGCAAATGATGGTAAGAGAAGGTTGAAAGTGTGTCTGCCTGGAGCTGGAGTAAATGTTGTTCATGAAAGATTTGATAGGCTGATGCAAGAGACTGAGAGAGATGCAGTGGTGGTCGTGCATGCAGGTGTAAATGATGTGAGGAAGGTACGGAATGAAGAGTTGGTTGAGAGGTATAGGAGACTGGTTCAGAGTATGAAAGATAGTCGCCGAAAGTGTGTGTTGTCTGGTCCATTATTGTTTATAGTATATTTGAATGATTTAGAGATAGGCATTAATGCTAAAATATCAAAGTTTGCGGATGATACTAAACTGGCTACACTTAAATTATCTTACTTGAAATGCATTCAAAGTCTTGGATATTTCATCTAATTGGAGCAACATGTTTTTTGCTTCTAGCAGAACCAGTCTGTTATCAATATTCTTCACGATGTTTGGAGCAACTTCATCTCCATGCATATCTCGTATGTCCACATATTTCTGGTGGTTGTTTACAAAAGTCTGTAAACATGCACATTGGCTAGTCCACCTGGTAAAAACAGGAATTACATGATAAATATAAAACATAGGAAATAAATAAAATAATATTATACCATAATGAAAACTATGATGTACTATACACAGACTTTGCTAAAGCATTTGACAAGTGTGACCACGGAATCATAATACATAAACTGAAATATATGGGAATAACAGGAAAAGTAGGGAAATGGATATATAATTTCCTTAGTGAGCGGAGGCAAGTCATTACAGTACAAGGAGTATCTTATCAGAATCAGAGTCCTCAGCTCAGTACCACCAGGAACAGTATTAAGCTCCACTACTCTTCATATCATGCTAACTAACATAGATGAGGACATTACCAGAGACAGCACAGTAACATCCTTTGCCAATGACACAAAGATCAATAGAAAAATAAGAAACCCAGAAGACATACGATCTCTACAACCAACATAAACAAATCTACAAGTGGACAGAAGACAACATATGGTTTAACACCGAGAAATTCAACTATTACGTACGGAAAAGAGAAGACCTAAAATCCATGGAATATTATACCCCAAATGGGCAGGAAATTCAGAGAAATTCCAGAGCAAAAGATTTAGGGGTTGTAATGACAGATGATGCGAAATTGAAACACAAAATAAGATAGCAATAACAAGCAAAGAGAATAATGGGTCAGATATTGAGAACCTTTGAACGAAGGATAGGAATGTAATGATTCCTCTACTGAAACCCTTATAATCCCAAATTGGAATACTGCTCGGTCCTAACATCCCCATATAAAAAGAAGACATTAGACAGCGAGGGATCCAAAGAAGCTTCACAGCCAAGATCAATGGGTGCAAAAAACTAAATTACTGGGAAAGGTTACGAGAACTAAGACCTATACTCACTGGAGAGAAGAGAGAGAGACACCATTTTTACACTTGGAAAATAATGGAGAAACTAGTCCCTATCTTACTCTGAATCCCATAACTCCCCCAAACAATGGTGGAAAGTAGAAGCGGTAGACTGTGTCATATTCCCAAATTAAAGGCGAGACAGGGAACATCCTTAACCATGAAAGAAAATAGTTTTGTAATGAGAATTCAGCATTGCCAATTGCATCACTTTTGTGTTATAGGTATATTATACGTATAACAGTTACAATATATATATATATATATATATAGATTAAGGGTGATTTAGGGGATTTTTTGGGGTTTCTGACTTTATGCAGTTTTTGGCCTTATGCGGGGTCCCAGGAATGTAACCCCTGCGTAAGTTGCGAGTCTACTGTGTGTGTGTGTGATATATATACACAACCTCAGAATGGTCCCCTGAGAAACTTATATGTTAAACACAGACTGTACATAAACAAGGAACTCTTCTGGGAAATTACATGCACTATAGGTCGAATAAGTAATGATAAATGACAAATACTATAGTTTTTTCTTTTTCATGATGGAAAGCCCAATGTGAGTACTAGGTTACTTGCAAAGAGGCCCCAAAATATAGCTTCCCTCACCAGCTATCTGCAAAGCAGATAGGATCCAGCTTTGGGACAGGATCTAGGGTTTACAGCTTACACCTAGCCTACTACATTCAGAACCTCAATATACGCAAGAAACTCATTGCATTCACATCGGATTGAATACATCAAATACATCTCAGGGGACCATTCCGAGTTTGTATATATTAAATGGACGTGTTATGTGCCTTGAAAAGTGGATGCTCAATGTCCCGGTTGAGGTTTAAGTTTTGTTTTTTGGCTAAAACTACAATAGTTACTCTTTTTTCTTTGATGTATTCAATCCGACGTGAATGCAACAAGTTTCTTGCGTATATTGAGGTTCTGAATATAGTAGGCTAGGTGTAAACTGTAAACCCTAGATCCTGTCCCAAAGTTGGATCCTATCTGCTTTGCAGACAGCTGGTAAGGGAAGCTATATTTTGGGGCCTCTTTGCGAATAACCCAGTGCCCACATTGGGCTTTCCATCATGAAAAAGAAAAAAAATTATAGTACAGTCATCCCTTGGTATCCGCGGGGGATTGGTTCCAGGGCCCCCCGCGGATACCAAAATCCACGGATGCTCAAGTCCCTTATATAAAATGGTGTAGTATTTGCATATAACCTACGCACATCCTCCCGTATACTTTAAATCATCTCTAGATTACTTATAATACCTAATACAATGTAAATGCTATGTAAATAGTTGTTATACTGTATTGTTTAGGGAATAATGATAAGAAAAAAAAGTCTGTACATGTTCAGTACAGACGCAACCATCATAGGCCTAACTACATAGTACACGTCAGCAACAACGTAACATTTTCTTTCTTTCAACACTTACAGATTGCTTTTGTTTAATGACCTGAAAGAGAAATACATAGAAAAAAAACACAGAATATTTAAAATATAAGTACATATAGAAAATATAATTATAAATACACAACACAAGTAGCAAACAAACGAGACGCGAGGCGAACAATGCTCAAACAACGAGTGCTGGAGAGAGACTGAGATCTGTGAAATGGCGGGAGGCTACAGCAGGGTATGCCTACACATCACTTCATTCGCGTGGATTCAGCGTAGTGCTCGGCATGCAGAAAATTCAAGCTTTGCTTTTTGGAACTTTGTGGAATTTTTTTTTCAAATATTTTCAATCCGTGGTTGGTTGAATCCGCGGATACGGAACCTGCGGATACGGAGGGCCAACTGTATTTGTCATTTATCATTACTTATTCAAACTATGGTGGATGTAATTTCCCAGAAGAGTTCCTTGTTCCATGCACAGTCTGTGTTTAGCATATAAATATATATACAGTATATCATTACCTATGCACCTCGGTGGTGTAGTGGTTAGCGTCGCTGACTATGAATCCATCATCCCCGGGTTCGAGACCCGATGGCAGCCAGCACACAGCAAAACCCAGCTGTTCATCCTTCCACACAAAGAAAGTGGTTCGTAGATAAATGGGTACCCTAGGTGGCCTAGTGGTTAAGACACTGGGCTGCTGATGGGGCGTGGTTCGGATTCCATGTTAAACTGTAGGTCTAAGGTGGAGTGAAAAGCTTGACCTTTGTCAGAATAAACAATTTGGGCAGAAGCTAACCAAATGTTATATTATATATATATACAGGCATCCCCCGTTATACGATCATTCGGTTTACGATTTTTCGCGTTAACAATTTTAAAAAAGTACCCCCATCTTTCGATTTACGATTGCCTTATTTCGCGTTAACGATCTCCAACTTGAAAGCATGTCTCAGAAAGGAACAAAACCGTGCCTACGTTGAGTCCAGCCCAAATGAGGAGGATGATGAGGACCCAGTCAGAATGCTTGATCTCAAAACCTTGAGAGAGATTCTGACTGGATTTGACACGTACATCGAGTTGGTGAAGGACAAGGACCCTAACTACGAACGTAGTGCTGCTGCTGTCAATCATATTGAAAAGGGTCTGAGCGTTTATCGGGAGATCTACCTGCAGAAAAGGAGGAACGCCAAGCAAACTACGATCTCCCGATTTTTCAAGCCTGCAACAGCTGCCGAGGCAGGAGAGAAGTGCGTCGTCAGCAAATGCAGCAACAACTCCTGCACGTCGGCAGCAGGCTAGATCTCCAACTCCAACATCTTCGGGGATGGATTCTCCTGCAACTTCAGAAACTCCTCCATCTCCGAGGGACTCTCCCGAAGTCATCGATCCTCCTCCATCGCCCATCGATCGTCCAGCATCGCCCATCGATCCTCCTCCATCGCTGACCGATGCGGGAGCTGGCCCTCCTCCCGGTGGCGATGAGTAGGCATCGTTACCTCGGACTGATGCATCGTTGACGACTTGGACCGGATTTGAATACGATTAGGTGAGTGTTCATGTACAAATTGTCTTTTATTAATCACAATGAGTAGGCATCGTTACCTCGGACTGATGCATCGTTGACGACTTGGACCAGATTTGAATACGATTAGGTGAGTGTTCATGTATAAATTTAAATTCTTTTATTAATCACAATTTCTTACTTTCAGACACTTTTTGTACATAACAGTAAAATATATAGCAAAATAATAGTGGAATCTGCAAATTTTGGGGGTCTTCCAGAATGTTTGGGAACGTATCCCTATTTTTCCCATAAGGCCTTCAGTTCGATATACGATCGTTCGATATACGATGGGGTTTTTAGGGACGCATCCCAATCGTATAACGGGGGACACCTGTATATATATATATATATATATATATATATATATATATATATATATATATATATATATATATATATATATAAGGGTAATTCAATAAGTATCTGCACTTTTTATTTTCACATCAGAAAGATTATAAACACATCACTTCTCAACATAGTCTCCCTGTTTCTTAATACACTTAGTCCAGCAATCTACAAGCTTCCTAATGCCATCACAAAAGAATGTTTTTGGCTGTGTGTGTGTAGCCAGCCAGTCATGCATTGCCTCCTTCAGGTCATCATCGCCTTGGAATCACTGATTTCTCAAAACCTCTTTTAGTGGTCCAAACAGGTAAAAATCCAAAGGTGCCAGGTCTGGACTGTAGGCTGGATGGTCAAGAACTTCAAATTTAAGTTCCTGAAGACATTTTCTAGTCTGTGCAGCAGTATGAGGGCGCACATTGTCATGTTAGGGTGTGTCAATTTGGGAGGTGAAAATTAATTTTTGCCAATTCCTTCACTGAGGGGTTTTAAAAATATGTTTTTGGATGTGAAGAATTCAAATCTGCTATTATTTTTGTGATTGCTCAACACTTAGCTTGGTAAATCTACATTTGATTAAAAAGCACATAAATTGCTCTCGGAAAATAACATTTATTAATTTTAGCTTCTCAAAATGTCAGGTAATGCTATAAAAATTTTAGTTTCTCTGCATAAAACATATCCTAGTAATCATAAAACATATCCTTGTAATCATAAAACAACATTAGAAAGTAATGACATCAGTAAAAAAAAATATTTAAACAAGAAGTTTCATCAAGTCTTGCTTTGATTCATTCTTGGACATCAGCCACCAACTTGCTTCTTGGCCTCTGATATAGCCCTCACATTTCTCATTTGTATACACCCTGCCTGCTGCCTCTGTGACTTGTTTCACACACCTCTCTATTGACTGAGCATGACAGGGCCACTGTGGAACTTGCATAGGCTTGTCAAAGAACTTCTTTACTTCCACTGTAGTCAGTTTACATGTCAAAGGAGGTTCAAATACCCCGTCAGACCAGTCTGTCAGCTCCAACATGGAAGAAGCACTGGGGTTGATGGAAGGTGTCTTCCTGGGATGTACAGAAAGATCTCCAAGTGTGTCATCATCTCCACCCTTCATGTCAACAATCTTTTGGACACCAGCTCTCCTCTCCTCACTGTCATCTGAGCACAAGAGTGTCTGGATTATCATTTCACTGAATGCATACCATGCTGAGCACTTGATGGTTGGCAAAACAGCATCCACTACAGCCTTCTTTTGCAGCCTAACTAGCCGCAGCTGAAACAAGATGTGGCGTGGGCCTTCCACCCAAGAGTGTTTTACTTTGATGTTGAACCAACAGGGGTAGTACACACCAACAATGTATTCCACTATCAGTCTTAAGTTGTTGAGGGTTTTGCCTTTAAAGCCATGTTTAAACCCATATGCGACAAAGCCTGTTTGCTGTTGTCAACCACCTTGAATGGCTCACTGGACCAATTTCAAGAAGGGCCAGATCTGTGGGAAGTTCTCCTGTCCTTATGGCCTGTGTGATCCTATACCCGTATGCTTGATCAGTAGAGAGATCCTTTACAACATTGTCACTCAGTGAAGTAAGAGGCTCTCCAATTGAGAGTTTGGTGAATGAAGGATCAATTTCAAGTTCGGTTGCAGTGTCTAGCATCTTGCCAATGTTACCTGTCCACTTGTTGTTAGACAAGGTCTTCCCATCCAGTGCTGTGATCAAGTGTCGTAGGGGTAACTCGTTAGTGTGGAGGGCACAAACCAACCAGATCAGCTTACGGCAAAGCTTGACCTCTACCCAATGCATGGAACCACCCTCCCAGCCAGTGTTAACATTTGTAGAATCACCTCCAATGGCCTGCAGGCTTTTATTAATGCCCTTCTTCTTCATGAAATCTACAAGATTATCAGCAATAACTTCAGCAGGTTTTTTCTCGTTGAGCCTTTCTCAGGAGTGAAGTGGTAGAGATATCTTCCACCTGGCTCACTGCACACAGAATAATGCTCTTCTTTGATGATGCTGGGGAACTGACGATCTGAATTGTCTGCTTTCAGCATAACTTTAGTTGTATCTTGACGGCCATCAAAGAAGATGCAGTCAATTTCACCCTTCTTACAAAGATCATCAAATTCCTGATCCAGGGATCTCATAACTTTTTATTGTGATCAACTACGAGTCTCTTGTCTTCTTCAGTGATCAAGCCAGCATCCATAAAGGCAGCAGTGGTGATGGCAGCTGTGGCACGCAGGCCAACACCATATCTGATGCTATGCATAGCAACATTAGGTATTTCTAATGTGTTGTACTCTGGCTTTTTATTGGAAGTTGAAGACGTGCTTGGTATTTCTAATGTCACTTCATAACTTCCATCCTTTCCATCTTGAGCATCAGCTATTTGTTCTTCATTTTCATCATCAGAGAAAATTATTTCATTTGATGGCATTGAAACATCCTGCTTACTTGTCTGCTTATATTCAGCAAGCCTTCTTCTTTCGTCTTCTTGCCGCTTCTGCTTTTTGACTTGTCTGTTGTGCTCAGGTTGATCTGGCAAGCCAATCTGATGTGGTCCAATAGAACCAGACTTGTCTCTCTGACCTTTAATGAAAGCAAGTTCCTTCACAGGGATCTTCATCTCCCTAGGGCATGTACAGTTAATGTGAGTTTCGTTTTTGCAACCAGCATCTGCAAGGCAGCCAAATTCAGAGCAGAGAACAATTTTACACTTGCAACTGAGGATGTCAAAAAGCTTGTCAAGTTTTGCAATGAAAGCCTCTTTGACATGTAGCTTTCCTCTCCCAAGAGATATGTTTTTGGCCTGCTCCCAGCTCTCTTGGATCTTGTTTAAGATTGTGACTCGTGAATTTACAACGGGGGCTACAAAAGAACTGTTTGCTCATTCCCACTTTTCAAGCACTTTAGGGTAAATGTCCTTTGCAAGACTGGCTGCTGGGTAGTTTCTCACATCCTCACCACTTTGTTCTCTTAGCAGTAGCCCATATTTCAGAATGTCTCGCAGAGTTGGGAGTTCAGAGGGCAACAACTCTCTACCAGTTCCAATTAGGTTGCTCATATGTGTGAATGTCCCCAGTCTTGTCCTCCTTTTAGAAGCCATTGTAGGTCAATTCCCACTGGTTAGGATGGTAGCACTGATGGACAAGTAATCTTCAGCACACTGATGAATATGTTTCAACCTGTGAAATAAGCAAAAACAGCAGTGCATTATATATACAGCATATATAATTATTAATATAATAATTATTATATAATTCCACAAAAAAGTAAAAAAAGTCACTTTTTATGTAGCTTGTTACCAAGCAAAACTAAATTATATTAAATTAACAAAAATATCTTTAGAATTCCTAAGTCATGCTGCAACTTTTTAGCACCCCTCATATTTGGAATTTCAAAGTTGAAAAATTCGACACACCCTATTGTCATGTAACAGTATAACACCTTCCAACATTCTGACAATCTCCCTCTCCATTTTGTGTAAATTGCTTACTTTAACTCATTCCAAAGTATGTCAGAATACAATACACTTGTTACTGTAGTTCCACACTCTAGATAATGTTCATGGATAGGGCCTTGTGTATCCCAAAACAGTGTTAGCATAACTTTACCTGCTGATGGCTGCACTTTGAACTTCCTTGCAATGGGAGATGTTGGATGCTTCCATTGCATACTCTATCATTTGCTTTCTGGTTCATCGTGATGGATCCAGGTTTCACCTCCAGTGATAATGCGCTCCAAAAAGTTTTCACCTTCATTATGATACTGCGCCAAAAGACGAGAGCAGACATCCATACAATTATGCTTGTGCTCTTCTGTCAACTGTTTGGGCACCCATCTTGCATTGCACAAACCTTGTGAAAGCCAAGAATGTCATGAACTATCGAATAGACTGACCCTTGACTGATGTCTAATGAAGATGCAATTTCTTTAATTGCTAATCTTCTGTCATCGAAAATCATGGCTCTGGCTTCTTCCTGCTTGTCACCACTGGTTGAGCGACACTATGGAATGACCCTTCAGTGAAATCATTAGGAGAAACTCCCATAAAGACAAGAAAGCTAAGAGAGACAGAGGCTTATGCATCTCACAAAATAACAAAAATTATAGGAACAGTCAAGAGAAAATTAGAAGAAATTGCTGGGAGAGATATATTAATACAGGAAAAAGTAAAAACTAAGAAAAAGATTATGATGAAATATTAAATCAACTGAAGGAGAAGAGGAGTGAAAGAATACAAATCCTGACTGTATTACCAAGAAGTTGGAGTGAGAGAAAAATAGCTACAGAATTCAACACAACAAGGCACAAAGCATCAGTTGCCAAAAAGCTTACTAATGAAATGGGTATCCTTTCAATTCCAAATCCTCAGCCTGGAAAGAAAATTGAACAAAACATTATAGAAAAAAATCAAAGCATTTTATCTTTCAGAAGATATCAGTAGAATAATGCCTGGTAAAAAGGATTATGTCAGCATTATGGACTGCTCAGGGGAGAGGAAACATTTTCAGAAGCATCTACTACTATGCAATTTAAAAGAAGCTTATCAGCTTTTTAAAGAAAGAAATCCTTTGGTAAAAGTGGGCTTCAGCAAATTTGCAGAGGTGCGTCCAAAGCAATGTATTACTGCCGGAGCATCAGGAACTCACTCAGTATGTGTATGTACCATTCATCAGAATGTTACACTTATGTTTGTAGGAACTAAATTTGATAAGTTAACTGAAGATAATGAAAATCCTATCAACCATATACGACATTGTCTTACTTTGAGTGCAATCCACCCTCATTGCAATGCTGCCTTAGGGAATGTAAACAATGTGGAGACACAAAAGCATTGAAAGAGAAACTCCAAAATATTTTTGATGATAACTGCATTGATTCAGTACAGTTTAAGAAGTGGACCAATGCAGACAGGTCCAATCTTGAATCAATTCACACGAGTTCAGATAAATATATTGAACATTTCTGTAGCAAACTTCAAGAATACCAAATCCATGATTTCCTAAGATGTAAGCTAATTATTACAACGAAACTAAAATGTCACTGAAACCAAGTGAAGTCCTAGTAGTGTGTGATTTTGCCAAAAATTACTCTTTTGTTCTCCAAGATGAGGTGCAGATCACTGGAACAATCAGATGGCAACTCTACATCCATTTGTTTTGTATTATAACAAGCAAAATGAGATTGCTCACCTAAGCTTTGTTGTCATATCTGAGTGCAATATTCATAACACAGTTGCAGTACATTTGTTTCAAAAGCATCTCATGAGTTAAGACTGTGTTTGCATGGTTTGTAAGCGTTCTTATTTTACTTCTTTTCATCTTTCACCTCTTTCCTATTCTCTCTGACTATTTTTCTGACTTGTCAGCAGTGGCCGGCGGATGATAATGGTGAGTCTTTTTTCTTTTTCTGATTGAATGTTAACCCATGAGTGATAGGTGTTCCTCCTTACTTAACCCCTTATTCTCTTCTCTTCACCCCCTACTCTTTCCTCTCTCTCGGGCTAACCTTAGAGTGGATCTTAAGGTCTTTGTTAGCCTTAGCTTCTGTAGATCAACAAAATCATATACTTTTCAGATGGCTGTGCTGGACAATATAAAAACTGCAAAAACTTTCTGAATCTTTGCCACCACAAAGATGACTTTGGAATTGATGCAGAGTGGAATTTTTTTACAAAAGCCATGGGAAGGGACCATGTGATGATATAGGAGGCACTGTTAAGAGGTTAGCTGCTAAAGCTAGTCTGCAACGGCCTTATGATAAACAAATCCTTACTGCACAACAGCTGTATATATTTACCAATGATGATGATGATAATATTACACCACATTTTTCAACCAATGAAGATTATGAAAATGAAGAATTTCTCCTCCAAACTAGACATTCAAAAGCAAGAACAATTGCTGGTACTCAGAAAATACACCATTTAAAACCAGTTTCATTAACTTCACTAGAGGTTAAGCATTTCTCAGCATCAAGATATTCATGTATTGAGAAAGTCAGTGAAGAAGAACTTATACCTAAAGAGAAACTACATGGCTTTGTCACTGCTGTATATGATAACCTTTGGTGGTTAGCATGCATTTTGGACAAAACAACTGAGAAGAGGGAAGTAAAAATATCTTTTCTTCATCCTCATGGTCCCAACCCATCCTTCTTTTTTCCTCATCAACCAGATATTCTTACAATTACATACTCTGATGTTTTGACACAAAGGTAGAGGCATCTACTGCAACTGGAAGACTATACTACCTCATCAAGGAGGAAACTGCTAAGGCCTCCAAGGCCCTCATAGAATTACAACAGAGAAAAGTAAGTTACACATTCAAGTTATATATGGTAGATATATACAGTAGGCATATTAGGGTGGTTCTTCAAAATGAGTTAGAAAAGTCATGCTCCTAACCCTTAAAATGTTTTGTATGTATGAAAAAACCCTTGTGGTGAAATTTTAAGTCATTTGGACTAAATTTAGGGGTTGCACACAGAGTTTGTAATTTCACATACGTGGCTCGCATAAATGTTTGGAGTTGATTATTTATTCTCCACTGCTATACTTGCGATTTTGACCATTCCAGTTGACCTTGCTGTGTACTGCACATTTTGAAGTTGTTTTTAAGTTAATTGTGTACAGTACAGCTGTACTCTGGTGTATGCAGACCAGTGGGAGACAATGAGTCATACACAAACCTGTTCTCTGCCACATAAAGCCACCAACAATAAGTTGAGCTCTGACCATATTAACAGTGGGAAGAAGAAATCAATTATACTCCAGATCTTACATTGATTGATTAATCTATTTATTTATTTAATTAGTACTATTATTTAGTTATTATTTACTGTAATTTTTTTTATTAAATTCTAATCAATTTCATGTATTTTTTCAGAATAATTGATACCTATCAGTGATTGATCATGACAACTCGTTCTAAGGATTACCTTTGCAAACCAGATGATGGAATTGAAGGAACAAAACTTGCTTCTAAAGGACAAGTTCTTTCATTCTTTCTGCACCTTCACATTAAGGAGGGGAAGACAATTAGGGAAAGTGCCACAACAGTGATCATGCATGTAACAGAATTCTGGGAGAAAGCAAGAATTCTAGTGATCTGCAATGATAATGCAATTACTAAAGTAAAGAAGCTGTACACAGTTTGTCAGAGTTTGAAGAAAGGGAAAAACAGAAGATCAGCCTCACAGATACAGAAGGGGAATGACTGAGGCAGAAATGTCCAACTTGTTTGACATAGCCACCTCTGATGCCCTCAGAATAATGACAAATCAAGAAGACCGAGAATTCCTAATTGCTCAATGGGAACCAGGACATAGAGGAACAATGGGACCAATTGATGCCAAGCAAGCTGCAAAAAGAGAACCGATCTCTGAAGAGGAAGATAATGGAAGAAGAACGGAGAAGTGAATGGGAGAAGGAAGACACAGCATCCTCAAACACAGTACAATTGGAGTCATCTTCCACCAGCAGCACAGATGAATCTGGAAATGAAGAGGAAGGTTCTGCTGTTGCTGTTGAAGGAGCCAGCCTTTCAAAACGTCTCAGAGCCAAAAAGAACATAATATCTCCATCACTGTCTATGGCTCTTGACAGGACAAAGCTGTCAGACAGGGCTGCTACTTATGTTCTAACAGAAACAGTATGCTCAATTGGTAAAAATCCTGAAGAATTCAACATCAACCGCTCCTCCATCCAATGTCTACGTCAGAATCAGGGCTGTGGAGTCGGCACATAAAAAACCGACTCCGACTCCTCAATTTTTTGTCTATCCGACTCCGAAGGTATATTAATTCTAAATCTGCTATGATGATAATTACACAAGAGGCATTTCATCACCACCACGTGAAGCATCATCATCTGTGGTCATTGTTACGGTAACTTTGTCTGTAGTAAAGAATCTTGTAAGTGGTGCTTGTCATTCACTAGATTTCTGATCTTTTGTTAACTTTGAAGTAGTTGGAAGGTTTTTATTACTATCTTTCTCAATGACAACTTCTAAAATTTTGGGATGGAAACACTGCAAATGTCTTTTCAAATTTGATGCTCTGGTTGGTGCATTTTTATCAGAGCCAGTAAAACCACTGATTTTTGCTTCACATAATTTTTCATCATAATCATCTTCGATCATACACTGACACACGAAATGTTTCCCATCTGTGGTTATTGTAAAATATTAAAAAACTGCAGACTTTGTTGGAAGTGTCTTTGCCATTGTGAAAGGGGTTTTAGACTTGAAAGTTAAAAACTTATGAAATTTAGAAAGAACTCGAAATTAAATAAGCATTAAAAATAAAAAATATTATCTGAAAAGAAAAAATGAATTAATGGCATTAGTGTCTGAAATGGAAAACATTGTGTTTATTATTTAAGTGGTTTAACCACCATAGCTGCCAGTGATATCACACACAAAAGCATATTTTATTAAAATTTATATTGAGGTTGGAGTCGGAGTCGGAGTCGGTACATTTTTACCGACTCCGACTCCAGCACCACCAAAATTGCTTCTGACTCCGACTCCAACTCCATGACTCCGACTCCACAGCCCTGGTCAGAATCACCAGAAATTGCTCACAGAAACCCTGAAGGCTGAGTTTCAAGCTGATGTGCCTTTGATTGTCCAAGCTGGGATGGAAAACTTCTCAGGGACTTGACAACCAAGGAACATATTGACCACCTACCAATTATTGTTACTGGCAAGGGGGTCTCCCAGCTGCTGGAAGTTGCCAAGTTAGCAAATGGGACAGGATCAGAACAAGCCAAGGCTGTAATAGCAGCTCTTAATGAATGGGGTTTGAAGGAGAATGTTATAGGATTGTCATTTGACACTACAGCTGCTAATGCTGGGCAAAAGTTAGGTGCATGTGTTCTTATAGAACAGGAGCTGCAGAAGGATCTTTTGTATCTGGCATGCCACCACCATATCTTGGAGCTTCTTGCTGAGACAGCTTTTACCACACTCATGAGTACTACCAAAGGACCAGATGTTTTGATTTTTAAGAGGTTTCAAGATCAGTGGGAGTTTATTGACAGAAATTCATATGCAACTGCAGCTGATGACAAGGAGATAGCTGATCTCATCAATGACCCAGAGCTAGTGGCTTGGGCTGAAAAGTCACTGACAGAGCAAAAGGACCTTCATGATGACTACCAGGAATTCATAGAGCTCTCACATGCAGTGTGCTAGGTGGATGTCCAAGGTAATATACTCACTCAAGATCTGGCTTTTTCATCATCAGTTTAAACTGACAGACAGGGAGAAGAATGGTCTTTGAGGCTTGTTGCGCAATGACGGAATTAGTTTCGTGGCACGACGCTGAACCCTTTCTAACCTATCAATATCCTCACGCAAGTACGGATACCAAAACTGAATGGCATATTCTAAATGAGGCCTGACTAGACTTGTAAAATGGGAATAATAATAATAATAATAATAATAATAATAATAATGATAATAATAGTTATAATTATAACATTAATCAAATACATTCAAATAATCAGACCATTTAGGTTTTAACCAACAAAATTCACATTATCTGAAAAAGATAAGAAAAGAATTAATAAACTTGAAAACATAATGAAAATAATCCTAGGTTTTAAAGCATTACAAAATCTCTTAATAATTAGTAAATTAGTGAAATAATGTTTTACAATAGTAGAAAAATTAAGCATTTAGGAAAGTATAAGCATATAGTAAGAATAAAGTTAAATAATATAGAAATAAAATCTCACAATAGTTATTTACACATAACGACCAAAATGTTTTGTTTGTCTCTGTTTTATCACATTTGTCTCATACAAAAACTTTAATTAATACAACAATAATAATAATAATAATATTAATAACAATAATAATAATAATAACCAGCTATATTCCTATTCTTGCCCACTGAGCTATGACCTGGGAGCCTGTCTAGGGGCCCCCTAGTAGCAGCGGGGCCCTAAGCAGCCGCTTAGTCTGCTTATGCCAGGAAATGGCCCTGGCAAAAGCGAGAGAAAAGAAGGGTGGCGACTACGTCGTGGCCCCGCTTCAGGAGGCGCTGAGCGCACTTCGTGGGAGCAGTGCACCCTTGAGGTAGAAGCGCTTCAAGGTAAATTCAAGGGAAGCCTGGCCTATAAACGCTGAAGGTAAAAAATTTTCCAGACACTTTCATGAGTGAAAGTTTGTAGGTTGTATATACAGTAGTGTATATTCTTTGCTTCAGTTATAGAGGCTACTATGGAGGTAGTAAATAGTTGTATATTAATTAGCTGACTTGGGTTTCACATCTTCCAAGATTTAATTATATTAATTAATTAATTAAAAAATGTAGCTCATGACTTGGATTACCTCGATAGGCCCGAGTGGCTTCACGTTTTCCAAATGAAATGTAATGTAGCTGACTTGAGATTGATGTTTTGCAGGATTCTATTATTATTAGCTCATGACTTGGATAACCTGGATAGACCCCAGTGGCTTCATGTTTTTCAAATGAAATGTAATGTAACAGCGAGATGGAGTAACTAGGAAGTAACAGATTAATAAACCCGTGGAAACGGAATTCAGTGACTTGACTTGACTTGATGTTTTATTGCTGACTTAGGGTCCTTTTAAATAGTCCCATGATCAGCAAGACTATAAATTAAAGCAATTTCGGTAATTGTTAAATTATTGCAAGATGAAAAATAGAAACCAGGAGTTAGCACAATGCAGCATATAGTATACGAGATAATAACCATATAATTATATGTATATAACGTGTGGTACAAGTAATTGATAAATTAGGTAATATGGTACAGTATGTGTTGTAGCAACGTTAAATGCGTTTGATATAACCAGAGTCTTTTAGAAATATTAATAGAGTCTTTTGGATTTGATATTGTAGAGGGGGACTGAAGCCACCACCTCCAAGGAGAATTTGTAGTGTCATGTTCTTGACACCTATTTTAGATAGTTTGTGCTGCATTTTCGTTCTTAGCGAGTGGTATTTCCAACAAGTGAAGAGAATATGAGGGACAGTTTCTGGAACATGGCAAGAAACACAAAATGGGGAGTTTGCTATACCTAGCCTATAAAAATGGTCATTTAGGCCTGTGTGTTGCACCCTCAGGCGTGTCAACACTACTTCAGATCGTCGGCAAGATATTGATGCCCAAGGCCAGGTCTCCAAATCTTTTTTTATAAGACCAAGAGGTGTTAGGGTCCTGTTCCTTTGCCAGGTTTCTCTCCTTTCCTGTTCCAAGACATTTTTGGCATGAAGAAGAAGATCAGATAGAGGAACTGGTCTGACTGTTATGCGGGGAAGTGAATGCCCAAGTTTAGCTAACCGATCCACTTTCTCATTCGATATGACACCACAATGGGCAGGGGTCCACTGAAAAGACACATGAATACCCCTGCCACACAGTGACCTCACAGCTGACACAATATCTGAAGTTATTTCCGTGTAATTACCATGAGGTAATGAATGAAGGGCTGATAATGAGTCGACACAGAAAACAAATGCACCAGGAAGATGCGCATTTTCAATGAGCCACCTAAGGCCCATCTGGATTGCTACCAATTCTGCCGATAACACTGAGAGTATATCAGATAGGTGCCAAAAGCACTCAACCTGTAAAGATGGAATATAGAATGCGGCAGCAACAGATACTGTACCAGTATTTGTAAGCACTGTTCGATACCCATCTGTAAAGATCTGGATTGATTGTTCATGTCTAATTTCCAAAGTACTATAAAATGCAGCACGAAGAAGATGGGGTGCGTCCTTCTTAGTAACAGGTAGGACAAGGTCTGTAGAGATTGGTAAATTGCAATTGGTTTCCCAAGGTGGGAAGGGAGGGAGGAGACAGGGGACATAGTTTGGAGAGGGAAGATCAATACCACGCAAAATCAGTGCTGACATAGCTCTGATTATATAGGAGCCCCTAGAAACTATATGCCATGGCAGCATGCGATGTTTTGGGAAGTCATCTATGACTTCCAGTAAACAGGATGTTGGGAGTCTGCCCCATAGAATCGATAAAGTGTGGTCAGTAGTAAGAGGGTACGTCTTTCTTCCAGGGTCCAAACATTGAGTTCACAATGCAGAGATATTATTGGTGTAGAGCGTAGAGCTCCAGTAATTATCCTTAAAGCTGAATTCTGCAATACATCAAGTTTCTTTAAATGAACTGTAGCAGCAGAACCATACAAAATTGCTCCATATTCTATCTTACTACGAATAAAGGCAGAATAAAATGATAGCAGGATTTGTCGTTGACAACCCCAAGATGATCCAGTGAGTGTTTTTAAAATGTTTAATCTAGAAGAACAGTTTGTAACAAGATGTTCAATATGAGGCTTCCAAGTAAGGTAGGGAGCATCAAAATAAAGACCTAGAAATTTCTGAATTCTGACAAAAGGAATGGGGGCAAGGTTGAAAATTAAGTTAGGAAGAGTTCTGATCTTTTTTCTGGTATAAATTTGGAAAGAGGATTTCAGGGGGCTAACGCTAAATCCCCATTCAGCAGTCCAAGCATTAATTCTATCCAAAGCAGCTTGAATCCCAGAAATAGCTTCATCGAGGGTACCAGCACTATGAAAAATTGCCAAATCATCTGCAAAAGCAGAGAGTTTAACAGGTTCCAAGGAGGGAAGGTCAGATAACATGATTGAAAATAGCAAGGGACTCAGAATAGATCCCTGTGGTACACCCACTGAGGAGGCCACAGAGGGAGAGAAGCAACCCTGCAGACAGACCTGATATGTTCTATTCTCCAGAAATGCCCGAAGCCACTGCAACAACTTTCCAGTGATACCCAAATTTGCCAACTTGAAAAGCAATTCTTTGTGAGAGACCGAATCAAAGGCACTCTTGAGATCAATGAAGACAACTACACATACTGATTTTGTAACTAATACTTCTTTGATGACATGTTCTAGCCTAAGTAGTTGATCAATGACACTTCTGCCTTTACGGAATCCACTTTGAAAGGGTGAGAGGAGGTGGTGTGATTCCACATAGTAATACAGTCTATTGTAGACCATTTTTTCCATAATTTTACAATGTGTGTTTAAGAGAGAAATGGGCCTATATGATTGTAAGAAGGTTAAATCTTTATTTGCCTTTGGTATTGGCATAATAAGTGCATGCCCCCAGGAGGGGGTGGGATTATACTGAATTCCATGAGTGATTAAAAAGTGTTAGCAATTGTAAATGAAACTGAGGGGGAGCATATTTGTAAAATTCATACGGTATATCATCGGAACCAGCAGCCTTATTGTCTGGGAGAGTTATTAAAACAGAAGCAAGTTCATGAAGATGGAAAGGAACATCCAGATCATCCATAGGGGTATTCATACTTGATGAGATAAACTCAGTTTGAGAGGCTGTATTTAAATGTTGAAAGGAACCATGAAACATGGTAGAAAAATAGTTACTAAAAGCGAGGGCCTTGTCCTCGGGGGCTAATGGTTTGTTGTCAATTTGAACGGGGAATTGATGGTATATTCTGACTCCCCTAACAGAGTTAAATCTCCTCCACACTTGCGAGATTGGAGCGTGGCAATTTAGAGAGGAGCAGAAAACTTTCCAGGAGTCACGTTTTGCTTTTTTAATAATTCTTTAGCCTGTGCAGTTCTTTTCTTACAGTCTATTAAATTGGGGATTGTACAATTCCTGTGGTAGCGTCTCTTTGCTAGGCGGCGTAAAGCTACTGCCCGTGAGCAGGCTTCGTTCCACCAAGGCTTATTTGCTGTCAGTTTGGGTTTCCCTGATGATTTGGTGAACAGAGTAGAGGCAAGATGATTTAAATCATCTGCAATGGATTGGGGAGTAACTGGATTGTCAGATGTTGCATGGGTATCACAAAAGGAGAAGAGCACTTTGACCAATTTCTCCAATCAAAGTCACGGGGAATCTTCCACTTTGTTCGGAGGGTAATACTGTCAGAAGCAGCTGCAAGGGGTAGAGAAACTATTACTGGAAGATGGTCACTGCCAATATCGGCCAAGGTCTTGATTTCGATCACACTGAGGAAAGATACAGACCCAATGCACAGGTCCAAGGACGGGGGGAACCGGAGAATGAATCATAAAAAGTAACTAAATGAGGAGGGCTAAGTAAACATAAAGTGGGAGAATTCAAGATATAGTTAAAGAGGTCCTTCCCAGCCTGATTGGGTGTGCCACAAGACCAAGAAGGATGCTTGCCATTAAGATCTCCACAGATTATGATCTTTGAGGCTGGGGGGCTTTGAGAGATGTAAAAGTCTAACTCTGAGGGAGACAAAACCTGATAACCATGAGGGTTGTAAATACCAAATACTGTGAGCCAGCTATTGTCAAGATAAGCTTTACAGGCTAGGATCTCAAACTGACCATTTGGATATTCTTGCAATGGGAATGGTAAAAGTGTACAATCATTGCGTAGTAGTAGTAGTACCCACCACCATGACCATGGGTCCTATCTTTCCTAATAATACAGTATCCTGGAAACCTAGGATTAATGTGAGATTTCAACCAAGATTCACATACAAAACAAAGTGCGGGACGCTGCTTATACAACATTAACTTAAACTCACTAAGGTTACTAAGTAGACTACGAGCATTCCAAAATATTAAAGAAAACCTATTATCCATGTTTGTTTTGGGATGGTGAAGCTGGTTTCAGAGATGAACGAGTATTTTTGATAGAGGTACTAGAAAATGCTTTCATGAAAAGTTTTCGCACTCTTGATGCAGGATGGGGACCTGCAATAGAGTAGTTTTACAGGTGGCAACAATATCTTATAAGAGTAGTTAGTGTATCAAGGGGAATAAAGTCCAATATACTGGTTTTTTGTGGAGTAACTTTAGTCGTACTTTCTATTTCCTTGGAAGCCATAGTTTGTGTGGACATGCCATGCTTAATTGGTGCAGGGAGAGTTTCCGTAGGAGCTGAAGTTTGTGTGGACATGTCACACATAATTGGTTTAGGGGGGGGTGGAGGTAAACTCTTGTAGTTAATAATTGGTGGGGAGACATTTGCATGAACCTCAACATGATGAGAAGGCCCAGCACCAGAGGTAAGCTCCAACCTAGCCGGTTTGGGACCCCTACTGCCATGGGACAATCCATCATTGGAGGGCACTGATACAGCACTGGGGATAGGGTGAACCTTGGTGTTTCGAGTAACTTTATGGACTAACTTGACAGCTGTACTATAGCTCATCTCATGTTTTTTAACCATTTTGGAAACTAAATTTGCTTCTGTGAATGCTGGGCATTCAGTTGAAGAAGCCATATGAGGGCCATCACAATTGAAGCAACGATGTACAGACTGTACCTGACAAGTATCTGTTCTGTGGGGACCTGCGCATACTGCACAATGATCAGTGGTAGCTCGACAAGATTGAGCTATATGTCCAAAAAGTTGACATTTAAAACATCGAATAGGCCTAGGTACAAATTCTTTAACTCTATATCTTTCATAATAAAGGTACAGATGAGGAGGAATAGGCCCCTCAAACTCCACTTTAACTGGCGGGGACAATGATAAATTTGAGCCCAAAGAATTCCTGTTTTTTGGAGGCTGGAAGCGGGAAACAGATTTTATTTTATAGTAGGATTACTATATTCAAGCTCAGATAATATCTCTGAGTCCATTAAGGAATTATCTATATTGTATACTATTCCATAATTGCCCTGTTTGCTTGCAGGCAATCGGCAAGACACTTGGAATGTACCAAATGTGGTGATCTTCTGCAGAGAAAGGGTATCATAAGACTGTTGGTCAAGATCAATTGCCAAACAATGGCGAAGAGGATTCGGGCGGAACCCAGTGATCCTAAGTGAACTCAATATAGAATCCCTAAGCTGCCCAACCACCTTAATTTTGCTTTGTAAAAATTCCTCCACTGCCTGATGATGACAAGCATCATCAAACCATAGCACAATAGTCCTAACAACAGTCTCTGAAGAGATCTGGGGAGCAAAATCACTCAGTGAAAGTTTATTGATTTCAGCTAGGCCCATTCGTTGTGGAACTATATTCTTATACGGCCTTCGGAAGGCATCAGCCAATTTACCATTCTGACAAGCTGAAATGGAGCCAACTGGATCTGGTGATAGACCCAGATTCTGAGTAACCTTTCCCATTCCTTCCTCAGAAACAGTGTCGAAACCAGAAGTACCAGGAGCAGCTTCTTGGGATGGGCCTATTGTAGTAGACCTGATCTCAGTTTCAGTAAAAAGAGGCGTATATTGCCTTGTTGAACTTGGGCTTGCCTTAGCCCGCTTTTTAGAACTTCTGGTCTTCTGGCTCTGCCAGCCCAAAAATTCAGCTGTGGCATCTGCAACAGCAGTTTCCAATTCACAAGAATCTAAGGGGTCAAAAATACTAATGTCATTACCAACACTAGATCTAGATGAATTTGGACTTCCAGGAGGAGACTTTTACGTTTGGTTTGCTTAAGCCTATTGTCTCGTTTAGCATTTCTAGAAGCCTTAGGCTGCTGAGAAACAGCTAAAGGAATATCCATTTCAGAGTTTGAGTCGCTTAACTGATCGGGGTCAAGGTTCTCAAGGTTATGGGATGGGCCAGACCTAGGCTGAGCCTGAGTCTCAACTCCAACTCCAAGCCCTGATGCATCTCGTGATGAACGATCGTGTTCAGCCATACGACCCTCCTCAAGACCGAGGTACAGGCGCAGGCTTACCTACGATTAACAAACCAGGTGGCCTAGGGCCCAAGTTAGGTCCCTAGGCCTAATAGTATGTTACCCAACACCAAAATAACCACAAAAAGGTATAATAAGGCCTGGCTAAAAGCCTAGACCTAGCTAGTTAAAAATAAAATTCTTTGAAAGATTCAGAAACGCCAATAATTCCAATTCAAGTATATATATTGTAATCACTTCACTCCTGGTTTCAGTAATATATAATTTGAACTTTTTGTTTACAAGCAATTCTAGGTATGTCCGATTACTCGGATTTCAAACGTAAAACCGGAATTCAGTGTATAATGCAAGATTTAAAGAATCACAGTGTTCGGCTCTCAGCACTTTCAGTCTACGTGGGTACCTGACGGAGTCAGCGAGCAGCTGTTGGCAAGCTTGCCAACCCAGGCTCACAAAATGTAGCTAAATTCACTTAAAAAAAAAGTAGCCAAAAAGTCGCCAAATATGGAGATGTGGAGCCATTCCACTCGAAAATGTTGACTATATTTCTTGCTCATTCATCCTTTTATGTAAAAAAATGTTATACTGGTAGTCATACAAACATATAAGGCCATACAACCCAAAGGAAACGACGAGTTTGGCAGCTCGACAAAAAGTAGCTAAAATTACGCTGTCGCAAAACGCTAAAAAAAATGTAGCCAAAACTCATCAAAGGTTGCTAAATTTAGCGACAAAATCATTAAATTGCCAACTCTCGCTGTTGGCCCTTACCCTTAGTGACTCTTGACTCTGATCCCCCAAAGCAGAGTCACTTGGGCCCCTTTTCTTTTTACGTCATTGCTGACATCATTACTGAAATGGAAGTTTCTACAGTGTTACAGGGTACCGCGGCACACGTTAAAGGCATTTTTTTTTCCAAATTTCCTTGTAAGTTCCAGAAATTTTGTACACAAGTAGTTACATACCTTTTTTACAAGTTTTTATTTTTCCACATAGTCTCCATCCTTTTCTACGGCTTTCCTCCACCTCGAAACAAGGCAAGGGCCTTTATTCCTTGCTGGTAAAAGTCTGCTGGGTTCCGCTGGAGCCACCTCTTAACCTCCTCAACAACCTCATCGTCACGTTTGAAATTTTCTTCCACGAATAGCATCTATGAAAAAACTATATAGAGCTATGGGTTGATTGCCTGATACCCTCATCACTTGGAAATTTCCAGCAGATTACAGTGGAGAGTTAACGGCAAAAGCCCTACGTTTTTTCGTTAGAGAGTTATGTATATGTAGATCTTCAAAGGACCTCTTTATGTTTATTTGCCTTCGGTATTTGCGCTGCCTAATAGTAAAGAAAGGAATTGCCTTACCTTATTATTTCGTTGGACCTCGCTTCTGTTTCGATGTAGGGCGCGACGATCTTTTTCGATGTAGGGCCGTGGTACGATGGAGTTACACAATGAGTTGATTTGATGTAACTAATATAAGCAGTCACTACACTTAAATACCTGAAGGAATAGGCCTATCCTTTTTATAGTTATTAGGTTTTATATTAAGAGGATTTCACTCAGAAATTATAGGAAGATAAAGTACACCTTCCTTGCTTAAAGCATCGCTGTAACATAAGAAAGCTCCGAGCGAGCCGCTATAATATAATCTTTACCTTTTATTATTGTTAGAAAATCTAGAAGAGGAAGAGCCATTGTTGTCCCAAGGCGATATGATGACTAAGCTGATTGATGCAGCATTGCTTGTATATATTAAGTTAAGGTGTGTATATATATCCATCTCATAATTGTAAGGTTAGTGAAAAATTCACTTAATTTAGAGCTAGCATTTTTGGGCTCTTGTGGCATCATTGTTTGGGCACTCTTGTGGAATCATTTTTTTGGGGCGCTGTGCGTCCTTCCTACTCGTTTGTTGAATGCGGCACTTACAGGGCGTGGTCTTATAGAGAGCACTCTTACAATTCAGTTTGGTTGTTTAGATACAGATTGTTACATCGTGCAATGGTGCAGGTTGTGTTGTTGTTGCAAGGTTTAGAAAGAAGACCATAAATAGTGCCCCTTTTTTTTTTATCTTAATTTTATTCAACTGAGGCCTAAGGTAGGCCTACATCGAGTCAGCAACTCTGAGGTAGGACCTAATAGGACCTCCAAGTCCGTAAGTTTTTAGTCTAGCTTAACTTGGGCTGTAGGTTAAACTGGCCCTTCAGAGCTTGGCCGTTCACGGCTCAGCTGGGATTCTGAACCAATAAAAAAATTTAAAAAATAACATGGTCCTTCGGAACCGGATTCTAGCCCAAGACTGAGTCAGTGACTATTTTTCGGCAAAGTTCTGATTGTGCAAGTTGTAGCCCAAGTTAGGCATGGACGGGTTGAGCATAATTGAGTTAAGGTCCCAGGGTAGAAAGTTTGGTCACCCAATTGCGAAACTTGGCCACTAGTCTGTCGTTGTTTTGGGCCTACATTTTTACCGGTTTGGTTAATTTTGGTTTATTAATCGTAGGCGAAGGTTGCAGACTTCAGTGCGCCAGTTACTTGGGTGGAAAATTTGGTATTCCATATTAGTGGTTGGTCAGAACCCCACCCAGCAATTCAGTTTATTTGAAAAAAGCAAAATTTGAGTTTGATCAGTTTGGTTAAGTATTTTTGCCAATTCCGCTTATTTGGCATTGAGCCCAATTGTTGTTTGCATTGAAGATGAGTGCAGCTAAATTGAACAAATTTAAAAAAAGGAGAAGCGCCTACAAAGGTCTAATTACAAAGGTCATTGCCACTATAGATTCTGCCATAGAGCAAAAGGATTTAAGCTTAGTGACTGCGCAGCTTTCCATATTAGAAACTAAAAAGGTTGCTCTAAGCGAAGTAACTGTTAAAATTGAGGCTCTTATAGAAGAGGATGAAATAGAAAATAACATAATTTACTTTGAAGATATTATTGATGATGTAATTAAAGTATGCCACAGAGCAAAAGAGTTTAGCAGCTCAGTACAGTTAGAGACCAGGTCTAATAATGAAACACAACCCCCAACAAATGGTGTTTGTGAAGTTAAGGTTAACAGATCTGCAGTTCAATTACCGAGGCTTGTACTGAAAACATTTTCTGGGAGTATTCAGGAATGGCAAGAATGGGCAGACAGTTTTCAATCAGCAGTTCATTCTAGTCAAGTGTTAAGTGCGGTGAAGTTTAATTATTTGCAGTCTCTTTTGGAAGGGGAGGCAGCAAAGACAATAGCAGGATTAGCATTAACAGAGGCTAATTATAATGTGGCTTGGGATATATTAAAGAAACGGTTTGGTAAGCCAGATATCTTAATTAAAAGCCACCTCCGCGAACTTTTAGCTATACCTCCTGTTAATAATCTCAATAGTGTTAAGGAGTTACGGCAGTTATATGATGAATTTGAAGTTAGAACTAGGTCCCTGGACAACTTAGGTGTAGGAATGGAAAGGTATGGTATAATGTTGGTCACGATACTGGAGTCTAAATTGCCTAGCTCAATTTTGTTTGAATTAAGTAGGGGACACTACAGAACATGTGTACATCCCCCTTCAGCAGATATTAAGTCTTTTAGGCACAGAATTAGCAAGACGAGAGGGAATTGAGTTTGCACAGTAGGATGTTAAACAAGGGGACAAAGACAGGCACAGCACCAAAGTTTCTACAAAAAGGAATAGCCCAGGTACAGCGTCAGCTCTACATGCATCCTCTGAGAATAAATTAAAGGGAATCAAGGAATGCATATTTTGCGAAGGCAACCACAAGTCATATAAATGTGAGGTGGCTGAGGCTTTACCTTTTGAGGAGAGAAAGGACAGGGTAACTAACTCCACAGCATGTTTTAAATGTTTTTTGAAAGATCACAGAGCAAGGTTTTGTAAGTTTAAAATTTTAAATTTTGTGCAAAAAATGCCATGGCCGGCATCAGCCATTATTGTGTGAAAACACTCCTAGTAGGCCTACCCAGAGATGTAGAGACATCAGTGGCACATGCCACTGCTATGAAAAGGGGTAAAAGTAAAGAGGGATTATTGCAAACAGCTTCAGCATTATTAATTGGGAATGATGGAGAAGCTACTATAAGAGTGTCGTTTGGTAATGGTAACCAGCAGGGCCGTACGCAGGATTTCTGCATGGGTGGGGGTTCAGAAATCGAAAATTTCTTTATGATCGGGTTTCATTCGCTTAAAATAACAATGTAATTGTTTAATACTTGTGATCATATGGTGACACATATTTTAGTGAGTTTAACGTTATTCTAATCATTAATTTAAAATAAAACGCAAATCTGGAAAATTTCAGGAAGTCTTAAAAAATAGATTTAATAAAAAGGTATTTTATTTTGCATTTTACAACTATTGCAAACGTCGAGTAGATTTCATGAAATCATCTAGGATTTCATTAACACTGATGCTGAGGTCCCGATGAATGTTAAGAGCAGCGAGACCATTCAAACGATTCTCGGACATGCTGTTTCGGAGATACTTTTTTATTCTCCTAAGTGTAGAGAAAGATCGTGTGTGCAATGCAAATTCTATGTAATGTAAGGTCTAATGTAAATTTATTCTCAATGGGGGGAGTTTGAACCCCCAAACCACCCCCCTTGCGTACGGCCTCGGTAACCAGTGTAGCTTTATTAAGACCAGAATTTCCAGAAAATTGAAGTTTAAAGAACTTAAGAGGGAAAATTTAAGAATTTCTGGGTTTGGGGGTTCCGTTCAAAACCGAACCAAAGTTAAGAAGGTAGAAGTTCTGGTTAAGGGGTTGTTACCACAAAGTCCCACTATCAATGTCCCACTCTCAAGGTCCAAGCTGTAGAGATTGAGGAACTTTGTGCTCCAGTCACTACTTGTTTAGATATGGCATGTGTCCAAGAATTGCAAGTAAAAGGAATTAATTTGGGCAATAATAAGTTTGAAGGAACAGAAGATATTAGTCTTTTGATTGGAGCTGACTATTACTGGGACTTCATCACTGGTAATATTGTCTGCACATCTCGAGGTCAGGTAGCTAATGAAAGTAAGCTAGGCTGGATGCTACATGGTAGCTATTGCAATGAAATGGAGGTTAAAGCTCTTTTTGTTAAGATTGAGGAGAACAGCTATGGTTTGGAAAGGCATTTGAAAGCCTTTTGGGAACTTGAATCCATTGGCATAAAGGACAAACAGGAGAAGCAAGCAAGTACAGTGAACAGTGATGTTTTAGAGCAATTTCAAAAAGGGATTGGGTTTAGAGATGGTTGCTCTGAAGTTGGCCTCCCTTGGAAGGAGTCTTGCAAACCCAGTTCAAACCTTCAGCTAGCTAATAGGAGGTTGGAGACTTCATTGCACAGGCTAAGAAAAAATGAGTTGTTAATTGAATACAATGAGGCCATCCTAAGCTATGTAAAGGAGGGCTATGCTGAAAGGGTGCAAGGTGAGCTGGTGAGCCAGGAGGCACATTATCTGCCATACCATGCAGTGGTACGGCGAGACAAAACTACCACCAAACTGAGGGTAGTTTTTGATGGCTCAGCCAAGGACAAAGGTGGTATGTCCTTGAATGACTGTTTGGATGCTGTGCCAAACTTAAATGCAGATTTAGTTTCCTTGTTACTGAGATTCAGGTTTGGTAGAGTAGCATTGACTGCAGAGGTGAAGCAAGCCTTTTTGCAGATAAAGTTAAAACCAGAGGACAGAGATGTAGTAAGGTATCTGTGGGTGGATACGAAAGACTTGTTGGAAAATGAACCTAAGGTTCAAGCATACAGAATGAAGTCAGTGTTGTTTGGCCTCAGCTCTAGGCCATTTCTTTTGACAGCTACGATGCAGTTCGATTTTAAGAAATATTCTGAAGTCTATCCTAACACTATTGAACACATAAGGAAAAAATTTTATGTTGATGATTTCCTGTGTTCCGTGGATAATACAGAAAAGGCTAAACAGATATTCATGGAGGCTAGAGCTATAATGAGGGAGGTTGGCATGGAGCTTAGAAAATGGCAAACCAATCATTCTCAATTACAACAGTTTATGAGTCAGTCCTGTGTAGTACCTGATGCAGCAGAAAGTATTGATGATTCTGGTATTAAGGAGTTGTGGGCAATAGACACAAAGGTGCTAGGCATTGTTTGGCAGCAAGGAGAGGATTTGTTTACCTTCAATGGGAAATCTTTAGTAGAGCTGGCTGAGAATGAGACAAGGTGGACAAACCGTACAGCTCTTAGTTTGGCTTCAAAGGTCTTTGATCCTCTTGGATTCCTGGCTCCATTTGTGATAAAGTCAAAAATTTGGTTTCAGAGCCTCTGGGAAATTGGACTTGGTTGGGACCAAGAGTTATCTGATCACATGGTGGTAAGGTGGAAATATTTGTTCAAAGAATTGGCACATCTTGGAGACATTGAAATCCCAAGATGGTACTTTGGAGAGTTGAACAGACAATTTGGAGCTGCACATCTTTTGTGATGCAAGTGAGGAAGCCTATGCAACTTGTATTTATATAAAAGGCACATTCAAAGAGGAAGTAAGTTGTAGGTTGGTTGCTGCAAAGAGCAGAGTAGCACCTTTGAAAAGGCTTTCTATTCCAAGGTTGGAATTGATGGGTGCAGTTATTGCTAGTCGGCTTGCAGTTACAGTGCAAAAGTCTTTGTCCCTTTATGAAATTCCAAGCTATTATTAGACAGACTCCACTATAGTTTGGCACTGGTTAAGAAACCAGGCAAGAAAATGGAAACCATTTGTTGCCAATAGGGTGGAGGAAATTCAAGCACACACAGATCCCGAGCAATGGAAGCATTGTCCAGGCACCCAAAACCCAGCTGATTTACCAACACGAGGAATTTTAGTGAAAGATCTTGCACACTCAAGTTTGTGGTGGAGTGGGCCAGAGTGGCTAAAACTTGGAAGTGAAAATTGGCCTTCTAATCAGCCTATTGTAGGAGAATGCCAGGCTCAAGAAGAATGGGTTAGTGAGATGAGAAAATGCACTGTGAACAGTTGTCAAGTTATGCAGCAGGACCCATATTGAGGCTTGAGGACATTAGCAGTCTGAAAAGGTTGTTAAGAGTGACAGCATGGGTATATAGATTTACAAACAACATTAAGAGAGAAACAAGAAGGGAAGGAATTCCGAACAGTAAGGAGATTCAGCAAGCCAGGCAATACTGGGTGGTATATGTACAGAAGGAAAAATTTGGTGAAGAGAGGGAATTGCTCACCAGCAGTCCATTACAGGTTTTGCCAACACATTCTGCTCTCAAGGGTTTGGATGTGTTTTTGGATCAGGACTTATTGAGAGTAGGAGGTAGACTACAGTTTTCTGGTCTTCCAGAGGAGAAAAGACATCCAATTTTGCTACCTTCTGGGGGGCACTTTGTGGAACTTTTGATCCTGGATACGCAACCTAAGTTGTTACATGCTGGAGTTAGAGAAGTGATAGTAGTGATCAGACAACAGTTTTGGATTCCCAAAATTAGACAAGTAGTAAAAAAGGTCTTGCATAAATGTGTGGTTTGCAACCGGTGGAGTGCAAAGCCTTATTATGAAAAGGTGGCTCCACTTCCAAGAGAACGGTGTCTATACTGCCCCATTTGATGTAGTGGGAGTAGCCTTCGCAGGTCCAGTCTATGTGTATGAGCAAGGGGAGTCTAACAAAGGTTATATATGTCTTTTCACATGTGCTACCAAAAGAGCAATCAATTTGGAGTTGGTAAGCAACTTAAGTAGTGATGTATTTCTTTTGTCCTTTAAAAGGTTTGTGAACAGAAGGGGTTTCCAAAATAAAATCATATCGGATAATGCAAAAACCTTCATAAAGGCTGCAAAGGAACTCCAAGAAGTTTGGTCCTTGCTGAAAGAGGAAGGATTCCAATCCTACTTTTCACATCAACGGGTAAAGTGGGAGTTTATTGTTGAGAGAGCATTATGGTGGGGAGGATTTTGGGAAAGGCTAGTGAGAAGTGTAAAGTGTCCATTAAAGAAACTTTTAGCTAATGCTCATTTGAGCAAAGAAGAATTCTGCACTGTTTTATGTGAAGTAGAAGCAATGGGGAACAGTAGGCCTATCACTTTTGTTTATAACAGTATACAGGATGCAGAGCCATTGACACCAAAACATTTTCTTTGTGGTAAACGATTAACATCAAGCCCCAGTTTGCCAGAAGACTTGCAGCCTATCCAGAGCACTCAAGGAGAGTTAACCAGAAGATTCAAGTACCTTGAAGAGCTACAAGATCAGTTATGGAAGAGGTGGCAGATAGAATACTTGCCAGAACTCAATTATTACCCATCAGGCAATGTAAAGGGCTCCAATGCAAATTGTATCAAGGTGGGAGAAGTGGTAATGATTGGGGATGAAAAACAAAGGCAATGCTGGAAGCTTGGCATAATTGAAGAGTTGTTTGTTGGCAAAGACAATTTAGTTAGGTCTGCACTGGGGAGTATTAGAAAATCTAGAAGAGGAAGAGCCATTGTTGTCCCAAGGCGACATGATGACTAAGTTGATTGATGCAGCATTACTTGTATATATTAAGTTAAGGTGTAAATAGTATAGCCGCAAAAGGGGAAAGTGCAAGAATGTTGCAGGTTATTATGTAATGTTGCAAAGGGGGGTGGGGTTGTTGCAAATGGGAGGTGGGGTTGCAAAAAAAGGAAAAAAAAGAAAAAAAAGAAAAAATTCCCCCAAAGGGGGGATGCTGCAGGTGCAACAAGGAAAACTTGGAGGCGGCGTTATCCCCCAAGAGAAAGAAGGAGGAGAGAAAGGAGGAGGAGAGGTGTTCACCTGGCAGGAGCCAAGTGCACATTAAGACTTCAGCCGAGTAGGCGTTGTTTTATAGGCTCCTAATCAGCCAGTTGGCGTAAATGGCTTGAGTTGCCAGATAGCGCCATGTATTCTCTAATCGAAGACTGAGTTGCCAGATACCATTGTATACATTATTATAGACTCCTAATCAGCCAGTTGGCTGTAAATGGCTTGAGTTGCCAGATACCTCTTTTTAGCAGTATTATTGTATACATTATTATATACGCCTAATCAGCCAGTTGGCGTAAATGGCTTGAGTTGCCAGATAGCGCCATGTATTCTCTAATCGAAGACTGAGTTGCCAGATACCATTGTATACATTATTATAGACTCCTAATCAGCCAGTTGGCTGTAAATGGCTTGAGTTGCCAGATAGCGCCATGTATTCTCTAATCGAAGACTGAGTTGCTAGATACCACTTTTTAGCATTATTATAGACTCCTAATCAGCCAGTTGGCTTAGAAGGCGTAAATGTTGCCAGATACCGCAATACCACTGTATACATTATTATATTTCTTAAAAGAATACCGGTAGTAGGTTTAGAAGGCGTAACAATTAAGTAAAACAACATTGCATCATTCTGTTTATTATAAATATATAGAAAATAAATATACATTTCAATTGAGGAATATGCATATAACAGTACAGGAAATATATACACACAATTATGGATATACAGTATATAAAATAAATATACATTTCAAATAAATATACACTTCAATAGAAATATGTACATAACAGTACAGGAGAAATATCACGCAAAATATATATATAAACACAAATCAATAGAAATATGCGTATAATCAGTACAGGAGAAATGTCAAGCAAAAATATATATATAAATACAATTCACTTTTTTTCAAAATACTAAACTCGGTCTTAATCGAGTTTACAATTACATCATTATTGCTCTGCATTACGCAGTATATGCGGCTTAATAATATTTCACCGCTTAAAGTATAGGGAAGCCTGTACTCGATATGGAGGGCTTTCATATCGTTCAGTACTATTTTTGTTCCCACTTTACAACCGGTTGGTAAGTCATCTTTAAATACGTCTAGAATACAATCAAAAGCACGCACAAAGAGTTCATCGTTAGCTACATTATTAAACACAAGTTTATAAACACGCTTTTCCAATCGAGGGTTTATTTCTACCGACTCGAGCTTTTCAATCGTGAACTCACTCAACATAGCGGCAATTGAAATAATCTTCTAAATCGTTACGACAACTGCGCGTTATATAAAGAAATAGTTCTTCAGGGTGAACGGTGTAGGCGAGCTCAGCCTTGTACCGATCAATTGCTTTGTACCAAAGTTCATGGTATTTCAAAGAGTCTAAACTTTTTAAATAAATGTCCAGCTCTAGACCATTCTCACAGCCCTACACTCGGTAAACCCATCGAGCAGAGCGGTGTAGGCGTATTCAAGTACTGTATCAAAATAAAGCATGTCCGTAACACGCGCGTCTAATATAGGTTTCAGTTTACGGAATCCGACGATTTCAAACATTCTGTCGAGGATGAAACGGTTTTCGCGTAGGAACAAGAGCGTTATTATCAGAAGCATTCTTCCACATCAGCCGTATATCAATGCACGGCCGATCGTTATTTATACACATCGTACATACAACGGCGTATGAGGGTGCGTCACTAATCTGCTCTCTTCTTGTACCTACGTTAACAGGTATTTTATAACGATCTTCACTCCACTTCTCAACTATCACAAAGATTCTATTCATCTCCTCGATACTTAAATAAACCCGTTTGTTTGTCGGTCTACATTCCGTTTCCAGTACATAGCTAATGGTACCGGAATTACGCCTGAGCACGCGCAACGATTTCGTCACGGACACATCGTACGAGGCGCTGAGAATGCTGCTCAAAGGAAGTTCCATCGTATTCGAGGAGCGTACGTCCACTCGGCTCAAGCTCTGAGATAACTATGAGCCGTGTGAGGCACGCAGGTAGGCAGGAATGGTTCGACGGTCGGCTGACTCGATGATACGTGAATGGGCTTGTTCGTATGACTGCGAGTCGAATTGTTGTACATATTTCGGTACAAGAATATCACTACCAGCCTACGCACCAGACAGTTTGGGTAAGAACTAGGAACATTTTATGTTTTACTAAACATCTCCACACTCCGGCGCACTATTTGAGAGGAACATATGTTCATATTTTTCCTTTCTGCCCATCAAACGATACTCGTCTCTAAACTCTGTTAAAAATTCACGCAGGGCACTAGCCACAACCTCACTACGAACCTCATCATGATATACGTTAATATAGTGATAAAAATACTTAAGATTGTCCATGATCACGAGATTCACATTTTCAGTCGTAGGGTATGAGTAATCGACATGGTGTAGCATGACGTAATACCGCTTGTCACACCACCCATCAGCAAGACTCATTATCCATACCTGCTGCTTCTCTTCTGCACGCGTTGTTTCTTTTACTTCACGGTGTATGTGAGACTTTATAAAGTTTAGCTCTGCAGTATACTTCAGCACATCGTCTGTGCAACGAAAGCCTTCAACGGTCTCACCAGAACATCCGTAGAGTATTTGTACATCTTGGAGCTTCGCACAATGTGTTTTTAAAAGAGGCATAGGAGGGAGGAATAGGAAGTTTTTCGGTATCCACCGCATCCTCGCACTTTACTGAATACCATTTCGTAAACGTTGTACAAGCAATATTAAAGGTAGCCATTTGAATACACGTCTGATCTCTCGGGCTTACTGCGGTCGACTGACCACGCAGGGATTCCCAGATAGTAGCATGACTCACGGTCTTACAGTGGGCGGAGCTTAGAACTTTCACACACACACACACACACCCACACCACACACACAAAGGAGAAAGTGAAACGCTATTTGAAACATGATTTATTTAATAAACGAGATATTCAAGTTATATATATTTACAAATACGATTTAATAAACGAGATATTCAAGTTATATATATATATATTTACAAATAGATACGATTATATACAAGACGTGTGAGTTAGAAGCATCATTGGTATCCAAAGGGTACGGTATCATAGGTACCAGGTAACTGGTAACGTTTCCTATAGGTGTTACGGCACACCATCGTACCCCTAAGTTCCTTCACGCCCCCCAGCTTCTGCGCCCGAAAATTGTGGGTGCCTACAATTAGTTGGGGAGGTTGTTCATCATCGTCCAAACATACTAGATCCTTCAACGACTCAAAGTTAACAACCTCCCGATTCACATGGTTAAGCGTAATACCCTTTGCCTTCACGATATATTTCATTTCCTCCCCCACCCTGACCCGTACCCCATAAGTCTTAGGTCCTGTTGAGGCAAAAGAGTCGGCGTATGCGTTGTCCCCATACTCATCCTTGATCTCATCAGTGAGCTCGCCGAGGAACTCCCCAATAGTAGGCATGTATTCACCCTCCCTCTCTGTGAATATCACGCTATCTGTATCGGCATACAATACTCTCCGCCCAAGAGAATGCAATAGACCCCAAAGTTTTATACGGGCGTAGGCTGTTGTGAAGCTGGCCACAGGTATGTTTGTAACCCTTGAGGTATCTGTGGCAAATTCAGTGTTGTTGTACTTTATTACGTAAGTATTACCCACATTTACGATCTCCATGACCTCTTTATCGGGGGCATTGGCATAATCCCAGACATCGCTATAACTTTGTGCCAAATGAATGCTCCCTCTGCCGGTATTCTGCGCAAATTTTCCCCATAGACTGTTTAGACACAACTTTGCACTAAAGCGCTTGCCAGGATTCTTTACAATTTGGACACGATCAAGTTGTATACCTTCGCGGTCGCGGTAACGTTGAATATAGGCAGACTTTTCATCTTCGGTATCAACTCCTCGCGGATACCCTGATGCCTCAACCTTATCCTTCAAAAAGGTGTTTATATATGGTGTGAAAAGGTTGGGTAGCTTCTGAAACCTCCACACCTCATGTATCTTCAGTATTCTATAACCATGGCGCACGGCTAGGGCCAACTCAGGACTTGTATATACGCCTCTGATCTTACGCTGGTGGGGTATATGGTTACATTCGCCGTTATCCTCTTCCGCGCACTTCACGCACAGGGGAAACATGAGCTTGTCGTCGATAACGACAGGTAAGATCGGCATCCATAAATTGCGTGGGGGGAGTACGTCTACGAAAGAGAGCCCAAAGTAACGATCATTCAAATTTTTTGAAAATTCATTGATGGAGGGTAGGCTAGGTCCCACCAGTTTCTCAGGAGCGCCCACGGGGTACGGATTGCTCTTCATCACGTACGGGTATAAAGAACAGAAATCGTAGTAATGGAGCTTCACGCCCTCCGTAGGTGGAAAGTATAGTCTGAAAGGATTTGTACGTCCTCCAAACAAGCTATCACCACATTTGAGAGGATCCAGCACCATTGAACGCTTGATCGTTTTTATTTCCTCACGGTACACCTCGTCTGTCTCCATCCGTGCATCATATTCATGCTCCCACAAGACTTTGTGAGTGAACTGTGATCCTATAAGTTGATCGCGGGTGCGGGTCGATGCAAGACAGTCGGCAGGAGACCTACCGTGGATATCTCCGGTGATTCCGCACTCAGGACGGGGGCATCCATGCCACCAGCAACCGTTAAAGGAGTACACAGTCTTCACACCAGTGACACGGTTTTCACTTAACCCATCAACCCAAAAAACACGTCCATTAATCTTAGTGGGTACTTCACCCGTGTTGCGGGCGTGCTTTATGTATACACCTGTCCGTTTCTGTAGGTGTATGAGCCAGTAAATAGCCTTGTGCCCGTAACTGCGGGAATTGTTTCGGTGAATAATGGCTAAGGTGTCTTTCGGCATGAAGTTATTCTTGAACACCGTAAAACATAATGATGCGATGGTGGTTGCGACTTGCAGTGGATCGCACTTGAAACGGGCTATGTACATCCTTCTAAAGACCTGGAAACATACTCTAAGCACGCGCACATCATTCACGCAATAACGCTCACATTCATCAGCTATATTATAAGGGTTACTTTCATTAAAACTGTCGTAGTATCGATCAAAGTCTTCACGTTCATCCATACAGTCAAAATAATGTTTGGGGGGTGGTGGGCCTACGTAGTTTAAAGTCTCGCTGGTGAGGAAAGTGTAAGGGAAGTATCCTTTGGAAACTTCAGCTGCTACTCCCATCACCTTGGGTAGCTTTGCTAATTTACAAGGTGTGAATAATAAAGTATCTTTAAATTGTACATTGCCTCTTATCTGCATCTGTATTAATTTGTTGCCTCTTTTCAATGGATCACCTGTAAATATATCAGAGGATTCGTGTTCAAGCAACTCCTTATAAAGGAACTGCGTGTCAAACTTTGCCCCGTTATGGGCGAGAATATACACAGTCATTTTTTTGAACTTGTCGGCTAACTTGACACAGGACTATCGCTGACATTCGTTTTAAAAACGTTTGTCCGTTTACCACATTTGGGGCACTCGTCACATTCGATATCCATACGCTCATCACAGATAGTCTGGCTCACAAGTAAATGTGGAATTACCTCTTTGGTTTCAGCGTTCGTATATGTTTCTATATCGTAGTATACAGTTATACAAGGGTTATTTTTAGGCTTAGCATCTTTCATATAACATACATGCTTTACTCCATCCGCCTTATATTCCTCCTGGCATGTAGGACAGTGAATTACGTCACACTTGTGCTTAAATTTTCCCCAATTATCCATTGTGTGAAACATACCACATTCACAGATTCTCATTTTCCTGCACGTGCCAATTGATTTATGGAAATCAAAACAGCTATTATTGAAAAATGTGCGTCTACACACATCACAGTCTCTCTTCTCAGCTTCAACTACACGGCTTTCACATTTGGTGCTTTTACACTGCTCACATACCATGTGACATTCTTTACAATGTCTCACTATATCATCCGCAAACTCGAGGCACCCCTTACACAAATCATGATGTCTCCCATATTTTCGACTTTTGTCATAACTCGCGTAAAGCCACCTTATATTACGGATGGGGAGATACGTTGTCCCTGACAATCCTAAAATAAGTAGGGGCCTTGTACGATCTCTCACACAGCTTTTAAAAATACACAGTCCTACGACGATCATCCAACCCAAACACAACTATGCGGACATTCATTTCCTGTTCTACCCTTCTCAGCTCTTCAGGACCCATATTACAGTCAAATTCAAGTTCACAGTCTACAGCTAGTTTACGGACACGCTCCACGACTGTAGGCAACCAAATTTTTTGAGTTCGTGTATTTTGTACAGTAAACATACGTGCTAAGAGTACTGCTATAAAGCCGCAACCACGATCGACGTTTATATGCCGTCTATAATAGCTGAGAATTGAGGTTAAGAGTATACGGTATGGCACTATGACCCGCAACACGGTATACATGGTCAATATTTACCGTGAAGTTGTCCATATTGAAGGCTATACTACTTTGGGCGGCTTGCATTTACGTCCTAATATATATTCTACATCTTCAGCCGCCAAACGTCTAAATGGCACTATCACCCAATAATCGTCTACATCACCGTCATCTGACCCGAATCCAAAGGACAGACTCGTCCTGACTTCACGCTCGTCGCGATTCTGAAGAGCAAACTCTATAATACGCTCTACAACCCGGCGTAGTCCGCGCTCAATACCATTGCTATACATGACTCTAGGGTCGACCCTAACTCTATACCGATTTCTAGTCAAGGCTGGGGTGGGGCTGCGGAGCGCACCAATTCGAGCGTTATATCTTCCTCAACAGAACGGGGGGCGGCGATGAATTAGGGGGTATATTAGCGGAAGGTGCTGCTGATGGGGGGCCTGTTGCGTAGGAGGTTGATGGTTGGGGCTCTATTATTGTAGACTTAACAGAAAGGGGGCGGCGGATGAATAAGGGGATATATTAGGTGCTGCTGGGGGGTTGTTGCGTAAGAGGTTGAGGGTTGGGGATCTATTACTGGTGCAACAGGCGCGTATTTCGGTCGCTTTATACCTGACGTGGGTATCTCATACCTCCGCTTTGGACGTGTTACCGGTATCGCTGGTGAGGGTTCAGGGGAGGAGATCACAACTACACTGTCGTCGAGGTCATCCGTAATGATGGGCTGCTCTACCTCATCGTCATTCACGGTTCTGTGGGAGAAGAAATATAAGGAACAACACTCAAAATTTGTAATATTTTGTAAATGACCCACTTAGGAGTGTGACGTGTTAGAAATGGACTCTGTAGAAAAATTCAGATTCTCGAGCCCATCCACATGTATTACGAGGGATATAGAATTTCCTCCGCCGCCTCTGCTGGAGCAGCCTCACCAGCACGAGCACGAGCAGCAGCAGCAGCAGCAGCCGCCGCTACCCGCCCTTAGCGATGCGATGCCTGCCTGCCTGCCTGCCTTCCTGCCATATCTACATAGACGGTGTAGAGCATCTCCCTAAACGCGGCTATACTACTTGCTCAAAGCAAATATCCATAACGCGTGCTTGTAGCTTCTTTATAAACTTCCAAAAACTCCTTACGCTGATTCGTGAACATTTGATTGGCTAATACCCCAATTTGTGATACATCTCTACGTTGCGCGAATAAGACTAGATATTGCGTATTTAACGACACATCGCGCATGTATCTATTTTTGAAAAATAGATTCTGATTGATGAAGAACACGCTTATGTTAAGATGGTGGGAGAATACTGTAAATGTCTCGGCAAACGTTTTATCCATCTCCAACATGAGATCGTCAATTACAATGATTGTATGTTCATTACAATGATTGTATGTTCATATACGCCTTTGTGGAACAAAATATCATCTTGGTACTCGTTGAACACTGATTGATACGTCGAATAGCACCATATAACTTTATGCACAAATTTCGAGAACATCTCGCCCTTTTCTTTAATGATTTTAAGCATAAACACAGTTTTACCACATCCTGTAGGTCCAGATATAATACATGTGGATGGGCTCGTGAATCTGAATTTTTCTACAGAGTCCATTTCTAACACGTCACACTCCTAAGTGGGTCATTTACAAAATATTACAAATTTTGAGTGCTGTTCCTTATATTTCTTCTCCCACAGAACCGTGAATGACGATGAGGTAGAGCAGCCCATCATTACGGATGACCTCGACGACAGTGTAGTTGTGATCTCCTCCCCTGAACCCTCACCAGCGATACCGGTAACACGTCCAAAGCGGAGGTATGAGATACCCACGTCAGGTATAAAGCGACCGAAATACGCGCCTGTTGCACCAGTAATAGATCCCCAACCCTCAACCTCTTACGCAACAACCCCCCCAGCAGCACCTAATATATCCCCTTATTCATCCGCCGCCCCCCGTTCTGTTAAGTCTACAATAATAGAGCCCCAACCATCAACCTCCTACGCAACAGGCCCCCCATCAGCAGCACCTTCCGCTAATATACCCCCTAATTCATCCGCCGCCCCCCGTTCTGTTGAGGAAGATATAACGCTCGAATTGGTGCGCTCCGCAGCCCCCACCCCAGCCTTGACTAGAAATCGGTATAGAGTTAGGGTCGACCCTAGAGTCATGTATAGCAATGGTATTGAGCGCGGACTACGCCGGGTTGTAGAGCGTATTATAGAGTTTGCTCTTCAGAATCGCGACGAGCGTGAAGTCAGGACGAGTCTGTCCTTTGGATTCGGGTCAGATGACGGTGATGTAGACGATTATTGGGTGATAGTGCCATTTAGACGTTTGGCGGCTGAAGATGTAGAATATATATTAGGACGTATAATGCAAGCCGCCCAAAGTAGTATAGCCTTCAATATGGACAACTTCACGGTAAATATTGACCATGTATACCGTGTGCGGGTCATAGTGCCATACCGTATACTCTTAACCTCAATTCTCAAGCTATTTATAGACGGCATATAAACGTCGATCGTGGTTGCGGCTTTATAGCAGTACTCTTAGACACGTATGTTTACTGTACAAAATACACGAACTCAAAAAATTTGGTTGCTACAGTCGTGGAGCGTGTCCGTAAACTAGCTGTAGACTGTGAACTTGAATTTGACTGTAATATGGGTCCTGAAGAGCTGAGAAGGGGTAGAACAGGAAATGAATGTCCGCATAGTTGTGTTTGGGTTGGATGATCGTCGTAGGACTGTGTATGTTTTTAAAAGCTGTGTGAGAGATCGTACAAGGCCCCTACTTATTTTAGGATTGTCAGGGACAACGTATCTCCCCATCCGTAATATAAGGTGGCTTTACGCGAGTTATGACAAAAGTCGAAAATATGGGAGACATCATGATTGTGTAAGGGGTGCCTCGAGTTTGCGGATGATATAGTGAGACATTGTAAAGAATGTCACATGGTATGTGAGCAGTGTAAAAGCACCAAATGTGAAAGCCGTGTAGTTGAAGCTGAGAAGAGAGACTGTGAGTGTGTAGACGCACATTTTTCAATAATAGCTGTTTTGATTTCCATAAATCAATTGGCACGTGCAGGAAAATGAGAATCTGTGAATGTGGTATGTTTCACACAATGGATAATTGGGGAAAATTTAAGCACAAGTGTGACGTAATTCACTGTCCTACATGCCAGGAGGATATAAGGCGGATGGAGTAAAGCATGTATGTTATATGAAAGATGCTAAGCCTAAAAATAACCCTTGTATAACTGTATACTACGATATAGAAACATATACGAACGCTGAAACCAGAGGTAATTCCACATTTACTTGTGAGCCAGACTATCTGTGATGAGCGTATGGATATCGAATGTGACGAGTGCCCCAATTGGTAAACGGACAAACTTTTTAAAACGAATGTCAGCGATAGTCCTGTGAAACTATTTGTGTCCTATATTGTCAAGTTAGCCGACAAGTTCAAAAAAATGAATGTGTATATTCTCGCCCATAACGGGGCAAAGTTTGACACGCAGTTCCTTTATAAGGAGTTGCTTGAACACGAATCCTCTGAGATATTTACAGGTGATCCATTGAAAAGAGGCAACAAATTAATACAGATGCAGATAAGAGGCAATGTACAATTTAAAGATACTTTATTATTCACACCTTGTAAATTAGCAAAGCTACCAAGGTGATGGGAGTAGCAGCTGAAGTTCCAAAGGATACTTCCCTTACACTTTCCTCACCAGCGAGACTTTAAACTACGTAGGCCCACCACCCCCCAAACATTATTTTGACTGTATGGATGAACGTGAAGACTTTGATCGATACTACGACAGTTTTAATGAAAGTAACCCTTATAATATAGCTGATGAATGTGAGCGTTATTGCGTGAATGATGTGCGCGTGCTTAGAGTATGTTTCCAGGCCTTTAGAAGGATGTACATAGCCCGTTTCAAGTGCGATCCACTGCAAGTCGCAACCACCATCGCATCATTATGTTTTACGGTGTTCAAGAATAACTTCATGCCGAAAGACACCTTAGCCATTATTCACCGAAACAATTCCCGCAGTTACGGGCACAAGGCTATTTACTGGCTCATACACCTACAGCAACAGACAGGTGTATACATAAAGCACGCCCGCAACACGGGTGAAGTACCCATTAAGATTAATGGACGTGTTTTTTGGGTTGATGGGTTAAGTGAAAACCGTGTCACTGGTGTGAAGACTGTGTACTCCTTTAACGGTTGCTGGTGGCATGGATGCCCCCGTCCTGAGTGCGGAATCACCGGAGATATCCACGGTAGGTCTCCTGCCGACTGTCTTGCATCGACCCGCACCCGCGATCAACTTATAGGATCACAGTTCACTCACAAAGTCTTGTGGGAGCATGAATATGATGCACGGATGGAGACAGACGAGGTGTACCGTGAGGAAATAAAAACGATCAAGCGTTCAATGGTGCTGGATCCTCTCAAATGTGGGTGATAGCTTGTTTGGAGGACGTACAAATCCTTTCAGACTATACTTTCCACCTACGGAGGGCGTGAAGCCATTACTACGATTTCTGTTCTTTATACCCGTACGTGATGAAGAGCAATCCGTACCCCGTGGGCGCTCCTGAGAAACTGGTGGGACCTAGCCTACCCTCCATCAATGAATTTTCAAAAAATTTGAATGATCGTTACTTGGGCTCTCTTTCGTAGACGTACTCCCCCCACGCAATTTATGGATGCCGATCTTACCTGTCGTTATCGACGACAAGCTCATGTTTCCCCTGTGCGTGAAGTGCGCGGAAGAGGATAACGGCGAATGTAACCATATACCCCACCAGCGTAGAAGATCAGAGGCGTATATACAAGTCCTGAGTTGGCCCTAGCCGTGCGCCATGGTTATAGAATACTGAAGATACATGGGTGGAGGTTTCAGAAGCTACCCAACCTTTTCACACCATATATAACACCTTTTTGAAGGATAAGGTTGAGGCATCAGGGTATCCGCGAGGAGTTGATACCGAAGATGAAAAGTCTGCCTATATTCAACGTTACCGCGACCGCGAAGGTATACAACTTGATCGTGTCCAAATTGTAAAGAATCCTGGCAAGCACTTTAGTGCAAAGTTGTGTCTAAACAGTCTATGGGGAAAATTTGCGCAGAATACCGGCAGAGGGAGCATTCATTTGGCACAAAGTTTATAGCGATGTCTGGGATTATGCCAATGCCCCGATAAAGAGGTCATGGAGATCGTAAATGTGGGTAATACTTACGTAATAAAGTACAACAACACTGAATTTGCCACAGATACCTCAAGGGTTACAAACATACCTGTGGCCAGCTTCACAACAGCCTACGCCCGTATAAAACTTTGGGGTCTATTGCATTCTCTTGGGCGGAGAGTATGTATGCCGATACAGATAGCGTGATATTCACAGAGAGGGAGGGTGAATACATGCCCACTATTGGGGAGTTCCTCGGCGAGCTCACTGATGAGATCAAGGATGAGTATGGGGACAACGCATACGCCGACTCTTTTGCCTCAACAGGACCTAAGACTTATGGGGTACGGGTCAGGGTGGGGGAGGAAATGAAATATACGTGAAGGCAAAGGGTATTACGCTTAACCATGCGAATCGGGAGGTGTTAACTTTGAGTCGTTGAAGGATCTAGTATGTTTGGACGATGATGAACAACCTCCCCAACTAATTGTAGGCACCCACAATTTTCGGGCGCAGAAGCTGGGGGTCGTGAAGGAACTTAGGGGTACGATGGTGTGCCGTAACACCTATAGGAAACGTTACCAGTTACCTGGTACCTATGATACCGTACCCTTTGGATACCAATGATGCTTCTAACTCACACGTCTTGTATATAATCGTATCTATTTGTAAATATATATATATATATAACTTGAATATCGTTTATTAAATCGTATTTGTAAATATATATAACTTGAATATCGTTATTAAATAAATCATGTTTCAAATAGCGTTTCACTTTCTCCTTTGTGTGTGTGTGTTGTGTGTGGTGTGTGTGTGTGTGTGTGTGTGGTGTGAAAGTTCTAAGCTCCGCCCACTGTAAGACCGTGAGTCATGCTACTATCTGGGAATCCCTGCGTGGTCAGTCGACCGCAGTAAGCCCGAGAGATCAGACGTGTATTCAGATCAGACGTGTATTCAAATGGCTACCTTTACTATTGCTTGTACAACGTTTACGAAATGGTATTCAGTAAAGTGCGAGGATGCGGTGGATACCGAAAAACTTCCTATTCCTCCCTCCTATGCCTCTTTTAAAAACACATTGTGCGAAGCTCCAAGATGTACAAATACTCTACGGATGTTCTGGTGAGACCGTTGAAGGCTTTCGTTGCACAGACGATGTGCTGAAGTATACTGCAGAGCTAAACTTTATAAAGTCTCACATACACCGTGAAGTAAAAGAAACAACGCGTGCAGAAGAGAAGCAGCAGGTATGGATAATGAGTCTTGCTGATGGGTGGTGTGACAAGCGGTATTACGTCATGCTACACCATGTCGATTACTCATACCCTACGACTGAAAATGTGAATCTCGTGATCATGGACAATCTTAAGTATTTTTTATCACTATATTAACGTATATCATGATGAGGTTCGTAGTGAGGTTGTGGCTAGTGCCCTGCGTGAATTTTTAACAGAGTTTAGAGACGAGTATCGTTTGATGGCAGAAAGGAAAAATATGAACATATGTTCCTCTCAAATAGTCGCCGGAGTGTGGAGATGTTTAGTAAAACATAAAATGTTCCTAGTTCTTACCCAAACTGTCTGGTGCGTAGGCTGGTAGTGATATTCTTGTACCGAAATATGTACAACAATTCGACTCGCAGTCATACGAACAAGCCCATTCACGTATCATCGAGTCAGCTGACCGTCGAACCATTCCTGCCTACCTGCGTGCCTCACACGGCTCATAGTTATCTCAGAGCTTGAGCCGAGTGGACGTGCGCTCCTCGAATACGATGGAACTTCCTTTGAGCAGCATTCTCAACGCCTCGTACGATGTGTCCGTGACGAAATCGTTGCGCGTGCTCAGGCGTAATTCCGGTACCATTAGCTATGTACTGGAAACGGAATGTAGACCGACAAACAAACGGGTTTATTTAAGTATCGAGGAGATGAATAGAATCTTTGTGATAGTTGAGAAGTGGAGTGAAGATCGTTATAAAATACCTGTTAACGTAGGTACAAGAAGAGAGCAGATTAGTGACGCACCCTCATACGCCGTTGTATGTACGTTGTGTATAAATAACGATCGGCCGTGCATTGATATACGGCTGATGTGGAAGAATGCTTCTGATAATAACGCTCTTGTTCCTACGCGAAACCGTTTCATCCTCGACAGAATGTTTGAAATCGTCGGATTCCGTAAACTGAAACCTATATTAGACGCGCGTGTTACGGACATGCTTTATTTTGATACAGTACTTGAATACGCCTACACCGCTCTGCTCGATGGGTTTACCGAGTGTAGGGCTGGTGAGAATGGTCTAGAGCTGGACATTTATTTAAAAAGTTTAGACTCTTTGAAATACCATGAACTTTGGTACAAAGCAATTGATCGGTACAAGGCTGAGCTCGCCTACACCGTTCACCCTGAAGAACTATTTCTTTATATAACGCGCAGTTGTCGTAACGATTTAGAAGATTATTTCAATTGCCGCTATGTTGAGTGAGTTCACGATTGAAAAGCTCGAGTCGGTAGAAATAAACCCTCGATTGGAAAAGCGTGTTTATAAACTTGTGTTTAATAATGTAGCTAACGATGAACTCTTTGTGCGTGCTTTTGATTGTATTCTAGACGTATTTAAAGATGACTTACCAACCGGTTGTAAAGTGGGAACAAAAATAGTACTGAACGATATGAAAGCCCTTCATATCGAGTACAGGCTTCCCTATACTTTAAGCGGTGAAATATTATTAAGCCGCATATACTGCGTAATGCAGAGCAATAATGATGTAATTGTAAACTCGATTAAGACCGAGTTTAGTATTTTGAAAAAAAAAGTGAATTGTATTTATATATATATTTTGCTTGACATTTCTCCTGTACTGATTATACGCATATTTCTATTGATTTGTGTTTATATATATATTTTGCGTGATATTTCTCCTGTACTGTTATGTACATATTTCTATTGAAGTGTATATTTATTTGGAATGTATATTTATTTTATATATATCCATAATTGTGTGTATATATTTCCTGTACTGTTATATGCATATTCCTCAATTGAAATGTATATTTATTTTCTATATATTTATAATAAACAGAATGATGCAATGCAGGGCCGGATTAAGACCTTTAGAGGCCCTAAGCACTTAAAAGATTTTGGTGCCCCATATATATGTAATTCAAAATATAAACAAAAATAAACCATAAATAAATTTTATTTTTGAAATGAAACAAAACTTACAGTAAGATGGAAAATAATGTTTATTTTTGTATACTTCCACTTCATTTATATTTGAAAAGTTTTCTCCTACTTTTTTTAATTGCAAAGTCTTTGATCAGATCCTCAAAACTAATCTTACGTAACACATCTGCTTCTATACTTAGTAGAGATAAGACATCCAGCCTGCCTTGTTGCATAGTTGTTCTGTTGGTATTTTTAATATACTTCAACTGAGAAAATGAACGCTCAGCTGAGCAATTTGTGACCATTAATGTCACACTCAATATTGTCTTCTACAATTATTTTATAAAGTTCAGCATGACTGAATCTTGTTTTTACATTTACTATAGCACACGAAAATATTTAATCTATATGTATTTTTAATATGGCGCTCAAAGATTTGATATAAACAAAATAATAACGCAAAGCGTAAAGTGTGTGATTACAACGAAATATATTTATTCTCTCAAAAGGGTTGTTGTTCACTACAAATTCAAACAATGAAAAAAAATAAATACTATATATGAATATATATAATTCAGTTTTCAACAGCTTATAGGCTATAAGCCGCGATTATAATAGTATAATAAATCCATGGTAAATCCGACAATGGAAAATTTCTGTGGTGCCCCCCTTCCCTTGATGCCCTAAGCACGGGCTTATTTTGCTTAATGGTTAATCCGGCCCTGATGCAATGTTGTTTTACTTAATTGTTACGCCTTCTAAACCTACTACCGGTATTCTTTTAAGAAATATAATAATGTATACAGTGGTATTGCGGTATCTGGCAACATTTACGCCTTCTAAGCCAACTGGCTGATTAGGAGTCTATAATAATGCTAAAAAGTGGTATCTAGCAACTCAGTCTTCGATTAGAGAATACATGGCGCTATCTGGCAACTCAAGCCATTTACAGCCAACTGGCTGATTAGGAGTCTATAATAATGTATACAATGGTATCTGGCAACTCAGTCTTCGATTAGAGAATACATGGCGCTATCTGGCAACTCAAGCCATTTACGCCAACTGGCTGATTAGGCGTATATAATAATGTATACAATAATACTGCTAAAAAGAGGTATCTGGCAACTCAAGCCATTTACAGCCAACTGGCTGATTAGGAGTCTATAATAATGTATACAATGGTATCGCTAAAAAGAGGTATCTGGCAACTCAAGCCATTTACAGCCAACTGGCTGATTAGGAGTCTATAATAATGTATACAATGGTATCTGGCAACTCAGTCTTCGATTAGAGAATATATGGCGCTATCTGGCAACTCAAGCCATTTACGCCAACTGGCTGATTAGGAGCCTATAAAACAACGCCTACTCGGCTGAAGTCTTAATGTGCACTTGGCTCCTGCCAGGTGAACACCTCTCCTCCTCCTTTCTCTCCTCCTTCTTTCTCTTGGGGGATAACGCCGCCTCCAAGTTTTCCTTGTTGCACCTGCAGCATCCCCCCCTTTGGGGGAATTTTTTCTTTTTCTTTTTTTTCTTTTTCTGCAACCCTCACCCCCCTTTGCAACACCCCACCCCCTTTTCAACATTGCATAATAACCTGCAACATTCTTGCACTCTCCCCTTTTGCGGCTATACTACTGGTGTATATATATAGCCATCTCATAATTGTAAGGTTTGTGAAAAATTCATTTAATTTAGAGCTAGCATTTTTGGGCTCTTGTGGCAACATTTTTTTGGGGCGCTCCGCGTCCTTCCTACTCGTTTGTTGAATGCGACACTTACAGGGCGTTGTCTTATAGAGAGCTCTCTTACAATTCAGTTTGGTTGTTTAGATACAGATTGTTGCATCGTGCAATGGTGCAGGTTGTGTTGTCGTTGCAAGGTTTAGAAAGAAAACCATAAATAGTGCCCCTTTTGTTTATTATCTTAATTTTATTCAACTGAGGCCTAAGGTAGGCCTACATCGAGTCAGCAACCCTGAGGTGGGACCTAATAGGACCTCCAAGTCCGCAAGTTTTTAGTCTAGCTTAACTTGGGCTGTAGGTTAAACTGGCCCTTCAGAGCTTGGCCGTTCACGGCTCAGCTGGGATTCTGAACCCAATAAAAAAAAAAATTATTTGCTGATTTTTCAAAGTTCGTTGACTCTTCTCTCGAAGTAATTTTCACGAGTCAGCACTGATAAATGTTGAACACGAAATAATAAATTTGGTTTTCTTGTTATGCAGGCCCGATGCTTACATGTTGGTTCTATGTATGTATGGCAATTATTTTCATTCCCAATAGGCTATGTCGCCAATCCCGAGGCAATTTTGTAGATATTTAATTAAATTAATTAATAATTTATGTTTAATTAAGAAGTAAAGGTACCACATACGATACCATGATGTAAACGTGTATAGTTTTTCCATAGCATCCTCCATTGGCCCAAACAAATGGAAGTCTGAAGGTGCCAGATCCGGGCTGTATGGAGGGTGGGGTAACACAGTCAGGCGCATTTTTGTGATGGCCTCTCTTGTTTGCAAACTATTGTGTGGTCTTGCGTTATCGTGCAAAAGAAGGACGTCTTCCAGTTTTCTCTCAGTTCGAACTCGCTTTATACGTCTCTGGAGTCTCTGTAGGGTAGCAATATATGCCTCTGAGTTGATTGTTTGCCCTTTCTTCATAATGTCCAACAGAATCACCCCTTTCATGTCCCAGAAGATGGTGGCCATAACCTTTCCTGCAGAGGGAGCCATTTTGAACTTTTTCTTGCGTGGGGAGTCTGCATATGCCACTCCAGTGATTGGCGTTTTGTTTCAGGTTCAAAGTGGTGTACCCAAGTCTCATTCCCAGTCACAATTCGTGAAAGGAAGTCATCCCCTTCTGTCTCGTATCGAACCAACGACTCAGAAGCAATTTCTCTTCTTTGGGCTTTGTGATCTTCAGTCAGTTCGCGAGGAACAAACCGTGAACACACTGTGAAGTATCCCAGTTGCTGAATTATCGTATTCATACTTCCTTCATTAATTCCTAGCTCCAGTGATAGCTCCTTGTATGTGACAAGCCGATTTGATCGAATGATGCTGTTAGCACGTTGCACACAGTGGTGTAGTGCGGGGGGTAACGCAAGGTAACGGCGTTACCCCACTGGTTTTATTTTACTTTATATTTTTTATATTTTTGCTGTTTCTACTGAACATTTTTGTAATACATACTCTTTTTGGGAATGTACCTAAAATGTAAAAACGCTGTAGAATTTTATAGAAACTCTATATAAGAAATATTGTTGTTGCGTTATCCCACTGAAGAAATTACGACTACACCACTGGTTGCACAGTGTGAGATGTCACAGCCGATACCGAGCGAACGCTGCGTGGCTCATCATCGAGGCTGGTTCTCCCTCTCTCCGATGATCTCACACGTTTAGACCAGCGTCCAACTGTGCTTCGATCAACAGCAGCATCTCCGTAAACGTTTTGTAGACGTTTGTAAATATTTCCAACTGTTTCCTTCTCTGCGGTTAAGAACTCGATAACAGCTCTCTGTTTACGACGCCCATCACTGTCAGACGCCATTTTCGAAACTGCATTAATCATCGGTTTTATACAAGGGCGTTTGAAAGCAGTTTTATACAAGGAGGGGAGGTTCAAACTGGAAAAATTCGGTTATGTGAAGCGCAGAAAGTTCAAACTTACGGCCCAACACACATTTCGGCACCATGGCCTATTATTTAGCTAAGAAAAAAGGGTGGGGCAAAATATATTGAGTGCCCCTAGTAATATTGTAATTTTTAAGAATATTAATTAATTAAGAAATTTTAAATTAAATACATAATTTTCTAAAAATTTTGTACGTTGAAATTACTTAATAAAATTTACTTGGTTCATCCTCATTTTAAAAATGTATATACCTATTTGGCAACTCAGTGTGTTTGAAGGGCAGGCAATTTTACAAGAGTAATCCCTAGGCATATATATATATATATATATATACACACAGTATATATACACACAGGGTGTTTGAAAACTTTCTGTACAAATTGTAATGGGGGATAGGCAACACCAAGACAAACCCTTTTCGTCTATGAGTGTATGTCCGCTGACGTCACCATTCGGCGCGAGAGGGCGCCGCTGCAATTGGCTAAAAGGTGAAGTGGGCTAGACTCGCGCTTGCCGCGGGCATTCTTAAATCGGACGTAGTACGCGTAACATGGAGCGCTTCACGACTGCTGACATGCATATGGTGTATGGGGCTGCCAATGGAAACGGAAGAGCTGCTGTGAGGTTGTACCGACAGCGCTTCCCAAACAGACGTGTGCCAAACCACCAAACGTTTGCGCATTTGCAGCGGCGACTGCGAGAAACTGGAACATTCCATGCAAACATGCATGACTATGGAAAATTTGGGAGTACCGAAATGGAAGACCCACCTAATCTTGGATAAGCCATATTGACATTAAAATAAATAATAATAATAAAAAATAACTCAGAAGGAGAACATGAACTCTTGCTGAGAAAAATTAAAAAGACACCAACGAAGAAACAAATATGGGATGAAAAGAAAAAAGATCCCATGGCTAGAAATAGCAACACGGTTTTAAGAAGAAGAAGAAAAAGATCGGAATAAGCAGAATAAGAGGGCGAGAAGCTGAATAAGCATAAGCGGATTAAGCATAGGAACAGCGACGGAAAAAGCCGGAATAAAAATGTTTTAGTGGTGTCAAGAGATAAAATTCATAACAGTTTCAAGGTAAGAAGTTCATAAATTTCCCTTCGGTTATTAAATTTAGGTTAAATAAGCTGACATTTCAGCTGTAATTGTTTAACAAAAGAGTATGGAAGTCCTGTTTATGGACAAATAGTTAGGCTGGTTCATCTTTGGCCTAGGTCTTCCATCTTCAACGTAGCCTAGGTTGTGTTTAGGCTAATCTGGTTCGAGCAGGACCTATTTTTTCCATATCTAAAATGGTGGCCCGTGTGGGGAAGGGTTATTTGCTGTGAAAACCTTAACCTTGAATAAAATAAAATAAAATAAATTAAAAAAAAAAAAAAAAAAATTACGCCTTATAAAACATTTTGACATCTGAACAGAATTTATTCCATGTTTGGCTTTTTCAAATACTTACTACATATAAATAATAATAAATTACGAAGCCCTAACTAAAAATAAAAATAAGAAATAATTCAAATGCTTCAAAACTTATCATTTGGTCATAAATGTGGTAAAATTCTAGAATAAGGGTAATCAGAAGCCTAGCCTATTTAACCAAAATAAAGCTTATTTATAGAGTTGAAAGGGTTTTAGGATTTTGGGAACTTAATTTTGGAAAAATAAAATAAACAAAATATGGCTGAATGTGAAGCAATTGAGGCAAAGATTAAATCATTAAAAAGGAAGAGATCAGCAAGGAAGGGAGTCATTACCAGGCTTTTAACTACCTTTAATAGCAAAGAAAATCCAAATAAAAGGGATTATGATACTATTTTGGGTGGTTTAAATAGAATAAAACAGGAAATAATAATTATAGACGAGGAAATTGTTACAGAAACTGATGCGTTAAATGTTGGTGAAGAGACATATACAGCACTTTTGTGTGAACAAGAACAGAATATTTTTGAAATAGATTCTCACATAAATGAATTATATGCTGCTTTAGATAACACTAGGCAACAAAGATTTTGTTACAGAAGACCAAATAGGTGCTCCTAGCTAATTTCGGTATGCTGATTTCAAATCTATAATTAGATTTTTTCTATCACGTCTAGATTTTGTGTAAAATGCAAATCACTTTTAGTAAAATTTTCTACCACGTCCAGATTTTGGTTTTAATCGGCTTAATGCCAGTAATATGAAACTTGCTTTTCAAGGTTAAAGCAATTTTTTTTGCCAACTATATACAAATTCGAACAATTTTGATAAATAAAATTTATCCCGAGTTGGCAACACTGAGTCAAGAGCATAGTAACGGGCGACGGCCCAACGGTCAGTCGCTACGTGACAGTCAAGCAGAACGGTTGTTGAAGCTCTCTGCTGATGAGCAAGTGACAGGTTGTGGTGACTTGTGTGTTTTTATAGCATTTGTTTTGTACTACGGTGTGTATTTCTTTTATTTTGCACATCGTAATAATTACTTTCTACGTTTTTTCAGATATTGTATGGTAATTCAAAATGGCATCAAATAGACGTGCTTGTGTAAATCACCCAGACAACTTCTGCTTTGTCTGTGGACAATATACACCTAAGCCACAACGTAGAAACATAACAACAAAGATTAAACTTGCCTACAAGTGTTATTTTGACTGTAAGTTAGGAGACCAACAGAGGGACTGGGCACCACATATTTGCTGTGCACAGTGCAATGCAATGTTAATAGCTTGGATGAATGGTAAAGAAAAGCTATGCCGTTCTCAGTCCCCATGGTTTGGCGTGAGCCGAAAAATCACTTCAATGATTGTTATTTTTGTTTGACAAAGATTGCTGGTTTCACAAAGAAAAACAAATCAAAGATCACGTACCCAAACTGCGAATCAGCAATGAAACCAGTACCACATGAAACAAATCCACCACCAGTTCCACCAGCAACGATAACAGACAGCAGTTCATCTGAAGATTCTGCTAGTGATATAGAAACAGGGAAAGATGGCATATATGTTCCAGATGCAAATATTTCCCCACATTTGTTAAGTCAAGCGGAGTTAAATGACTTAGTGCGCGATTTGGAATTACCAAAAGAAAAGGCAGAGTTGCTTGGTTCAAGACTTCAAGAATTTAATCTTCTCCAACCAAACACCAAAGTTTCCCATTTCCGCCATCGCCATTTGCAGTTTTCATCATTTTACTTACAGGAAGAAAACGTTTGTTTCTGCCACGATATCAGTGGTCTGATGCAAGGGATTGGCTGTCGCTATGATCCAAAAGAATGGAGACTGTTCATTGACTCTAGTAAAGCTAGCCTTAAAGCTGTATTACTGCACAACGGCAATGAAAAACCTTCAATACCTGTAGCACATGCCACTGGCCTTAATGAGACTTATGAATCGATGAAACTGCTGCTAAGACTCATCAAATATAAGGACCACACATGGAATATTTGTGGCGACCTTAAAGTTGTATCATTACTTCTTGGGTTACAGTTGGGCTACACAAAGCATATGTGCTTTTTGTGTCTATGGAACAGCAGAGATGACAAGAACCACTACAAAAAACATGATTGGCCATCTAGAACTGAACATGTTGTTGGTAAATACAATGTGAAACACCCAGCACTTATTGACCCTCAGAAAGTACATCTTCCACCACTTCACATTAAACTTGGCCTTATGAAAAATTTCGTGAAGGGTATGGATCATCAAGGTAGTGGTTTCCAATATTTAAAGGATAAATTCAAAGGAATATTGACAGATGCTAAGCTAGAAGCTGGAGTTTTCACTGGACCACAGATCCGCAGTGTCATCCACGACTCATCGTTTCCATCTAACCTAAATGAGAATGAACTAGGAGCATGGACATCTTTCGTTGAAGTTGTCAAAAATTTTCTTGGAAACCACAAAGCTGAAAACCACCGTAAACTCGTAGAAAACATGCTTAAATCTTATGAAATAATGGGATGCAGAATGTCTTTGAAAATTCATTTTTTACATTCTCATCTTGACTTCTTCCCGGCCAACCTTGGGGCTGTAAGTGACGAGCATGGTGAGCGCTTCCACCAACAGATCTCAGTTATGGAAAACAGATACCAAGGTAATTTCAACCCAAATATGATGGGAGATTATTGTTGGTTCCTGCAGAAGGAGAGCTCGTCATCCTACAAGCGACAAAGGAAGAGGACACACCAAAGTTTCACTTAAGAACAGGAATTTGCCTTTCAGTAGTAACAACAAAATACTAACGCGCTTTGGGTGGATGGTTGGGCGCAGGGGTGGTAACTCCGCCAGCGGAATTCCGCTGTCTGTCTTAAGCCAGAATAAAGGAGGAAAGACATCCCTGTTCACTAATTATTTAAGTATGCTTAACATAAAACGTGGCACGGAAAAGTAGCTTAGACGGCTTTCGTAATAGAAGCGGGTGAGAAAAAAATGAAAAATAGGGGTTTTCGGTTACACAAAATCTGGACGTGATAGAGAAATTTTGATATCAGATCTGAAATCAGCATCAGCGCGCTTTAGTAGGAATCAGTAGTTCACGTGTCTGTAACAAAAAAAAAGTTGAAATTTGTTGCCTAGTGTAATCTACCAAATAATTTAGAGGCTACAAATCAAAGTTTGATTGAGGCCTTCAGAAATGTATCCATTTCTAATGATGACAATAAACAACTAAAAGCCAAGTTACCAACATTACAAGTACCAATATTTGAGGGTGATCGAACAAAATTTCAGTCTTTTCTAGAAAAATTTGATAGTTTAATTGGCAACAAAGATTATATATCTGATGTTGACAAATTCAGTTATCTCCTTAATTATTTAAAGGGCCCAGCCCTAAAACTGGTTGATGCCTTACCGGCAATTGGCAGTTCATATAAAATAGCTCTCAAATTACTAGAAAGAAATTTCCTAAATAAAAAAGAAATAGTAAATGATTTAGCAATAAAATTAAAAAATATAAAACCAGCCAAGGATAACCATCAGGATCTGTACAATTTCTATTGTGAAATTGAATGCATGTTAGGTCATCTACAAAATAATGATAGATCTAGAGAAATCAGCATGGTTTATCCAAGCCATAATATTTGATTGTTTACCTACCCAAATTAGGGATATTTTCCAAAGAATAACGGGAAATACATACCCTACCCTTGATGAAATAAGGAATGAATTTCCAAATGTTTTGTCAATGTACAAATCTTCAAAGATTGATTCACAAACAAAGATTGATTCACAAACAAAGAAAATACAAACAAAACCACAACCACAACAAAAAGACAAATCAGAACAAAAAGTGATAGGTCTAACTCCTACACTACGAAATTTTAATGTTACGACAGAATTTGTACGTAAGTGTAAATTTTGTTCGGCTGATGATCACTATAGCACACGATGTACTAAATATGTAGACTTAGAATCCCGGATAAATAGGTGTTCTCAGTTAAACCTTTGTACTAAATGCACAGGTGCAGGACATACTAACAAAGACTGCAAAACAAAAATAAGATTCAAATGTGTTAATTGTGGAAGTTTAAATCATGTCTCTTGTCTTTGTGATTCATTTAAAAATTCAAATAAACAAAACCTAAAGAAAAATGAAAAAACATTTAATGGACATATATCAATAAATAATGTCAATAAAAATTCTAGTGTACTCCTACCTACAATAACCTTGGATTTAAAAAATAAAGAAGGTGGGACAACTCCTATAAGATGTCTAATAGATTCTTGTTCCCAACAAACATTTGTAGATCAATCATTAGTTAATCAATTAGGCCTACAAACTCATAAAAATGAACAAGAATTGTGTATAACATCATTTGTCAAAGAAAATGAACAGAAAGAAAAATATAATACAGTCAATTTAGATCTGGATATACCCACAGAGAATAAAACAACAAACATAGAAGTAGTAGTCATTGAACAAGTTGGTCAACAAAAATTTAAAATACCAAATTTAAAAGAAGTAATACAACAACTTAAAAAGCAATATAAAATTGCAGATAGAAATTTAAATGATGATATAATAGATAATGTTCAAATGTTAATTGGAGCTGATTATATTCACTTAATTCAGAAGGGCATAGTCAGAATAGGAGATGGGATTGCTCTAGATACTCACTGGGGTATAGCTCCACTGGGACACATAGATAAATATAAAATAACAATGAAAAATAAAAATATATGACTAACAAACTTGCCCTATTATGACAAGGTCTTACACAACTCAAATAATGACATAAATACTGAAATATTAAATAAATCATTAACAACTGAAGAATTAGATAAAGGTGTACAACAGCTCTGGCTATTAGAGTCAGTGGGGGTGCAAGATGGTGATCATACAGATGAAAATCAATTAATGGCTGAAAATTTTGAAAACACCATCATGTATGAAAATGGCCATTATTCAATTGAACTACCTTGGAAGATCAATAGTCCAAAATTAAATGATAATCTAAAGGTAGCTAAAGGTCATCTCTATAATTTGATGAAAAGATTAAAAAATGACAAGAGAATTAAAATGTATGATGATGTTTTCAAGGACCAGTTAGAAAAAGGCTTCATTGAAGAAGTTAAAGATCACCCCTTTAAAAAAGACAACTGCCATTATCTTACTCACACAGGAGTCTATAGAAAGGATGCACCCACAACAAAACTTAGAGTTGTGTATAACTGTAGTCTTAAAGATGGCAATAAGCATAGCTTGAATGACTGTCTCATAGAGGGGCCTAATCTTATTTCAGACCTTGTAAAAATCCTTCTAAGATTTAGATTAGATGACTATGCAGTTCAAAGTGATATAAGCAAAGCTTTTTTGAGAATTCATCTGAAAAATAACTATGACAAAGATCAACTAAGATTCTTGTGGTTTAATGATCCATATGACTTAAATAAAGGGTTTAAAACATTTAAATTTAATGTGGTTTTGTTTGGAGCAAATGCAAGTCCTAGTTTACTGGCTTTAACCATCAAACATCACTTAAATTTGTATGATGAAAATGATTTAACTGTTCAGTTCTTGAAAGATCACTTCTATGTAGATAACCTTGTAGGATCAACCAAAACAGAGTCAGAATTAAATGAAGTTTACATAAAAGCAGATAAAATAATGAAAGAAGGTAATTTTGAATTAAGAGAGTGGATCACAAATAATGAGAGACTAAATCAAAAAATAAAATCAGAAGACAAAGGATTAACAGAACCAACAAACAGGGTGAAAACATTAGGCATGATCTGGGATTTGAACTCAGATTCTAAAGTTCATGACTCACTCTGCACAAAAGGCTACACCTTAGATACAACAGCTAACACAAAAAGAAAGATCTTATCCGAAAGTTCAAAAATATTTGATCCTATGGGTTTACTCCTTCCTTCTACTATCAGATCCAGGGTTCTTTTACAAGAATTTTGGAAACAGAAAGTAGACTGGGATGATCCTATAACCAATAAACAACAAGATAGCTGGAAAAGGTTAGCTAAAGATCTCAATAAATTACAAAACATAAATATTCCCAGAGTTTGTGGACACAGAGATACACCTCAAACCTTGCATGTATTTGGTGATGCCAGTGAAAAGGTGTATGGCTGTTGCGCTTACCTTGTAGGTGAGGATGGCAGCCATTTGATCTATGCCAAGGGGAAAGTAACACCCTTAAAACAAAAGAAAACTATTCCTCAGCTTGAACTACTTGCGGGTTATCTAGCTGTAAAAATAACAGTATTTCTCCATGAAGTCTATTATGATGTAAACATCACAACTACATATATTTGGCTTGACAGTCAAATCTGCTTGGCATGGATCAACTCTGATGAGTTAAACTCAAAAAACATCTTTGTCCGTAACAGATTAAGAGACATTAAAGAAGCTAGACAAAATTTGGACATAACCTTCAGATACATTCCAACAAAACAAAATCCTGCAGACTTTCTCACAAGAGGATTATCCTGTAAATTACTAAAATCCAACAAAAATTGGTTTCATGGACCTGAATTCATTCAGGATGAAACAATGTGGCCAGCAGAACAAATTAATGTAAAACTTAACATGATAACCACAAATAAAGTTGAGCCACTATTAGATTATAACAGTTATTCTGACTTTGGCAAACTTGTAAGGGTAACATCTTACTGTCTCAGATTCATTCACAACTGTTTAAAGAAAATAAATAAACAAAGAAATAATGATAATGAAATGTATACAAGTCTAGCTACCAAATATTGGATTAACCACATACAACAAACAGAATACAAAAATGAAATAGATTTTTTAACAATTGGTAAACAAATGAACAAAGTACCCTCTGTGGTAATAAACTTGAATCTTTACATTGACAAAGATGGCTTATTAAGATGTAAGGGTAGATTAAACAAATCACAAATCACATATAACAGTAAACAACCCCTTCTTCTTCCTAGGTTCCATCACATTACAACCCTAATTATTAGAGAGAAACACAATGAACTTTATCACATGGGCGTTCCACAAACATTAAATGCCATTAGAAAGTTGTATTGGATACCCAAAGGCAGAATGACTGTAAAGACAGTTTTGAATAACTGTGTCACCTGCAAAAGGATTCATTCCAGATCTTTCAGGAAGACCAATCCTCCTGATTTGCCAACAGAGAGAGTCACCTTTAATAGGCCTTTTGAAACAGTTGGCATAGACTATACAGGAAGTTTGACTGTTGGTCTGGGAACAACAGAACAAAAAATGTACATCATACTTTACACATGTTCATCTTCTAGAGCAGTCAGCTTAGATAGTGAGTGATCTCTCCGCAGAATCATTTGTCTATAGCTTTAGAAGATTTTGTGCTAAGCATTCTGTACCCAAAATTGTTTGGACAGATAATGCAACCTATTTCAAGGCTGGTGAAAACCAAATAAATGACATATTACAAAATTCACATACCATAACATATCTACAAAATAACAAAATAAAATGGAAATACATCCCTGTTGCATCACCATGGTATGGAGCAATCTGGGAAAGGAATATCCAAACAATAAAGAATTGCCTAAAGAAATCAATAGGTAAAAAACAAATTGAATTCTTTGAACTTCTCACTCTCATTAGTGAAATTGAGAATGTTGTCAATAACAGACCTCTTACTTATGTAGGGGATAATATTAATGATGTAGAGCCTCTCACCCCAAATCATTTGATTAAGGGAGAAGTCATTAACCTTCTACCTGATTACAATATCTCCTTGGATGATCCACCTTGGAGTGATAATAATCATGATTTGCAAAATAGATTATCACAAATAACAAATATAAAAACAAAATTTAAAAAGCAATGGAGTGATGAATACCTTGTTGGGTTGAGAGAAAGACATAAATATATACAAAACAAAGACTGGGTTAATAAAATTAGGGTAGGAGATGTAGTTCTAATTAGACAAAATACACCAAGACAGTGTTGGCCATTAGGTAGAGTTTTAGAACTAAAAACTGGGGAAGATGGATTAACCAGGGTTGTAAAACTTAAAACTGCTTCAGGTGAAACTATAAGAGATGTATCACTCTTATACCCCCTAGAAGTAGGACCAACTACTGTTAACAAAAATGATCAAGATGATGAATCTATAATAGATTCTGATGATGATCAAAATTTGACCCAAACTATACCAAACCTAACCTGTTCAATAAATGATGTAACTAGTCCTACTACTACAATAACCTATACCACAAATAGTAGACCACAACGTTCAACTGCTCTACGAGCTAGGCAGATGTTACAACAAAAGATAAGGGCTGGAGTATTGTAATATTTCCTATGGAAAATAAACTAAAATGCAACACCCTTTCATTTTGAAAAGGGTGAGGACTTTATAAAATGCTACACTTTTTATATTAAAAAGTGAGGAAAAACAAAAATGGAATAACAAATAAAACATAAAATATAGGTAATCTAAGATGGGTTAACAAATATTAAAGAAAAAATTGGGTTTCACATGCAATTTTTCCTTTCTGGCTGGCCCCAATGTATGGAAAATTTGGGAGTACCGAAATGGAAGACCCACCTAATCTTGGATAAGCCATATTGACATTAAAATAAATAATAATAATAAAAAATAACTCAGAAGGAGAACATGAACTCTTGCTGAGAAAAATTAAAAAGACACCAACGAAGAAACAAATATGGGATGAAAAGAAAAAAGATCCCATGGCTAGAAATAGCAACACGGTTTTAAGAAGAAGAAGAAAAAGATCGGAATAAGCAGAATAAGAGGGCGAGAAGCTGAATAAGCATAAGCGGATTAAGCATAGAACAGCGACGGAAAAAGCCGGAATAAAAATGTTTTAGTGGTGTCAAGAGATAAAATTCATAACAGTTTCAAGGTAAGAAGTTCATAAATTTCCCTTCGGTTATTAAATTTAGGTTAAATAAGCTGACATTTCAGCTGTAATTGTTTAACAAAAGAGTATGGAAGTCCTGTTTATGGACAAATAGTTAGGCTGGTTCATCTTTGGCCTAGGTCTTCCATCTTCAACGTAGCCTAGGTTGTGTTTAGGCTAATCTGGTTGGAGCAGGACCTATTTTTTCCATAATGACACTGGTCGGGAGAGAAACGTGCGCACTCCTGACATGGAAGAAGAAATCCTACGGCGATTTGAGGACAATCCAAGCGCAAGCACGCGAGGTGTTGCACGTATCCTCGGTGTGACCCACGACCTGGTCTGGAGAGTGTTGCACGAGCAGCAACTTGCCATGGACGATACCCGCCCAAACATTGATTGCGAACCGTTCTTGATGAGCATGCACCCGTGTAGCATGTGGATTTGCGTGCGCCCACACGTGAGAATTGTGCATGTTAAACACACCCTCACGTGTGAAACAGGCCTCATCTGAGAACAGCACATAAGCCGGAAAATTAGGCTGCACCGCTGTCTGCTGCAGAAACCAGCGTGCAAATTCCACACGAAGAGGGTAATCCCGAGGTTGTAATGCCTGGACTCTCTGACGATGAAACGGATGTAACTGCTGCTCGTGCAACACTCTCCAGACCAGGTCGTGGTTCACACCGAGGATACGTGCAACACCTCGCGTGCTTGCGCTTGGATTGTCCTCAATCGCCGTAGGATTTCTTCTTCCATGTCAGGAGTGCGCACGTTTCTCTCCCGACCAGTGTCATGCATGTTTGCATGGAATGTTCCAGTTTCTCGCAGTCGCCGATGCAAATGCGCAAACGTTTGGTGGTTTGGCACACGTCTGTTTGGGAAGCGCTGTCGGTACAACCTCACAGCAGCTCTTCCGTTTCCATTGGCAGCCCCATACACCATATGCATGTCAGCCATCTCAGCAGTCGTGAAGCGCTCCATGTTACGCGTACTACGTCCGATTTAAGAATGCCGGCAAGCGCGAGTCTAGCCCACTTCACCTTTTAGCCAATTGCAGCGGCGCCCTCTCGCGCCGAATGGTGACGTCAGCGGACATACACTTATAGACGAAAAAGGTTGGTCTTGGTGTTGCCTATTCCCCATTACAATTTGTACAGAAAGTTTTCAAACACCCTGTATATATATATATATATCCCACAAAAAAGTACACCCAACTTTAGATTGTACTAACTCCTCCAAAAATTGAGATATTTTGGATCTGTTTGTTTGATTTAATATAGCAAATTATTCTTTGTTAACGTTCAAATTTATTCATGTTTAAACGATTTAGTGTTTAAGCATCTGCTTTTAACTGAAGGGTACAACAAAATGGATTGCGCAAAATTGGTCAATGAAAAAATAATGTGTGTGCTATCGATGTAATGAAAAGACAAATACATAATAATAGATACTTTAACATAATTTTAATAAGATACAAAGCAGAGTTTTCTTTATTCCTTATTGCAAAAGTTATGCTTAGTTTCGTTTTCTTTCAACATGACCGCCATTCCTATCGATACAAATCTGGAGTCGAGCTCTCATCTTCCCCATCACTTTTTGATAAGATCTGGATTGTCTTTTAACAAGTTGATTTCAGCTGTGATGCGAGTCCTCAAATCATCTAAATTGATAGGTTGTGATGCAAATACTCTATTTTTCAAATGACCCCATAAAAAGTAATCACACGGGGTCAAGTCAGGGCTTCTGGGGGGCCATTCAATGTCATGGCCTGTAGCAATTACTCTTTGGTGGAAGACTTCCTGCAAGCGTTCCTTCACAATAACTCTCCTGTGAGCAGGAGCTCCGTCTTGCACCCACCAAATACGATTAAATCGGTTTCCATAAGTAATACGTTTGTGGAAGGATTTCTCGGTCTATCATTTCTAGGTAAGCTTCACCATTTAGATTACCATCGTAAAAGACCGGGCCAATTACCGCTCCATTACCGCACAGTCCTACCCAGAGAGACAGTTTTTGTCTAGAGTTATTCTTTTCGTAGATATGATTGTCAGGTGGATGATTTTTTGGTGCATACTGACGGCAGATTTGTCTGTTCACTAGACCATTCATAAAAAAGGCCGCCTCATCTCCAACCACTAATTGTTCCGTGAATCTTTCTGGTTTTTCAAGAAACCACTGGGCAAATCTTAGGCGGCGAGGTAGATCTCCTTCAGTGAGTTGATGTCGAATTTCCATTCTGTATGGGTACAAATTCAAATCCTCACGAACTATTCGATGAAATGACATGCGTGAGAGTTCTGTACCATTTCGCCCGGTGGACACTTTTGGATGTCTCTCTAATAAATGCCGAACATGCTGAATGTTCTCGTCTGTTCTTGCCGTCTTCGGATGGCCTGAACGTCCTTTGTTCAAATTGAGGACCGTTCCTTCTTCTTTGTATTTCCGAACATTCTTCAAAATTGTATGTTTAGTTGGAGAAGCTCTATCGGGAAATGGCAGTTCGACGGTATTCTGAACTTGTTTTAAGCTTTTAGTTTGCAGATAAGTTGTGACCATGAGAACGCGCTGCCTTCGTGTAAACTGCATGATAAGGGTTTCAAAGTTATTTATAAATTTAGTAATTCAGATTCTTCATTTATATGTATGACTCGTATCTTAGATACAAAAGTTCGAATTATTTAAAAAAATATTTGCAATATCCTTCGACGTAAAAAGTAGCACATTGGTTAAAGCAAGAGGAGCTATCTGGCTGGGAGAAATGATCATTCCGCGCAACCCATTTTGCTGTACCCTTCAGTTAAAAGCAGATGCTTAAACACTAAATCGTTTAAAGATGAATAAATTTGAACGTTAACAAAGAATAATTTGCTATATTAAATCAAACAAACAGATCCAATAAATGCAAAAAACGTCACTTTTTTTTTTCTACGTGAAGGTCAAAATATGAAAATAAAAACCCACTCTAATAGACAGAGTTTATTTCCACGACAGTTTCGACGCCCACTGGCATCCTCCTCGGGTGGATACAGAAACACGAATGAACCAAAACAAGAGGGAAAAACAGTCCAGGGACCGACCGTTAAGAAATTCGCACCTAGGTTAGATTCCATTCTCCCGACACCGGAAGGGCATTTTCATTAAGTACATTCGCGCAAATTTAAAACTATCTTCCTGTTCTGAACATACAGATTCTATTATATTTTTCTTACATAATTATTGAATTTATTATTAATTTTATTACATTTAATATTGCATAATTATTTATTACAGAAATTATAAATTTATTATTACATTGGTTATTACATTATTGTTTATTATACAGAACTTATAAACCGAAAAACGAATGAAAAAAGCCGATTAGGAAACAATCCAGAGAAATTCGCACCTAGGTTAGATACCGTTCTCCCGACACTGGAAGGGCATTTTACTACAGGGTCCGCTTATAAGTACATTCCCACAAATTAAAACTATCTTCTTGTTCTATACATACAGATTCTAATATTTTGACATAATTACTGCATTATTATTACATTTACATTTTTTTTTTTTTTTTTTTTATTATTACCTTTACCCTAATTACTAAATTTATAATATTACCTTTATTATTACATCTGTTGCATTTATATTTAATTCCACATTTATTACTTCCATTATTACATTTACTAAAGGCGAGTAAGGAAGCATTCCAATCCAGAGACATTTAAGAAATTCACACTTAGGTACGAACACGTTCCCACGACTCCGTAAGTGATTTTTTGACCAAGAATCTCATTAAAGGGTCTAACTTATAAGTACCTTCGCACAAATTAAAATTATCTACTTTTTCTATACACACAGATTCTATTATTTTTCTTTTGACATAATTATTACATTTATAACGTACCTTACTTGATTCCCAATTTTGGCTGGCGTGATAAAAAATGGCATTATTAGTATTACAACTTCTGAAGGCATATTTGTGTTCTTTAATACGGGTTTCAATATTTCTTCCAGTTTCTCCCACGTATACTAAATCACAACTTTTACAGGGAATGCTGTAGACACAGGCTTGTTCCTCTTTTGCCACGTTATTCCTAACCAATTTACTTTTCACGGTAGACGAATATTTGAACGCCAAAGCAAACTTAAAATCTTTCGTCAACGGTTTTACTCTTTCTAAGCCGGCAATGTAAGACAAACTCACATATTGTTTTTGGTTAACTGAAGATTCCCGAGGGGCATAAAAAGATTTTCTGGCTTTAAAATACGCCTTTCTGATAAACCACTCGGGATATTTTAAATCCTTAAAAATGTTCCAAATCTTTGAATTTTCCGGGTCCAGCAAATGTGGGCTACAAATCCTGAGTGCTCTTAGAAACATGGAAGAAATAATTGAGCTTTTAACCCCTTCATCATGATATGAAAAGGTAATTGAAAAGGTAATTGTTTGTCGTTCTCCGATTCATATTTAAATTTAATAGAGGGAACAAGATTATTTAATGACTGAAAGAAAGTGTCAAAGTTGTTCCAGTGGTCAGGCCAAAATGAGAAAATATCATCTACATAACGAAACCAAATTAGATTCCTGGGACATATTGTTTGCAACAATTCCGACTCATAGTATTCCATGTATAATGTACTCAGTATTGGGGATAAAGGAGACCCCATTCCCATACCAAAACGTTGCAAATAAAATTCTTCACCGAAGGAGAAGGCATTATTGGTGACACAGAGTTTTATCAGTTCTAAAAATACAGATGTGGGCATGCCTAGTTCTACGTTACATGTTGGCAATTTTCTATCTAAAAAACTAAGTACATCATCAATGGGAACTTTCGTAAACAAGGACTCAACGTCAAAACTGATCATTCTTCCCCGTTTTAAATCTAAGGACATAACTTTGTTAATAAAGTCACAGGAATTAGTGATGTGCGAGCCTGAAAATTTACCAACTAATGGGGATAATTTATCTGCAAGAAATTTAGATAACCTGTAACTAAAGGAACCCCTGTGTGAAATAATGGGACGGAGTGGTATATTAATCTTATGGGTTTTGGGTAGGCCGTAAATGTGGGGGAGTTTGGGGTTAATCTGTAGAAATCCCTTACGGAGTCGTGGGAACGTGTTCGTACCTAAGTGTGAATTTCTTAAATGTCTCTGGATTGGAATGTTTCCTTACTCGCCTTTAGTAAATGTAATAATGGAAGTAATAAATGTGGAAATAAATATAAATGCAACAGATGTAATAATAAAGGTAATATTATAAATTTAATAATTAGGGTAAAAAAAAAAAAAAAAAAAAAAATGTAAATGTAATAATAAATGCAGTAATTATGTCAAAATATTAGAATCTGTATGTATAGAACAAGAAAATAGTTTTAATTTGTGGGATGTACTTATAAACGGACCCTGTAATAAAATGCCCTTCCAGTGTCAGGAGAACGGTATCTAACCTAGGTGCGAATTTCTCTGGATTGTTTCCTAATCGGCTTTTTTCATTCGTTTTTCGGTTTATAAGTTCTGTATAATAAACAATAATGTAATAACCTGCGAAAAATGCTCTGTATGAATTGGTCCACAATTAACCCACCCCTTATATCTCCAGTCTAACTATAGAGTAGATCAAGTCTAGCCTAGAGGGGTCAGCCTAGAGATTCCGGAAATGGTCCAGAGCGGGCAGATAAATTGAGGTCCACAGTAGGATTCCTCACCAAATTAGGTTAGGGCAATCTACCTTCACCTTTGTTAAGCTATGAGTTGATGCTGGGTCTTAGGCCACAATGTAGGCCTAACTTGTCTGACCCAGCTTAATTTAATGTGATTAATTTGCTGCGTTAAAAACACAATTAGTCACTTACTGTTAGTTATTAGAGAGTCTCTTTTCTCCTTCCTGTTTAATTGTCGAGAGCGTACTTGCTGGTGGGGATCTTTTTCGTTGTCTGTTCTCGTCCCTTCTCCAGTTCCGTCCTCTCGCCCTGTTCCTCGTTTTCGTTCTCCTTTGTTCTCCTCTTCGCGGGGCTTTTTCCACCAGCGTTGTCTTGGTTTTTTCCTCGGTTGGTTGAGCGGTAATGTATCTCTATTACCGAGCACGCTCTTCTCACACAGTATATAAATACTAGTGTGGAGAATAACTCTGGTGAGCAACCAATTGGTTTCATCCACCCAGTTATTGACATAAAAGGAATTTAATAATTGTTAGATTAACTACCTACCTACTCAGTGAACCATTTTCGTTACCTCCCAACTACCCACTCATCAGTTTTCCATATACTGGGGGCCCCGGGAGATAAAAATTTTGGTGTCATTGTCACCAATTTTATGTCTGAGTGTAGACTAGCTAACTATTTGACTGTAAATGCCTGTTAATCTGATTAACAGTGCCTATCCTCACCTTCTCATGGAGAAGGTGTAGCATTTAATTAGAGGAGAAAATATACATCCATAGGATGAAACTGTCTATGGTCTTTACCATAAGAAAAGAAAAAATGAAAGTTAGAAGATAAAATTACAATTCCCCAGCATCTATTTTTTGTTGTAAAAATAGTCGCGCCTTTAATGCTGTTTGTCGCTGAGGTCTTGTGTCTGTCAATGTTGTAGTAGGATGCGTTACCACTCCTACTGTCAAAGGAATAGTTACTGGAAGTTCAGTGTCTCCAGTTGTTACTGTCAGTGGAGAAGGTTCTCCAAAGTCCATTGTTTTGGGTCCAGACTCTAAAGGGTACAAAAGAGAAATGTCTCTTGTTGTGTCACCCGTTGAAGTCCTTAATTTGACCACTCTTGTTACCCCGTCTGCCCCTGGTCTGAGTCCTGAAACTCTAGCCAGAGGCCAGTATTGTCTTGGAGTACTGTCATGTATGAGAACAAGGTCCCCTACCTTAATTGTGTCAGACCAATCCTTCTTAGTCATTTGTTTATGTCTCTCCCTTAGACCCATCAAGTACTCAGTTTTCCACTGTTTAATGAAATGAGCTTTAACTCTAGTTAAATGTTGTAACTTAGTCTGGAGCTCATCATGTCGTTGAGTCCAGTTTGGGTCTTCTGAAGAGTCTATATTGTAGTCCGGCAGGAGACTAACTTGTTCTCCCCGAATCAAATGATTTGGAGTTAATGGTTCCGGGTCATTAATGTTGTCACTCACATAAGTGAGTGGTCTATTGTTGATGATGTTCTCAATCTCAGCCAGGAGAGTGAGCAACCCAAATAAGTGTATCTGTTTTTTGCCAATTGCTTTCTTCAAGCAATTCTTTACTGTTTGTATATTCCTCTCCCAGATAGAACCATACCAAGGATAGGCAACCGGAATATACTCCCACTTTATGTTTGAATTTTGTATATATAATTGTGTGATTTCATCGCTTAACAAGTCGTGGATGACTTGTTCACCAGCCTTGAAATATGTAGCATTGTCAGTCCAAACTGTCTTTGGTACTGAATGTCGTGCACAGAATCTCTTAAAGACAGCAACAAAAGATTCTGCTGTAAGGTCCTCCACAACATCCAAATAAACAGCTCGTGAGGCAGCACATGTAAACAGTACAATGTACATTTTTTGTTCAGTGTCACCCACCCCTACAGTCAATGCTCCTGTATAGTCAATGCCTACAGTCTCAAAGGGTCTGTTGAGAGTAACTCTCTCCTCTGGCAAAGCAGGAGGATTTGGTTTCCTATAGGGCCTAGCATGAATACGCCTACATGTGACACACTCACTCAGGACTGTTTTAACAGTGATCCTTCCCTTGGGTATCCAATAAGTTTTTCTTAATGTAGTTAGTGTCTGTGGTACCCCCATATGATATACATCATTGTGTGTTTTTCTGATGATTAATGTTGTCAAATAGCTAAATCTAGGTAAAAGGATTGGATGTTTGCTTTTGTATGACAGTTTTGATTTGTCTAATCTCCCTTTACACCTTAGAAGGCCTTCCTCATCTCTGAACAAGTTTAGATCCACAACTACTGATGGTACAGGTTCTTTTGTTTGTTTCCTATTAGTTAAGAATTCTAACTCTTTATTGTACTCTTTTTGTTGTGCATGGCCTATCCAGTATTTGGTTGCAACTTCTGTATAATTATGATTTTTTATTTAGCTGTTTGTTAATTGTAGTTAAACAGTTGTGAGCAAACCTCAAACAGTAGGCTGTAACCCTGACAAGTTTGTTGAAATCAGAATAAATTTCATAATTAGTGATTGGTTCAACCTTTTCATTTGAAAAGATTAAATTTAATGTCAAGTTAACTTGTTCCACAGGCCATTGGTCTGTATTACAGAGCCACTTAGGTCCTATAAACCAAGTTTTGTTTGACTTCAACAACTTGTAGGATAAACCTCTGGTCAGAAAGTCTGCTGGATTTTGTTTAGTTGGAACATAGTGAAAGTTTACTTGTAGGCTTTCATTAGCTTCAGCTATTTCTTTTAGCCTATTTCTTACAAAGATATTCTTACTATTAATGCTATCATTCCGTATCCAGGCAAGACAAATCTGACTGTCAAGCCAGATGTGGATATGAGTTATGTTCACATCATGGTAAGCATCCTTAAGCAATGAAATGGTTTTAATGGCTAATGCAGCAGCCAATAGTTCCAATTGAGGTATGGTTCGGGTAGGTTTGAGAGGTGCAACTTTCCCTTTTGCATAAATTAGATGACTTTCTGTAGGGCTTACAAGATACGCACAGTACCCATAAGCTTGTGTGCTTGCATCAGCAAACACATGAAGTCTCTGGGGCTTATCCCTAAACCCACAGCACCTTTGAATTTTAATGTTCTGCACTTTGTTAAATCAGCAGCTAACTTCTTCCAAGATTTTTTATTTTCATTTGTTATTGGATCATCCCACCAAACATTTGTCCTCCAAATTTCTTGGAGGAGAATCTTTGATTTTATTGTGAAGGCAGGAATAGACCCATAGGATCAAAAATTTTGGAAGCCTCTGATAATATTTGTCTTTTAGTATTTGCTTCCTCATCAAGTTTAAAACCTTTAGTACAGATTGAATCATGACTGTTAGAAGTTGCATCCAAATACCAGTTCATACCTAAAGTTTTAACTCTGTCTGATGGCTCAGTAAGACCATTATTATCCTTTAAAATCTTTTTGTTTAAATCCTCATCATTTGAAATCCACTCTCTAAGTTCAAAGTTACCTTGTTGCATAATGTTTTGAGAGTGTTCATAGACTTCAGATAATTCAGATTTTGTTGTTGTTGAGCCTATTAGATTGTCTACGTAAAAATGTTCCTTAAGGAAGTTCAATGTTAAAGATATTAAACTGGTTTAAATGATGTCTAATTGTCAATGCTAATAGGCTAGGTGAGCAATTGGCTCCAAACAACACAACATTAAATCTATAGGTTATGAATCCTTTATTCAAATCAAATGGATCCTTGAACCATAAGAACCTAAGTTGGTTCTTATCATATTCATTTTTAAGATTTATTCTCAAAAATGCCTTTGAAATGTCACTTTGTACGCATATTTGTCTAACCTGAACCTCAGTAAGATCTTCACAAGGTCAGAAATGAGATTAGGACCCTCAATCAGGCAATCATTCAAACTGTGTTTATCACTGTCTTTGAGGTACAGTTATATACTACTCTGAGTTTGTGTTGGGGCATCTTGTCGATAAACCCCCTGTGGGTTAAATAATGAAACCATCTTTTTTAAAAGGGTTATTTGTTACTTCTTCAATGAAGCCTTTCTGTAGCTGTTCTTTGAAGACATCACTGTACTTTTTAATATTATTATCTTGTTTGAGTTTTTTCATTACTTTATATAAATGTCCTTTAGCTACTTTGAGATTGTCTCTTAAAGTTGGACAATTTATTTTCCAAGGTAACTCAATAAAATAACTATTGTCTTTGCACTGAATGGTGTCTTCAAATCTTTCTACCATTAACTGATCTTCTGAAGTTTGATTTGTGTCATGTATACCCACAGATTCTAGCAACCATAAAGTTTGAATTGCCTCATCCAAAGTTTCATTTGATAATGATGAATTAATGTTCTCAGTTGAGATAATATTATTCAAAGTGTTGCTATTCTTACAGGTGTTATGTAGGACTGAATTGAGGCACATAGTATTTGTTGGTCATGAACTATTTTGGTTTAGGTCTAGGTTGTATTTGGATAGATCACCCAAAGGGGCTATCCCTGATGGAGTCTGAATAGCTATACCATTACCTATCTCTACTATGCCTTATGAATAAGATTAATATAATCTGCCCCTATTAACATTCAATGTTAGCTACTGTGTTGTTAGTGATATGTCTATCAGCTATTTTGTAGTGTTTTCCCAAATGATTTATGGTTTGTTCTAGTTTGGGTATAACCAGTTTGTTTTGTCCTACTTTAGAAATAATAACTGCTTCAATTTTCTCTAATTTATTTTCTAAATGTAGTTCCAGGTCAATTGTCTTATAGCCATTTTCGTCCGAGTTATCCTTAACAAAGGATGCAATATTGAGTTTTTGTTCATTCGGGTTTGGTGTCAAACCCAATTTATTAACTACATTTGCGAAACAAATGTTTGTTGAGAGCAACAGTCTATAAGACATCTCACTGGAGTAGTGCTACCCTCACTATTCACTAAGTCCAAAGTAATAGTTGGTAAAAGACTCTCAGTGTTTCTTGTTACATTGTTGAACAAACAGAATGTCCCATGAAAGTGGCATTTTCTTGATTACCTTTGTTTGGGGGAGGTATCTTTTGAGTTTGAGTACTATTGTTCGACACTTTGGTGAATCACACATTGATGAGACATGTCGTAAACTTTTACAAAAACTTACACTTGAATCTTAACCTAGATTTACAGTCTTCCTTATAATGTCCCTGGCCAGTACACTTTTTACACAGGTTCAACTGTTCACATCTTTTAGCTCTTTGGTTAAAGTCTGAATATTTGTCACACCCAGTACTACTGTGTTCATTACTTGCACAAAATTTGCAATGTGGTGTGTAAGTTGAGGCAGCCGTTACATTAAAGTTCTGTAATGTAGGTGTTCGTATTACAGTTGGTCACATATGATTCTACAGTATCAAGTTTTGTCTGTTTGGCTGTAGCTAGTTGGTCTCTGGGAACAGTCTTTGGTTTATCCATAGTGTGGGTCTTATTTTGTGTTGGAAAATCTCTCAATTTGTAATTAGTTAGGATATTGGGGAAGTGTTTTCTTATATCTTCCAGATTAGGATAATTTTCTCCCGTCTTTAGAATTAAAATATCTTTAACCCTCAAAGGAAGGCAACTAAGTACTATGCCTTGTATAATCCAAGATGAAGCTTTAATATCTATCTCATTGCTAACTAGTTGTCCTATAATAGCTTCTAATTTTGTATAAAAATTTTCCATATCACTATGGTTATCTTTATGGGTGCAAATTCAAAAATTTGTTGAGATAATTCATATACAATCTCATCTTTATTAATGTAATTACGTTTTAAGAGATCAATAGCTACTTCATATGAATTCCCTACGGCTGGTAAATAGGCTATCAGGTTATAGGCTGGGCCTTTAAGGAAACTAGTTAAGTAGCTAAACTTTTCAACAGTTGAAATATAAGGTTTATTACCTATTAAATTCTCAAATTTGTCAATGAAAGATGGGAATTGTACCGTGTCCCCTTCAAATGTTGGTACTAGCAAAATGGGTAACTGAGCCCTCAATTCTTGTGACTCAGGATTTAGCATGCACCTTAAATTTGTTGAAGGTTAGCTCTACTTTGATTAAAATCAGAATTAGGTTTATTTGGTGTTAAGTCAGTCAAACGAGACCGTAGTCTCCTTATTTGCTGTTCAATTGAGATTACCTGATCATCATTATCAGCGTAAAGGTCTATCAATTGTTCTTCAGCCATTTCGGATTCAACTAACTCTGAAATACTCTCATTAATGGCTATTATTTCCTCCTTTTTTAGTTTCCAATTAAGAATTACACTCTCTAAATCTTCCTTACCTGGTTGTGTAATATTGTTAAAAGTGTTTCACAGCCTTGTAACAGCTCCCAACTTTGCCCCCCTTTTCTTTTTTAACTTTTTCAATTCCGCACTGTCCATGTCTAAGTCAAAAATTGTTTAACTGGGGATCGTAATGAAATAGAGGACAAGAAGAAATTACCAGAGAAGAGAGAGCACAGACAAAACAGTCAAGTTTAAATTTGGTTTAATCCCCACCAAGTACTTATGTGTCACTCAGGTCTAAGCTTATAAGAGAATGAGACTCCTTAAATGTAAATTTTCCTAGTTAGGCCCTAGGTTGTAGACCTAATTAGGCTTGATTAGGTTAGGCTTAGGCTTAGGCTAGACCATTTAGCCTAATTCTGCAATTTTTGTTAAGTAAGGTTAAGGTTTGTAAATTCCCCACACACGGACCACCAATGCGAAAAAATGCTCTGTATGAATTGGTCCACAATTAACCCACCCCTTATATCTCCAGTCTAACTATAGAGTAGATCAAGTCTAGCCTAGAGGGGTCAGCCTAGAGATTCCGGAAATGGTCCAGAGCGGGCAGATAAATTGAGGTCAGTAGTATAGCCGAAAAAGGGGAGAGTGCAGGAATGGTGCAGGTTATTATGTAATGTTGCAAAGGGGGGGTGGGGGTTGTTGCAAAGGGGGGTGGGGGTTGTTGCAAAGGGGGTGGGGGGAAACTTGGAGGCGGCGTTATCCCCCAAGAGAAAGAAAGGAGGAGAGAAAGGAGGAGAGGTGTTCACCTGGCAGGAGCCAAGTGCACACTAAGACTTCCAGCCGGGCTGGCGTTGTTTTATAGGCTCCGAATCAGCCAGTTGGCTGAGCCAAGGGGGGAGAGACGCCTGAAGGAGAGAGAGACAGCTGAAGGAGAGAGAGCTGAAGAAGAGAGAGATGCCTGTAGGAGGGAGAGACGCCTGAAGAAGAGAGAGAGAGACGCCTGTAGGAGGGAGAGACGCCTGAAGGAGAGAGGATAGGTACACATGCTGGAGGTACACGTATACATGCAGGAGTACACATGCAGTAGGTACACATGCTGGAGGTACACACATACGCACACATGCAGGAGTACACATGCAGTACACATGCTGGAGGCAAACATGCAGGAGAGAGAGACATCTGAAGGAGGAAGATACATGCAGGAGAGAGAGAGAGAGAGACACCTGAAGGACAGAGTGGAGTTCTCCCCCAATTATTTTCGTTTCCCTACCTAAGAGGCCACTATGGGGTTTTACCAAAGGGCTGAAATAGAAGGAGCAGAGCTCCTTACTCGGCCGGAGCCGAGGGGGGAATGGTTCTTCACCAGCTTCGCGATCTTTATAATCCTCTATTCTGGCTGAGTTGCCAGATAGCGCAAGGTATTCCATATAGCGCCATGTGTCCCATTAATCGTGTAAACATATATGACGATAGTTATTCCAATTAAATTCTGTTTAAATACACCTTTATTAATTGCATACCTTTCCAGTTTTTTTTTGCAATGATCGGATTGCTAGATATATATTTATGCTATATATCTATATTATTTATTTATTTTAAACATTTAATTTTAGTTTAGAAGCAAATTTAACATTAACCATGAACTTAAAGAAAACAAATAACATAGTTTACCTTCGAAACGCATAATAGAAAATAAATTAATTTATGGGTAACTATTCGACATGTTTACTTTATTATAAATATTTAAGTCACGAATAACAGTGGGAAAAACGTACAACAAATATTCTATATATATATATATATATATATATATATATATATATATACTACACAGACCGTGCATGGAACAAGGAACTCTTCTGGGATAATTAAATCCACTATAGTCCGAGTAAGTAATTACAAATACCGCCTCGGTGGTGTAGTGGTTAGCGTAGCGGACTACGAATCCATCGGCCCAGGGTTCGAGACCCGACGGCAGCCTGCGCGCAGCAAAACCCAGCTGTTCATCCTTCCACAATATAAATTTTCCTAAATAACAGTAAAACCAATTAATTGAAACTTCATTTAAATAATTTACGATACAATTCCACCAAACGAGATGAAAACTTATGAAACATATAGCCTCATTCCTGCGACGAAAAAAATGAAAAAATGATGATAATAAAGAAATTATTCATTTGGATTTGCCCAAGCCACTATAGCGGGGTCGAGAATATCTGTTCTTTTAAACATCTTATTTCTGCTTATTAAATAACTTTTTAGACACTTGATTTTTATTATAAATATTTAAGTCACGAATAACAGTGGGAAAAACGTCCGACCCCGCTATATATATATATATATATATATATATATAATAAACAACTCATGCACACACACACACACACACACACGATGAAAGGCAGAAACTAAATCAGTTCGAATCGAGTCCCTAGAGACCTTTTTCGTTCGATTCGTGTCCCTAGAGACCTTTTTATACCCAAAACATAATCCGATAGAGGAAAGGATTTCCGAGAATCTGCCCAACTCGGTCGGCTTTATTTTACCTTTCTACGAGTCAAAGCAAGCAAAACCTCGCCTCACTCCATGTTTCAGCATTCATTCATTTCACGTTTTATTGTGAATTTCATCCCATATATATATATATATTATATATATATATATATATATATATATTATTATTTTCTACAATGAAACGGGGTCGGGCCGAAGAACGGGTGAGAGATCTCCCCCCCAATATATATATATATATAATATATATATATATATATATATATATAAATTGAATTTACCGTGGTACACCATGTTTGGCAAACGCTATAGTGGTGCAAGCCTCATTTACTGATGCATATATATCTATCGGGCAAATAACTTTTAATTCAGTCACTGATTGACCCTCTAATACCGCAACAATACAAATTATTGAGTAGAATGTTGTGTTCTATTACATCAAGCACCTTACTCATATCTATATAAATTGAATTTACCGTGGCACACCATGTTTGGCAAATGCTTTAGTGGTGCAAGCCTCATTTACTGATGCATATTATATCTATCGGGCAAATAACTTTTAATTCAGTCACTGATTGACCCTCTAATACCGCAACAGCACAAATTATTGAGTAGAATGTTGTGTTCTATTACATCAAACAACTTACTCATACCCACTGCCATAATTTTCTTTATCATAACTCAGCCGAGCAACTAAGCGACGTTGGATCTGAGTGGTAGTTGGATGGGGAGTCGCAGCAGATAATTTACATTCGATAAATGTAATGAAATAATTAAATAAAATATGCATTTATTTTTATATCACGGATGGAGTCGATGTAGACAATGCAGGTCTTGAGCTTAAATTATCTAAAACCATAACAATACAAATTATTTCAATAGAATATTATGGTCTATTACATTATTACACCTTGCCAGATCCATTACCAATAACCTCAATTTAGTAATAATAACAATTATCTCTCACACATATATATATATATATAGAAAGAGAGCGAGAGATGCGGGAAATTGAGTAAATGGAAATATTATTTTCTCGAAAACTATGGGTGATAGAAAACTTCTGAAACCATATTTGGAATCAATATCAAAAGTTCTATACGAATCACCAAATAATTTTCAAAGGAGAATAAGAGCATTAATTCTATTAGTGAAATATAAAGATGCAATTACTCGTCCGGTCTCGTTATAGCGGAATGGTACACGTCATAGCTCCACCCAGCTACATCGGCAGCCAATCACGACGAACATCTGGTCTTTTGGGCGGAGCTTGGCGAATGTGCATATAAAAGGGGATATTTTCAGTTGGGAGTAACAGTAGCTATTTTCGCATCAGTGAATAATCAACCATGGACCTGTACGTCTCCCCAGACTTGTATGAAGAACGTGATACTGCCGCATTAACCACAATTAGTCTTTTCAATGCGGCTGATTGTGGCGAACTATTTTCGACGCAAACCGTAGAAGATATTTGCAGTGACGCTCCTTACAATCCGACGCAAGGGACTACCATAGAAATGTAAGTGTCCATAATTCGATTTTATATATATACGGAGAGTTGTAGTATTTCGTCAAATAGATACTAGTCAAAAATGTCAATCAATGTTATTTCCCCATTATGCTAAAATCGAAATTGGCGTTCACTCGAACCAAAGATATCTTCACATAATGGGGATCTGTCTGTCTGTATACTCTGTATATGTTTTCCTTTAAGGTCCGATGAGGATTTGACACGAGTTATACAATCTTTTGAAGGGAATACGGATGATATACTAATCAGTCAACAATGTCAAATAATGTAAGTGTTTTTCGATCTTTTTGGGATAAGAAGACACAATATATTTTCATAAATTTATTAAATGAAAGAAATCAGTACAATAAACGAATATACAAATATACGAACAAAAACATTATAATATACAACGAGTACGTACAATTGGAAAACGGTTTTTTATCTGTCTGCATACCATTTCATCGTTTCGGTGAGTGTGACACGGGTCAAATAAATTTAAAAAATTTATAAATTCTTTATCATTTGACATATGCATGAGAAATGAGACACAGTACATTCCGCAAACATTAGTAAAATATCCCTGCATACGAAATGGGTTCCATACAACTTCGGGAATATGTAACTGAGCGAGAAATTTTACAATAATAGGGTCACTCCAGGGTTGAGTACCGAGTGAATCAAAATAGTACAGGCGCTGTCTATTTTTAAAATAGACAGCGATCCAGTGAATCCCTTCATTACCGATGATGTCTGTGTTCACAATAAGACTACCGCATTCTCGCGTACTTGGCAAACTCAATGTTTCATTCTTCGCAAACACGCCGATAAATTTGGAACGTGTGACTCGCTCCATTACTTTCTGAAGTGTATTAGCATCCATTTTAAAAGTCAGTGATAACGCTTCTAAATCTATCTACTTCTATTAGGGCTTGCGATTCGAGATATACTAGTACACTAATAGGAGCGTCTATAGGCTTGCGAATTCCAGCCGCACTGAGATGTTACCGCTCTGCTGTGGTGTTAAATGGGTATTTACGCTAGCAGATAAGTCAGGTGTAATGTCAAACGGATAAAGGTTAAATTGATCAATGAATTCTTCCTGCGTTACCCCATTACCAAGCTCATCACAATCACCTGCAATATGGGTCAGATTACTATAGGCTCTGGCACAAAGAGGTAACACAGCGTCTGATGAATAGTCCGTACCCATTGTTCCACCCAAAGCAGTGCCATTAACGTATAGAGTTATATTTTTAAGTCCGAAATTCTCGAATTTAAAGGCACTCTTTTTATATTTTCCATTCACCGAAGCGTGGTCCTGCATGCCGATTAATATCCTTTTAGGAAGATTTCCCAGGGCAATGTTTTCTATCTGCTTCGATGCCAACCCTGCAGGAACCGTATATAGTTTGATCTGCACTCTGTTAATAGGATATTTCACTGTAGCGTTTAGTAAATTTTTCTCAATTTCTAGTTGTTTTGGTGAACTTAATTTCACTCGCCGTACGCGGAGGTATGTGTCCATAATGTGAACCACAACGGACTTTGCACCCTCTTCTTGATTCGCATCCAGATTTAAGCAGATCTCAGGACTCGTGCGGGTGAGCTTTATTTTCATATCCACCCCGTTCACAAGCAACTTCTCCTGGAAAGTGAAATCTGTGTGCAACCGTCCAAAACACTCGTATATTTTCTTTTTAGAATTTTTAAATTTGTCCTTTATACTATTTTCATCTTTAGTTTGATAATATCCCTCCGCACTTAAAAAGGTAGCCTTCGCTTCTTTGGAAAAGTTGAGGACATTTTCCAAATAGGCTCGTAGATGATAGTACCCCGTGCCTGCCGATATGTTGGTCTGATTTAAATATACGTCACACTGGTTGAATATGGCGTGCAGAAAGTTTGTTTCAGGGTATACAGCATATTTGTCATCGCAGGCCGTTCCATCAGAATGGGCTATACGTAGCTTAGCGTACATGTGCACACAGCTTGGATCAAAAAAGTAAGGACCTGAGCTGGGTATCACGAATTCTATAGGTGCACTCGGGAACTAATTGTGTTTAAAGGGTTAATTGTAATAAAATCACTGTGCTCAATAGAAACTTGGGTTGGCGGGAGCTCAAAAAAGGACAGCTCCGATTTACAGCATTGTGAACTACATGGGTGGATGAAGCGTGCCATGGCGAAATAGTGACTCCTCTCTCGACAAGTGGTAAACAAACTATGATTCATGAGATCAATATCCTTAGCTTATATCAGTCAAAAAAGTGGTCAACCATAGGTTTCATTCGCTTACAGCATTTCTTTTTTGATAGCCTTTTACGTTTAATACCACGTGACCCCTTCTTCTTCCGGGGAGCCCTCTTCTTCCCGCCACCACGCATTTTTCTCTTTGCATCTTTGATGATTTCGTTCCGTGTACGCTTTAAATGTTTTTTTAGAGCTTCTTTAGGTTTAGCCCCGGCCAATATGTCTTCTGCAGTGTTAAGGCCTGATTGTAGCGCTTTCCTTCCAAGGTATCTGGCACCCCTCTTCAGCAAAGGAACAGCCGTACGTAGTATGGATGAAAAAATGGATCCAAGTCCACTACCGCGCTGGTATCGCATCCCTCGATAGACGGTGAAAGGCTTTCTATCCATTATAACTCAGTGCGTCGAAAGTGTAGCTTCACTGTTAAGCTCCCGTTACCGAATGGGAAGTTTTCGCCCTCAATCGTTCTTATATATATTGTGATATTGGTTATTAAATTAGTTGCGACATTCACATAATGGGGTCTGTCATATGTAATACTCAAACTCCTTCCTCTATGGTTGGGGATGTGAGCAATGCGCAGCAGGCGTGCCTGGGTATCCCCAACAAACTGGTGCTCCACTATATTACTGTAAATATAGCACATGTCTGGGGACCTTTCAGCCAATTTCTCCATCTTCAATTGATACATTAATCTGGACAAGTTATACTGTGTCTCGTGAAATGTGTCTCTTTGGAAGGCTGCGCTATATCGGCCGTTGGTTAGAATTTTGAACTTTCTATGTTCTTTAAGACATCTGTTAGTCTTTGATTTTAGGATTAGTGTATGTGCAGGGTTGTTTACGATTTCATATACTAAATCATTCGTAAGGTTTGAGTTTCTTAAACTTACGTTTAAGCCTCTCACAACATCCTCGGCCGAACCATATTGACCCGGCCCTAGTCTTACTTCTGTACTGTAATACCGTGCAATCTTAGTCCAAGCGATGCGCATAGTTTCATCCATAGCTACCCCAGCTTTTTCACACTCGTCAATGTCTCTAAGAATCGTAAAAACGGTTTCTTTATGTTCAATATTTAAAAAGACGGTGTCCAGCTGAATTTCGCATATCCCCACCTCATACGAATCACGACCCAATTCAATGTGCCCATGGAGTTCTGTTACAAAGTTGGCTAGCGTGTTGTTAGGGTGTACAGACAGGGACGAGGAGGACGGGAGTGTGACGTAGAAATGGTTAGGAGCCATGTTGCATACTATTTAAGCTTCATTATTGCATCAGCTTTTATATAGGTGTTGAAGCTTTCTGGGTACCCTAGCCATTTCACCAGGTACATTTTTCTCCTTCCTGAACCTTTGCTTCCTAAAATTTTCTCAATTTTAAACACATTTTTTTCTAAATTAAACGCAACTTTCTGCAATTCCTCGCGGTAAAAGCCTCCTGAGATTTCTTCCCCATTCAAATCTTCAATGTAATACATCATTATCACACCTTTAGGTCTCACAGCCCTAACTTTAAAAATCTCGCGTGTCCATCCTTGCTCAAAACCCTTTGCGAATTTATTCCCCGAACGCGACAGCCTTACATAATCATTGGTTTTGAAGCGCACAGAGTGTGGTGGTGGTGGTGGTGGTGGTCCATCTCTTCTCGGGAGCGTACCTCTTTCTAAAACTTCGTTAGGTGTTGCCCCAATCGTGCGATGGTGTGAGCGGTTGTAGGATGATGCCAATGGTTCCAGAATGTCTAGAAATCTGTATGTGTTTTTATGTGTAAAATAACGGTGCATGCGTTCCTTTATGGTGCGCTGAACTCTTTCAGCTAAAGAAGCCTTATGTATAGAATTGGTTGTGTAATAGCTGATATTAAACTCTGTCAACATATTCTGAAAAGCACGGCCTATAAACTCCTTCCCCATATCCGTACAAAAATAGCCAGGAACCCTGTTTTCTTTTAACATTAGCGTTTTGGTGGCTTTAGCAACTGTTTCAGGTGATTTATTTTTCAGAGGAACTAGCCACAGATATCTAGAGAATACGTCTATTATGAATAGAATGTAGCGGTAACCATCGTTATACACAGAATATCTTTGCATGTCTGTTAAATCTGCTTGCCAAATAGAATCAATCGAGGAAGCCGTTGTCTTGGCTGTTTTAAACCTTTTTCTCACAGGCTTATGAAGCGTATAAGCGTCCTGCTCCCTCAAAAATCTTTCAACATCTTTTTTTCCTACTCCGTAAACGTGCAGTCTATCTACGCCGCCGTAAGAGGATGGGGTAGAAATGTCATAATAACGTTTAGTTAATACGTTAGCCATTTGCGTATTTTAGAGGCACGTGGGTAGGGTTGGTTTAACCTCTTCTTGCTCCTCTTCAAAGGTGTTACCGCAGGGGGTGACGGCGCTTCAATTGTGTCACAGGTTGCGTGTTCCAAGTCTTTTAACCTGTTCAGATTTCCTATCAACGTTTTAGGGACATTTATTTGTTGTAGTCTTGCTTTAATATGCTTCCATCCTGATGGTGGTGGCCTATCCCACTTTCTCACCAGATCATGGACAATGTCTACGATATTCGATCCCTGTACCTTTGATCCTTCCACAATGATCTCCCCTGTATCGGTCCATTGTATGGCGGATCCTCATTCAATAGATTATAAAGACTTAAGCCTTTACTCCTCAATGTAAGTGGGAGGGTATTTTTAATACATGTTCGATATGTTGTGTGGCTAATCTTTTTGGTTGATCAGCTGTATCGTCGGGTACAGATCCTATGTCGCCATCGTCCCCCGTGCTGTGCCTAATAACCACAGGAATCTCCGTAGGGCTCTTATAATTTTCGTACTCGTGAAGAAATTTCTGCAGAGCTTCTTGGTATAAGATTCTTTTCTCATCAGGTGTTTTTTCACTGTTTAATAGGGCTAACAATTCGCTTTCCATTCTTTTAAGTCTGCTTTTACGGGGATCTAGATCCGTGTCTCTTTGCAGTGAAGCGTACACCTCGTGGGGAATCACTACCACTTTCTTCATTATATTAATCTAGTCAGTAAAGGGCCCAAAACTGAAAATAAGATGGGGAGAAATGACCCTCCTGTTTGCACAATAACTCGTTTTTTCTTCGCTACAGTTTGACTTTTACGAGCGAGTGTACGTATTATGTTCTTGTAGCGGCGTAGGCGAGCCTTCTGATGGGTTTTCATTGATACATTGCAATTTATAACGTTAAGACAGATTTCACAGATGCATTTTAAAAAGTCGGCGTCGATATTTTTAATAAACATCTGCTGCATTGCCCGGGGCAGTCGATGATAGATTTTTATTAATTCATGGTATTTCTTTAGTCTCTTTGTCATTCTGGAATATACACCGTTTCAGGCTCGTTTGGAAATATATTCGTTCGCAGAAGCACTCTAAACGTGTTTCGCGGATGAAGGTCGCAAAGCAAATATCCGTAACGCGTGCTTGTAGCTTCTTTATAAACTTCCAAAAACTCCTTACGCTGATTCGGGAACATTTGATTGGCTAATACCCCAATTTGTGATACATCTCTACGTTGCGCGAATAAGACTAGATATTGCGTATTTAACGACACATCGCGCATGTATCTATTTTTGAAAAATAGATTCTGATTGATGAAGAACACGCTTATGTTAAGATGGTGGGAGTATACTGTAAATGTCTCGGCAAACGTTTTATCCATCTCCAACATGAGATCGTCAATTACAATGATTGTATGTTCAGTTCCCTTTAGCGAATTAACGTCATATACACCTTTGTGGAACAAAATATCATCTTGGTACTCGTTGAACGCTGATTGATACGTCGAATAGCACCATATAACTTTATGCACAAATTTCGAGAACATCTCGCCCTTTTCTTTAATGATTTTAAGCATAAACACAGTTTTACCACATCCTGTAGGTCCAGATATAATACATGTGGATGGGCTCGTGAATCTGAATTTTTCTACAGAGTCCATTTCTAACACGTCACACTCCTAAGTGGGTCATTTACAAAATATTACAAATTTTGAGTGCTGATCCTTATATTTCTTCTCCCACAGAACCGACGATGAGGTAGAGCACCCTATCATTACGGATGACGACGACAGTGTAGTTGTGATCTCCTCCCCTGAACCCTCACCAGCGATACAGGTTGCACGTCCAAAGCGGAGGTATGAGAACCCCACATCAGGTATAAAGCGGCCGAAATACGTACCTGTTGCAGCAGACCCCCAACCCTCAACCTCTTACGCAACAACCTCCCCAGCAGCAGCACCTAATATACCCCCTTATTCCGCCCCCCGTTCTGTTAAGTCTACAATAATAGATCCCCAACCCTCCTACGCAACAGGGCCCCCATCAGCAGCACCTAATATACCCCTAATTCCGCCCCCCGTTCTGTTGAGGATGTTATTACGTTCGAGTTAGTGCCGCCGCAGCCCCCACCCCCGCCTTGACTAGAAATCGGTATAGAGTCAGGGTCGACCCTAGAGCCCTGTATAGCAATGGAATTGAGCGCGGGATACGCAGGGTAGTACAGCGTATTATAGAGTTTGCTCTTCAGAATCGCGACGAGCGTGAGGTCAGGACGAGTCTGTCCTTTGGGTTCGGGTCAGATGACGGTGATGTAGACGATTATTGGGTGATAGTACCGTTTAGACGTTTGGCTGCTGAAGATGTAGATATATATTAGGGCGTATAATGCAAGCCGTCCAAAGTAGTATAGCCTTCAATATGGACAACTTCACGGTAAATATTGACCGTGTATTCCGTGTTGCGGGTCATAGTGCCATACCGTACACTCTTAACTTCAATTCTCCAACTATTTACCGAAGGCATATAAACGTCGATCGTGGTTGCGGCTTTATAGCAGTACTCTTAGCACGTATGTTTACTGTACAAAATACACGGACTCAAAAAATTTGGCTGCCTACGATCGTTGAGCGTGCCCGTAAACTAGCTGTAGACTGTGAACTTGAATTTGACTGTAATATGGGTCCTGAAGAGCTGAGAAAGGTAGAACAGGAAATGAATGTGCGCATAGTTATATTTGGTTTGGATGATCGCCGCCGGACTGTGTATGTTTTTAAAAGCTGTGTGAGAGATCGTACAAGGCCCCTACTTATTTTAGGATTGTCAGGGACAACGTATCTCCCCATCCGTAATATAAGGGGGCTTTACGCGAGTTATGACAAAAGTCGAAAATATGGGAGACATCATGATTTGTGTAAGGGGTGCCTCGAGTTTGCGGATGATATAGTGAGACATTGTAAAGAATGTCACATGGTATGTGAGCAGTGTAAAAGCACCAAATGTGAAAGCCGTGTAGTTGAGAAGAGAGACTGTGATGTGTGTAGACGCACATTTTTCAATAATAGCTGCTTTGATCTCCATAAATCAATTGGTACGTGCAGGAAAATGAGAATCTGTGAATGTGGTATGTTTCACACAATGGATAATTGGGGAAAATTTAAGCACAAGTGCGACGTAATTCACTGTCCTACATGCCAGGAGGAATATAAGGCGGATGGAGTAAAGCATGTGTGTTATATGAAAGATGCTAAGCCTAAAAATAACCCTTGTATAACTGTGTACTACGATATAGAAACATATACGAACGCTGAAACCAAAGAGGTAATTCCACATTTACTTGTGAGCCAGACCATCTGTGATGAGTGTATGGGTATCGAATGTGACGAGTGCCCCAAATGCGGTAAACGGACAAACGTTTTTAAAACGAATGTCAGCGATAGTCCTGTGAAACTATTTGTGTCCTATATTGTCAAGTTAGCCGACAAGTTCAAAAAAATGACTGTGTATATTCTCGCCCATAACGGGGCAAAGTTTGACACGCAGTTCCTTTATAAGGAGTTGCTTGAACACGAATCCTCTGAGATATTTACAGGTGATCCATTGAAAAGAGGCAACAAATTAATACAGATGCAGATAAGAGGCAATGTACAATTTAAAGATACTTTATTATTCACACCTTGTAAATTAGCAAAGCTACCCAAGGTGATGGGAGTAGCAGCTGAAGTTTCCAAAGGATACTTCCCATACACTTTCCTCACCAGCGAGACTTTAAACTACGTAGGCCCACCACCCCCCAAACATTATTTTGACTGCATGGATGAACGTGAAGACTTTGATCGATACTACGACAGTTTTAATGAAAGTAACCCTTATAATATAGCTGATGAATGTGAGCGTTATTGCGTGAATGATGTGCGCGTGCTTAGAGTATGTTTCCAGGCCTTTAGAAGTATGTACATAGCCCGTTTCAAATGCGATCCACTGCAAGTCGCAACCACCATCGCATCATTATGTTTTACGGTGTTCAAGAATAACTTCATGCCTAAAGACACCTTAGCCATTATTCACCGAAACAACCCCCGCAGTTACGGACACAAGGCTATTTACTGGCTCATACACCTGCAGCAACAAACAGGTGTATACATAAAGCACGCCCGCAACACGGGTGAAGTACCCATTAAGATTAATGGACGTGTTTTTTGGGTTGATGGGTTAAGTGAAAACCGTGTCACTGGTGTGAAGACTGTGTATTCCTTTAATGGATGCTGGTGGCATGGATGCCCCCGCCCTGAGTGCGGTATCGTCGGAGATATCCACGGTAGATCTCCTGCCGACTGTCTTGCAGGGACCCGCACCCGCGATCAACTTATAGGATCACAGTTCACTCACAAAGTCTTGTGGGAGCATGAATATGATGCACGGATGGAGACAGACGATGTATACCGTGAGGAAATAAAAACGATCAAGCGTTCAATGGTGCTGGACCCTCTCAAATGTGGTGATAGCTTGTTTGGAGGACGTACAAATCCATTCAGACTATACTTTCCACCTACGGTGGGCGTGAAGCTCCATTACTACGATTTCTGTTCTTTATACCCATACGTGATGAAGAGCCATCCGTACCCCGTGGGCGCTCCTGAGAAACTGGTGGGACCTAGCATACCCTCCATCAATGAATTTTCAAAAAATTTGAATGATCATTACTTTGGGCTCTCTTTCGTAGACGTACTCCCCCACGCAATTTATGGATGCCGATCTTACCTGTCGTTATCGACGACAAGCTCATGTTTCCCCTGTGCGTGAAGTGCGCGGAAGAGGATAACGGCGAATGTAACCATATACCCCACCAGCGTAAGATCAGAGGCGTATATACAAGTCCTGAGCTGGCCCTAGCCGTACGCCATGGTTATAGAATACTGAAGATACACGAGGTGTGGAGGTTTCAGAAGCTCCCCAACCTTTTCACACCATATATAAACGCCTTTTTGAAGGATAAGGTTGAAGCATCAGGGTATCCGCGAGGAGTTGATACCGAAGATGAAAAGTCTGCCTATATTCAACGTTACCGCGACCGCGAAGGTATACAACTTGATCGTGTCCAAATTGTAAAGAATCCTGGCAAGCGCTTTAGTGCAAAGTTGTGTCTAAACAGTCTATGGGGAAAATTTGCGCAGAATACCGGCAGAGGGAACATTCATTTGGCACAAAGTTATAGCGATGTCTGGGATTATGCCAATGCCCCCGATAAAGAGGTCATGGAGATCGTGAATGTAGGTAATACTTACGTAATAAAGTACAACAACACTGAATTTGCCACAGATACCTCAAGGGTTACAAACATACCTGTGGCGAGCTTCACAACAGCCTACGCCCGTATAAAACTTTGGGGTCTATTGCATTCTCTTGGGCGGAGAGTATTGTATGCCGATACAGATAGCGTGATATTCACAGAGAGGGAGGGTGATTACATGCCCGCTATTGGGGAGTTCCTCGGCGAGCTCACTGATGAGATCAAGGATGAGTATGGGGACGACGCATACGCCGACTCTTTTATCTCAACAGGACCTAAGACTTATGGGGTACGGGTCAGGGTAGGGGAGGAAATGAAATATATCGTGAAGGCAAAGGGTATTACGCTCAACCATGCGAATCGGGAGGTTGTTAACTTTGAGTCGTTGAAGGATCTAGTATGTTTGCAACCTCACCAACTAATTGTAGGCACCCACAATTTTCGGGCGCAGAAGCTGGGAGGCGTGAAGGAACTTAGGGGTACGATGGTGTGCCGTAACACCTATAGGAAACGTTACCAGTTACCTGGCACCTATGATACCGTACCCTTTGGATACCAATGATGCTTCTAACTCACACGTCTTGTATATAATCGTATCTATTTGTAAATATATATATATATAACTTGAATATCTCGAATCGTATTTGTAAATATATGAATATCTCAATAAATCAAATAGCGTTTCACTTTCTCTTTGTGTGTGTGTGTGTGTGGTGTGTGTGTGTGTGTAGGAAAGTTCTAAGCTCCGCCCACTGCGTGAGTCATGCTACTATCTGGGAGTCCCTGCGTGGTCAGTCGACCGCAGTAAGCCCGAGAGATCAGACGTGTATTCAGATCAGACGTATATTGAAATGGCTACCTTTAATATTGCTTGCACAACGTTTATGAAATGGTATTCAGTAAAGTGTGAGGATGTGGTGGATACCGAAAAACTTCCTATTCCCCCCTCCTATGCCTCTTTTAAAGCCACATTGGATTGTGCGAAGTTCCAAGATGTACAAATACTCTACGGATGTTCTGGTGAGACTGTTGAAGGCTTTCGTTGCACAGACGATGTGCTGAAGTATGCTGCAGGGCTAAACTTTATAAAGTCTCACATACACCGTGAAGTAAAAGAAACAACGCGTGCAGAAGAGAAGCAGCAGGTATGGATAATGAGCCTTGTGGATGGGTGGTGTGACAAGCGGTATTACGTCATGCTACACCATGTCGATTACTCATACCCTACGACTGAAAATGTGAATCTCGTGATCATGGACAATCTTAGGTGTTTTTATCACTATATTAACGTATATCATGATGAGGTTCATAGTGAGGTTGTGGCTAGTGCCATGCGTGAGTTTTTAACAGATTTTAGAGACGAGTATCGTTTGATGGGTAGAAAGGAAAAATATGAGCATATGTTCCTCTCAAATAGTGCGCCGGAGTGCGGAGATGATTAGCGCCTAGTTCTTATCCAAAGTGCGTAGGCTGGTAGTGACGAAACGGAAAAACAAATATGTGCAACAATTCGAGTCGTACGAACATGCCCATTCACGTATCATCGAGTCAGCCGCCCGTCGAACCGTTCCTGCCTGTGCCTCACACGGCTCATAGTTATCTCAGAGCTTGAACCGAGTAGACGTGCGCTCCTCGAATACGATGGAACTTCCTTTGAGCAGCATTCTCAACGCCTCGTACGATGTGTCCGTGACGAAATCGTTGCGTGTGTTCAGGCGTAATTCCGGTACCATTAGCTATGTACTGGAAACGGAATGTAGACCGACAAACAAACGGGTTTATTTAAGTATCGAGGAGATGAATAGAATCTTTGTGATAGTTGATAAGTGGTGTGAAGATCGTTATAAAATACCTGCTAACGTAGGTACAAGAAGAGAGCAGATTAGTGACGCGCCCTCATACGCCGTTGTATGTACGTTGTGTATAAATAACGATCGGCCATGCATTGATATAAGGCTGATGTGGAAGAATGCTTCTGATAATAACGCTCTTATTCCTACGCGAAACCGTTTCATCCTCGACAGAATGTTTGAAATCGTCGGATTCCGTAAACTGAAACCTATATTAGACGCGCGTGTTACGGATATGCTTTATTTTGATACAGTTCTTGAATACGCATACACTGCTCTGCTCGATGGGTTTACCGAGTGTAGGACTGGTGAGAATGGTCTAGTGCTGGATGTTTATTTAAAAAGTTTAGACTCTTTGAAATACCATGAACTTTGGTACAAAGCAATTGATCGGTACAAGGCTGAGCTCACCTACACCGTTCACCCTGAAGAACTATTTCTTTATATAACGCGCAGTTGTCGTAACGATTTAGAAGATTATTTCAATTGCCGCTATGTTGAGTGAAGAGTTCACGATTGAAAAGCTCGAGTCGGTAGAAATAAACCCTCGATTGGAAAAGCATTCTTATAAACTTGTGTTTAATAATGTAGCTAACGATGAACTCTTTGTGCGTGCTTTTGATTGTATTCTAGACGTGTTTAAAGATGACTTGCCAACCGGTTGTAAAGTGGGGACAAAAATAGTACTGAACGATATGAAAGCCATTCATATCGAATACAAGTTTCCCTATACTTTAAGCGGTGAAATATTATTAAGCCGCATAGACTGCGTAATGCAGAGCAATAATGATGTAATTGTAAACTCGATTAAGACCGATTTTAGTATTTTGAAAAAAAAGTGAATTGTATATATATATATTTTGCTTGACGATTATATGCATATTTCTATGATTTGTTTTTATATATATATATATATATATATATATATATATTTTGCTTGATATTTCTCCTGTACTGTTATGTACATATTGAAGTGTATATGAAATGTATATTTTATTTTATATATCACCATAATTGTGTGTGTGTGTATATTTCTCCTGTACTGTTATGTACATATTGAAATGTTTATGAAATGTATATGAAATGTATATTTATTTTATATATAATTATGTGTATATATTTCTGTTATGTACATATTGAAATGTATATGAAATGTATATTTTATTTTATATATATATATATATATATCCATAATTGTGTGTATATATTTCTGTTATACGCATATTCCTCAAATGTATATGAAATGTATATTTTATTTTATATATATATATATATCCATAATTGTGTGTATATATTTCTGTTATACGCATATTCCTCAAATGTATATTTATTTTCTATATATTTATAATAAAAAGAATGATGCAATGTTGTTTATTGTTATGCCTTCTACCACCGGTATTTTGTATACAACAGGTATCTGGCAATATTTAAGCCTTCTAAGCCAACTGGCTGATTAGGAGTCTATAATAGTGTATACAATGGTATCTGGCAACTCTGTCTTCGGAATACATGGAGCTATCTGGCAACTCAGCCAACTGGCTGATTAGGCGTATATAATAATAATGTATGCAATAATACTGCTAAAAAGAGGTATCTGACAACCAGCCAACTGGCTGATTAGGCGTATATAATAATAATGTATGCAATAATACTGCTAAAAAGAGGTATCTGACAACCAGCCAACTGGCTGATTAGGAGTCTATAATAGTGTATACAATGGAATACATGGCGCTATCTGGCAACTCAGCCAACTGGCTGATTAGGCGTATATAATAATAATAATGTATGCAATAATACTGCTAAAAAGAGGTATCTGACAACCAGCCAACTGGCTGATTAGGAGTCTATAATAATGTATACAATGGTATCGCGGTATCTGGCAACTCAGCCAACTGGCTGATTAGGCGTATATAATAATAATGTATGCAATAATACTGCTAAAAAGAGGTATCTGACAACCAGCCAACTGGCTGATTAGGAGTCTATAATAATAATGTATGCAATAATACTGCTAAAAAGAGGTATCTGACAACCATTTACAGCCAACTGGCTGATTAGGAGTCTATAATAGTGTATACAATGGAATACATGGCGCTATCTGGCAACTCAGCCAACTGGCTGATTAGGCGTATATAATAATAATAACACTAGGCAACAAATTTCAACTTTTTTTTTGTTACAGACACGTGAACTACTGATTCCTACTAAAGCGCTGATGCTGATTTCAGATCTGATATCAAAATTTCTCTATCACGTCCAGATTTTGTGTAACCGAAAACCCCTATTTTTCATTTTTTTTCTCACCCGCTTCTATTACGAAAGCCGTCTAAGCTACTTTTCCGTGCCACGTTTTATGTTAAGCATACTTAAATAATTAGTGAACAGGGATGTCTTTCCTCCTTTATTCTGGCTTAAGACAGACAGCGGAATTCCGCTGGCGGAGTTAAGTTACCACCCGTGCGCCCAACCATCCACCCAAAGCGCGTTAGTATTTTGTTGTTACTACTGAAAGGCAAATTCCTGTTCTTAAGTGAAACTTTGGTGTGTCCTCTTCCTTTGTCGCTTGTAGGATGACGAGCTCTCCTTCTGCAGGAACCAACAATAATCTCCCATCATATTTGGGTTGAAATTACCTTGGTATCTGTTTTCCATAACTGAGATCTGTTGGTGGAAGCGCTCACCATGCTCGTCACTTACAGCCCCAAGGTTGGCCGGGAAGAAGTCAAGATGAGAATGTAAAAAATGAATTTTCAAAGACATTCTGCATCCCATTATTTCATAAGATTTAAGCATGTTTTCTACGAGTTTACGGTGGTTTTCAGCTTTGTGGTTTCCAAGAAAATTTTTGACAACTTCAACGAAAGATGTCCATGCTCCTAGTTCATTCTCATTTAGGTTAGATGGAAACGATGAGTCGTGGATGACACTGCGGATCTGTGGTCCAGTGAAAACTCCAGCTTCTAGCTTAGCATCTGTCAATATTCCTTTGAATTTATCCTTTAAATATTGGAAACCACTACCTTGATGATCCATACCCTTCACGAAATTTTTCATAAGGCCAAGTTTAATGTGAAGTGGTGGAAGATGTACTTTCTGAGGGTCAATAAGTGCTGGGTGTTTCACATTGTATTTACCAACAACATGTTCAGTTCTAGATGGCCAATCATGTTTTTTGTAGTGGTTCTTGTCATCTCTGCTGTTCCATAGACACAAAAAGCACATATGCTTTGTGTAGCCCAACTGTAACCCAAGAAGTAATGATACAACTTTAAGGTCGCCACAAATATTCCATGTGTGGTCCTTATATTTGATGAGTCTTAGCAGCAGTTTCATCGATTCATAAGTCTCATTAAGGCCAGTGGCATGTGCTACAGGTATTGAAGGTTTTTCATTGCCGTTGTGCAGTAATACAGCTTTAAGGCTAGCTTTACTAGAGTCAATGAACAGTCTCCATTCTTTTGGATCATAGCGACAGCCAATCCCTTGCATCAGACCACTGATATCGTGGCAGAAACAAACGTTTTCTTCCTGTAAGTAAAATGATGAAAACTGCAAATGGCGATGGCGGAAATGGGAAACTTTGGTGTTTGGTTGGAGAAGATTAAATTCTTGAAGTCTTGAACCAAGCAACTCTGCCTTTTCTTTTGGTAATTCCAAATCGCGCACTAAGTCATTTAACTCCGCTTGACTTAACAAATGTGGGGAAATATTTGCATCTGGAACATATATGCCATCTTTCCCTGTTTCTATATCACTAGCAGAATCTTCAGATGAACTGCTGTCTGTTATCGTTGCTGGTGGAACTGGTGGTGGATTTGTTTCATCATGTGGTACTGGTTTCATTGCTGATTCGCAGTTTGGGTACGTGATCTTTGATTTGTTTTTCTTTGTGAAACCAGCAATCTTTGTCAAACAAAAATAACAATCATTGAAGTGATTTTTCGGCTCACGCCAAACCATGAGGACTGAGAACGGCATAGCTTTTCTTTTACCATTCATCCAAGCTATTAACATTGCATTGCACTGTGCACAGCAAATATGTGGTGTCCAGTCCCTCTGTTGGTCTCCTAACTTACAGTCAAAATAACACTTGTAGGCAAGTTTAATCTTTGTTGTTATGTTTCTACGTTGTGGCTTAGGTGTATATTGTCCACAGACAAAGCAGAAGTTGTCTGGGTGATTTACACAAGCACGTCTATTTGATGCCATTTTGAATTACCATACAATATCTGAAAAAACGTAGAAAGTAATTATTACGATGTGCAAAATAAAAAGAAATACACACCGTAGTACAAAACAAATGCTATAAAAACACACAAGTCACCACAACCTGTCACTTGCTCATCAGCAGAGAGCTTCAACAACCGTTCTGCTTGACTGTCACGTAGCGACTGGCCGTTGGGCCGTTGCCCGTTACTATACTCTTGACTCAGTGTTGCCAACTCGGGATAAATTTTATTTATCAAAATTGTTCGAATTTGTATATAGTTGGCAAAAAAAATTGCTTTAACCTTGAAAAGCAAGTTTCATATTACTGGCATTAAGCCGATTAAAACCAAAATCTGGACGTGGTAGAAAATTTTACTAAAAGTGATTTGCATTTTACACAAAATCTAGACGTGATAGAAAAAATCTAATTATAGATTTGAAATCAGCATACCGAAATTAGCTAGGAGCACCTATTTGGTCTTCTGTAACAAAATCTTTGTTGCCTAGTGTAATGTATGCAATAATACTGGTAAAAAGAGGTATCTGACAACCAGCCAACTGGCTGATTAGGAGTCTATAATAATGTATACAATGGTATCGCGGTATCTGGCAACTCAAGCCATTTACGCCAACTGGCTGATTAGGAGCCTATAAAACAACGCCAGCCCGGCTGGAAGTCTTAATGTGCACTTGGCTCCTGCCAGGTGAACACCTCTCCTCCTTTCTCTCCTCCTCCTCCTTTCTCTTGGGGGATAACGCCGCCTCCAAGTTTTCCCCCCACCCCCCTTTCCCCCACCCCCCTTTGCAACAACCCCCCTTTGCAACAACCCCTTCCCCCTTTGCAACATTACATAATAACCTGCAACATTCCTGCACTCTCCCCTTTTCGGCTATACTACTGAGGTCCACAGTAGGATTCCTCACCAAATTAGGTTAGGGCAATCTACCTTCACCTTTGTTAAGCTATGAGTTGATGCTGGGTCTTAGGCCACAATGTAGGCCTAACTTGTCTGACCCAGCTTAATTTAATGTGATTAATTTGCTGGGTTAAAAACACAATTAGTCACTTACTGTTAGTTATTAGAGAGTCTCTTTTCTCCTTCCTGTTTAATTGTCGAGAGCGTACTTGCTGGTGGGGATCTTTTTCGTTGTCTGTTCTCGTCCCTTCTCCAGTTCCGTCCTCTCGCCCTGTTCCTCGTTTTCGTTCTCCTTTGTTCTCCTCTTCGCGGGGCTTTTTCCACCAGCGTTGTCTTGGTTTTTTCCTCGGTTGGTTGAGCGGTAATGTATCTCTATTACCGAGCACGCTCTTCTCACACAGTATATAAATACTAGTGTGGAGAATAACTCTGGTGAGCAACCAATTGGTTTCATCCACCCAGTTATTGACATAAAAGGAATTTAATAATTGTTAGATTAACTACCTACCTACTCAGTGAACCATTTTCGTTACCTCCCAACTACCCACTCATCAGTTTTCCATAAACCAATGTAATAATAAATTTATAATTTCTGTAATAAATAATTATGCAATATTAAATGTAATAAAATTAATAATAAATTCAATAATTATGTAAGAAAAATATAATAGAATCTGTATGTTCAGAACAGGAAGATAGTTTTAAATTTGCGCGAATGTACTTAATGAAAATGTCCTTCCGGTGTCGGGAGAATGGGATCTAACCTAGGTGCGAATTTCTTAACGGTCGGTCCCTGGACTGTTTTTCCCTCTTGTTTTGGTTCATTCGTGTTTCTGTATCCACCCGAGGAGGATGCCATTGGGCGTCAAAACTGTCGTGGAAATAAACTCTGTCTATTAGAGTGGGTTTTTATTTTCATAAACAGATCCAAAATATCTCAATTTTTGGAGGAGTTAGTACAATCTAAAGTTGGGTGTACTTTTTTGTGGGACATATATATATATATATATATATATATATGAATAGAAACGACATAAGTGTTAAGGAACGTTTCTGCACACGAGGAGGAGAGATAACGAATAATGAAAAATGAGGCGAACCGCCCGGGAATCGAACCCAGGGCCTTCCAATTGCCGGTTGGACGCTCTTCCATTATGCTACGGACCTCACTCAATCACAAATCGAAATTCTCCCACATAGGGCAGAAACCAATGCCCTGAGAGGGCACCCTCGCAAATCGTGAATATGGGCATATAACTGCAATGACCGCGCAGTATATAAATGAATAGAAACGACATAAGTGTTAAGGAACGTTTCTGCACACGAGGAGGAGAGATAACGAATAATGAAAAATGAGGCGAACCGCCCGGGAATCGAACCCAGGGCCTTCCAACCGGCAATTGGAAGGCCCTGGGTTCGATTCCCGGGCGGTTCGCCTCATTTTTCATTATTCGTTATCTCTCCTCCTCGTGTGCAGAAACGTTCCTTAACACTTATGTCGTTTCTATTCATTTATATACTGCGCGGTCATTGCAGTTATATGCATATATATATATATATATATATATATATATATATATATATATATATATATTACAGGTTGTTTCATAACATTTGGGACGCACTTTCAGGATGGATTCAGGACCTGAAAACAATGAAAAAAGTTTACATAAATATATGCCCGAAATCGCTTTGTTTCCGAATTACAGCCCGTCATGTGTTCCAGCAAGTATCCGCCTTACCTTTATAGAAAGTGCTCAGCTCAAAATGACCGCCTTGCGCTTGAATGCACGCCTGAACACGCCTCGTCATAGAATGCCTGACGCGTTCAAACATTCCAGGTATTGCTCGGATTTTCTGGCATCCTTGTTCTACACGTTAGCGAAACATTTCAACGATGTCATTGGGTGTCATGTAAACGATGGATTTCAGATGACCCCACAGGTAAAAATCGAGTGGATTCAGGTCTGGGAAGCGAGTAGGCCACGCAATGGGTCCTCCACGGCCTATCTATTTATCAGAGAAATGGTCATCCAAATAGTTTCTGGCTACTCGACTAAAATGAGGCGGAACGCCTTCATGCATAAACCACATACGACGTCGGACACCAAGAGGAACTTCATCTAGTAAATCGCTTACATCATTCCTTAAAAAATTGGAATAGGATTCTCCTGTTAATCTTCCAAGCAAAACAAAAGGACCAATTAAGTTGTCGGCAATAAGTCCTGCCCATACATTGATATTAAATTGTTGTTAGTGCCTTGACTGGATGATAGCATGCGGATTCTCTTCGGCCCAGTGATGTCTTGTGAAAATTGATCACGTCATTTCTTGTGAAGGCAGCCTCATCAGAAAACAACACGGTGGATAGAAAAAGAGGATCGCGAGCACACTGTTGAAGGAACCAAGTACAAAAAACCTCTCGGTGGGAAATCAGCTTCAGTAAGGTCTTGTACTCTCTGAATGCGATATTGGTAAAGCATGTTCTTCCCGTAAAATTTCCCACACAGTTATGTATCTTACACCCTCTGCTGCTGCTATCCTTCGGGAGCTGATACCAGGATGTTCCTCCACTCGATTCAGGACCCGTTCCTCCAACTCACCAGTTCTGGCACTGATTGGTCTACCACCATCTGAAACTCGCTTGTTGAATGATCCGAAATCACCAAGACGCTCGTCTATTCTCTGAAAGGTCTTCTTATCTGGCAGACGGCGATTCGGAAACCTTTCCGCATAGAGACGTCTTGCTGCGGCTGCATTACACTCGGCAAGTCCATACATGAGATGCATGTCTGCCATTTCTCTGTTTGAATAAGCCTCCATTCTCACTTCAAATGCACATTATCACTGAATAGCACACAAACTTTTTAGTTTTTTTTTTCACCGGACTGCACTTATTCACTGTAAGAAGTTGCGAATACGAACAGTGAAACATCGAGATGCACCTCTGACTGACTGATGGCTCTACACTCAACGATATTGAAACATGTCATATAGTGTACGAAACATTACAATCGGCAAGGCCATACATGAAATAAGTCTCATACACACTCACAAACATTGTCGGCAAGCAGTTTGTAAACAGTTTGCGGAAAGAATTGCTGGAACACAAAACGGACTGTAGCTCGGAAACAAAGCGATTTCGGGCATATGTTTATATAATCTTTTTTTCATTGGTTTCAGGTCCTGAATCCATCCTGAAAGTGCGTCCCACATGTTATGAAACACCCTGTATATATATATATATATATATATATATATATATATATTATATATATATATATAAAGAAGGACCAACACAACGGCAAACATTTTCGTTTATTTTTTGTACTTCAGACGTTTCGACAAATCTTTTGTCATCATCAGTGAATTAAGTCTTAAAACCTTAAAACAAAAATAAAAATAATAAATATATATATATATATATATATAATGTAAACGACGCTTGTTTAGAAGAGCGTCCGCACAAGATGAGGAGAAAGAACGAACAAATGAAAAATGAGGCACCTCCCAGGAATCGAACCCGGGATCATCCAATTCTTTCTCCTCATCTTGTGCGGACGCTCTTCCATACAAACGTCGTTCTTTACATTAATTATACTGTGTGTTTTTTGCAGTTAAAATGTATATATGTACGGCATGAGAAGGTGCCCCCTCAGGGCATTCGATTCCGCTCGTATTTAGGATATATATATATATATATATATATATATATATATATATATGCGTGATCGGTGAAATTGCGCATTTCATGAAAAACGCGTTGTTCATGAAATATGCAATTTTGGTGTTCGTTTTTCATGAAATCAGCAAAGGATGAAATGACAGAACAAAGTTTATTTCATACATAAACAAAATTGTTGTTCCTAAGCTAATAAGATGCATTTTTACAGGTATGACGAGGGTGGCATGAACTGTCACATAGGTTTCCAGCTTTTAGGCAGGAACACCTGAATACTCGGTTAGGTTAATTGAATGCCCGGTTAGGTTACTTGTACGCTAGGGTGGATCGATTTTACATTTTTTTCGATTTCCATATTCTAATAGAGACAAAAACTTGCGCATGCATGAGAAAATAGCCTCTGCAAAATCTTAGCTTAATAGGTAATCACCTTCTGCCCCCGGGGGCAGAAGATGATTACCTATTAAGCTAAGATTTTGCAGAGGCTATTTTCTCATGCATGCGCAAGTTTTTGTCTCTATTAGAATATGGAAATCGAAAAAATGTAAAATCGATCCACCCTATTGTACGCCCTTGATGATTGGTTAGGTTAAGTCGTGATATTTTTGTTAGTTTTAACGAAAATATCACGACTTAACCAAACCAATCGTCAAGGGCGTACAGTTGACCTAACCGGGCATTCAATAATTTTACCATAGATTTCGATATATAAATGTTACGCATGATCGGTGAACTTGAATGTCTGGGTAGGTTAATTGAATCCCTGGCTAGGTCAACTGTACGCCTTTGACGATTGGTTAGGTTAAGTCGTGATATTTTCGTTAGTTTTTAACGAAAATATTACGACTTAACCTAACCAATCTTCAAGGACGTACAGGTGACCTAACCGGGCATTAAATTAACTTAACCGGGTATTCAATAATTTTACTGTTTCGATATATACAGGATGATTCAGCAAAGAGTACATTAAATTGGAGGATGAAATCCTTGGATAATTCTAAACCACAATGTCTCTATGGTAAAATGTCAGATTCTGCATAGTTTCCATGCTACAATACATTTAAGATGTTGTATTAATGAGAGTGAATATGAAGTGAAACCCCCGTAGGTTTTTGCAATCATTTATTCACAGATCTCTACAGTGTGACCCCTCTTTGTTACAACCTAAAGGAAATGTTCAAGTTGCCCCCTTCTGCCTCAATGCAGGGCTGTATACGTCGTACCATTGAATGTCTGACGCGTTCCAGAATACCTGGACTATGTTTAATTTGCTCGCACCTGTCACGAACAAGTGGCCATAATTCCTCTCTTGTTTGACCCCCCCCTAGGGAGGGGGAGTAATGCGGACCCATATCACCATCCACTGAGTGGGAGGACACTGTTATTTTATTTATTTGTTGGGTTCAAAATCCCAGCTGAGCCGTGAACGGCCAGGTTCTAAAGGGCCAGTTCTACCTACAGCCCAAGTTAAGCTAAAATTAAAACTTACGGACTTGAGATCCTACTAGGTCCTACCTCAGGGTTGCTGACTCGATGTGGGCCTACCTTAGGCCTCAGTTGTATGAATTTAAGATAAAAACAAAAGGGGTACTATTTATGGTCTTCTTTCTCAACCTTGCAACAACAACGCAACCTGGACTATTGCACGATGCAACAATCTTGTATCTAAACAACCAAACTGAATTGCAAGAGAGCTCTCTATCAGACCACACCCTGTACGTACGACATTCCACAAACGAGTAGAAAGGACGCGCAGGGCCCCAAAATGATGCCACCTGAGAGCTCAAACAATGCTAGCTCTAAATTAAGTGAATTTTTCACTAACCTTACAATTATGAGATGGATATATATACACCTTAACTTAATATATACACGCAATGCTGCCTCAATCAGCTTAGTCATCATATCGCCTTGGGACAACAATGGTTCTTCCTCTTCTAGATTTTCTAACACTCCCCACCGAAGAGGCATTGTTGTCATTACCTTCTGCAAGTTTAGCCAAGCCTTCTCCCTGAGGCTGTAACTCAAATGTTTCATCTTGACTATCTGTGTTTTTGCTGATTTCTAAAGCATAGAGTTTTTGTATAGGTCTCTTTAACTTTCCTCTTGAAGTCTTTACCAGTGCAGACCTAACTAAATTGTCTTTGCCAACAAACAACTCTTCAATTATGCCAAACTTCCAGCATTGCCTTGGTCTTTCATCCCCAATCATTACCACTTCTCCCACCTTGATACAATTTGCATTGGAGCCCTTTACCTTGCCTGATGGGTAATAATTGAGTTCTGGCAAGTATTCCATCTGCCACCTCTTCCATAACTGATCTTGTAGCTCTTCAAGGTACCTGAACCGTCTGGTTAACTCTCCTTGAGTGCTCTGGATAGGTTGCAAGTCTTCTGGCACACTGGGGCTTGATGTTAATCGTTTACCACAAAGAAAATGATTTGGTGTCAATGGCTCCGCATCCTGCATACTGTTATAAACAAAAGTGATAGGCCTACTGTTCACCATTGCTTCTACTTCACATAAAACAGTGCAGAATTCTTCTTTGCTCAAATGAGCATTAGCTAAAAGTTTCTTTAATGGACACTTTACACTTCTCACTAGCCTTTCCCAAAATCTTCCCCACCATGGTGCTCTCTCAACAATGAACTCCCACTGTACCCCTTGGTGTGAAAAGTAGGATTGGAATCCTTCCTCTTTTAGCAAGGACCAAACTTCTTGGAGTTCCTTTGCAGCCTTTTTGAAGGTTTTTGCATTATCCGATATGATTTTATTTGGGAAACCCCTTCTGTTCACAAACCTTTTAAAGGCCAAAAGAAATACATCACTACTTAAGTTGCTTACCAACTCCAAATGGATTGCTCTGTTGGTAGCACATGTGAAAAGACATATATAACCTTTGTTAGACTCCCCTCTCTCATACACATAGACTGGACCTGCAAAGTCTACTCCCACTACATCAAATGGGGCAGTATAGAGACACCGTTCTCTTGGAAGTGGAGCCACCTTTTCATAATAAGGCTTTGCACTCCAACGCTTGCAAACCACACATTTATGCAAGACCTTTTTTACTACTTGTCTAATTTTGGGAATCCAAAACTGTTGTCTAATCTCTATTATCACTTCTCTAACTCCAGCATGTAACAGCTTATGATGAGTATCCAGGATCAAAAGGTCCACAAAGTGCCCCCCAGAAGGTAGCAAAATTGGATGTCTTTTCTCCTCTGGAAGCCCAGAAAACTGTAGCCTACCTCCTACTCTCAATAAATCCTGATCCAAAAACACATCCAAACCCTTGAGAGCAGAATGTGTTGGTAGAACCTGTAATGGATGGCTGGTGAGCATTTCCCTCTCTTCACCAAATTTTTCCTTCTGCACATATACCACCCAGTATTTCCTGGCTTGCTGAATCTCATTACTGTTCAGAATTCCTTCCCTTCTTGTGTCTCCCTTAATATTGTTGGTAAATCTATATACCCATGCTGTCACTCTTAACAATCTTTTCAGACTGCTAATGTCCTCAAGCCTCAATATGGGGTCCTGCTGCATAACTTGACAACTGTTCACAGCGCATTTTCTCACCTCACTCACCCATGCTTCTTCAGCCTGGCATTCTCCTACAATAGGCTGATTAGAAGGCCAGTTTTCACTTCCAAGTTTTAGCCACTCTGGCCCATTCCACCACAAACTTGACTGTGCAAGATCTTTCACTGAAATTCCTCGTGTTGGTAAATCAGCGGGGTTTTGGGTGCCTGGACAATGCTTCCATTGCTTGGGATCTGTGTGCGCTTGAATTTCCTCCACCCTATTGGCAACAAATGATTTCCATTTCCTTGCCTGACTTCTTAACCAGTGCCAAACTATAGTGGAGTCTGTCCAATAATAGCTTGGAATTTCATAGAGGGCCAAAGACTTTCGCACTGTGACTGCAAGCCGACTAGCAATAACTGCACCCATCAATTCCAACCTTGGAACAGAAAGCCTTTTCAAAGGTGCTACTCTGCTCTTTGCAGCAACCAACTTGCAACTTACTTCCTCTTGCAATGCGCCTCTTATATAAACACAAGTTGCATAGGCTTCCTCACTTGCATCACAAAAGATGTGCAGCTCCAAATTGCCTGGACTATTGTTCAACTCCCCAAAGTAGCATCTTGGGATTTCAATGTCTCCAAGATGTGCCAATTCTTTGAACCAATATTTCCACCTTACCACCATATGATCAGGTAACTCTTGGTCCCAACCAAGTCCAATTTCCCAGAGGCTCTGAAACCAAATTTTTTACTTTATCACAAATGGAGCCAGGAATCCAAGAGGATCAAAGACCTTTGAAGCCAAACTAAGAGCTGTACGTTTTGTCCACCTTGTCTCATTCTCAGCCAGCTCTACTAAAGATTTCCCATTGAAGGTAAACAAATCATCTCCTTGCTGCCAAACAATGCCTAGCACCTTTGCATCTATTGCCCACAACTCCTTAATACCAGAATCCTCAATACTTTCTGCTGCATCAGGTACTACACAGGACTGACTCATAAACTCTTGTAATTGAGAATGATTGGTCTGCCATTTTCTAGGTTCCATGCCAGCCTCCCTCATTATACCTCTAGCCTCCATGAATATCTGTTTAGCCATTTCTGTATTATCCACGGAACACAGCAAATCATCAACATAAAAATTTTTCCTTATGTGTTCAATAGTATTAGGACAGACTTCAGAATATTTTTTAAAATGGTACTGCATAGTAGCTGCCAACAGAAATGGACTAGAGCTGAGGCCAAACAACACTGATTTCATTCTATAGGCTTGAACCTTAGGTTCATTTTCCAACAAGTCTTTCGTATCCACCCACAGATACCTTACTGCATCTCTGTCCTCTGGTTTTAACTTTATCTGCAAAAAGGCTTGCTTCACATCTGCAGTCAATGCTACTCTACCAAACCTGAATCTCAGTAACAAGGAAAATAAATCGGCATTTAAATTTGGCCCAGCATCCAAACAATCATTCAAGGACACACCACCTTTGTCCTTGGCTGAGCCATCAAAAACTACCCTCAGTTTAGTGGTAGTTTTGGCTCGCCGTACCACTGCATGGTGTGGCAGATAATGTGCCTCCTGGTTCACCAGCTCACCTTGCACCCTTTCAGCATAGCCCTCCCTTACATAGCTTAGGATGGCCTCATTGTATTCAATTAACAACTCCTCATTCTTTCTTAGCCTGTACAATGAAGTCTCCAACCTCCGATTAGCTAGCTGAAGGTTTGAACCAGGTTTGCAAGAATCCTTCCAAGGGAGGCCAACTTCATAGCAACCATCTCTAAACCCAATCCCTTTTTCAAATTGCTCTAAAACCTCATTGTTCACTGCACTTGCCTGTTTGTCCTTTATGCCAATGGATTCAAGTTCCCAAAACGCTTTCAAATGCCTTTCCAAACTATGGCTGTTCTCCTCAATCTTAACAAAAAGAGCCTTAATTTCCATTTCATTGCAATAGCTACCATGTAGCATCCAGCCTAGCTTACTTTCAATAGCTACTGGGCCTTGAGATGTGCGGACAATATTACCAGTGATGAAGTCCCAATAATAGTCAGCTCCAATCAAAAGACTAATATCTTCTGTTCCTTCAAACTTATTATCGCCCAAATTAATTCCTTTAACTTGCAATTCTTGGATACATGCCATATCTAAACAAGTAGTGACTGGAGCACAAAGTTCCTCAATCTCTACAGCTTGGACCTTGATAGTGGGACTTTGCGGTAACAACCCCTTAACCAGAACTTCTACCTTCTTAAATTTGGTTCGGTTTTGAACGGAACCCCCAAACCCAGAAATTCTTAAATTTTCCCTCTTAAGTTCTTTAAACTTCAATTTTCTGGAAATTCTGGTCTTAATAAAGCTACACTGGCTATCACTATCAAACAACACTCTTACAGTAGCTTCTCGATCATTCCCAATTAATAAGGCTACAGTTGTTTGCAATAATCCCCCTTTACTTTTACTCCCTTGCATAGCAGTGGCATGTGCCACTGATGTCTCTACTTCTGGGGTAGGCCTACTAGGAGTGTTTTCACACAATAATGGCTGATCCCTACCATGACAATTTTTGCACAAAATTTTAAACTTGCAAAACCTTGCTCTGTGACCTTTCAAAAAACATTTAAAACATGCTGTAGACTTAGTTACCCTGTCCTTTCTCTCCTCAACAGGTAAAGCCTCAGCCACTTCACATTTATATGACTTGTGGTTGCCTTCGCAAAATATGCATTCCTTGATTCCCTTTAATTTATTCTCAGAGGATGCATGTAGAGCTGACACTGTACCTGGGCTATTCGTTTTTGTAGAAACCTTGGTGCTGTGCCTGCCTTTGTCCCCTTGTTTAACATCCCACTGTGCAAACTCAATTCCCTCTCGTCTTGCTAATTCTGTACCTAAAAGACTTAACATCTGCTGAAGGGGGATGTACACATGTTCTGTAGAGTGTCCCCTACTTAATTCAAGCAAAATTGAGCTAGGCAATTTAGACTCCAGTATAGTAACCAACATTATACCATACCTTTCCATTCCTACACCCAAGTTGTCCATGGACCTAGTTCTAACTTCAAATTCATCATATAACTGCCGTAACTCTTTGACACTATTAGGATTATTAACAGGAGGTATAGCTAAAAGTTCACAGAGGTGGCTTTTAATTAAGATCTCTGGCTTACCAAATCGTTTCTTTAATATATCCCAAGCCACATTATAATTAGCCTCTGTTAATGCTAATCCTGCTATTGTCTTTGCTGCCTCCCCTTCCAAGAGGGACTGCAAATAATTAAACTTCTCCACCGCACTTAACACTTGACTAGAATGAACTGCTGATTGAAAACTGTCTGCCCATCCTTGCCATTCCTGAATACTCCCAGAAAATGTTTTGAGTACAAGCCTCGGTAATTGAACTACAGATCTGTTAACCTTAACTTCACAAACATCATTTGTTGAGTGTTGTGTTTCATTATTAGACCTGGTCTCTAACTGTAATGAGCTGCTAAACTCTTTTGCTCGGTGGCCTACTTTAATTATATCATCAATAATCTCTTCAAAGTAAATTATGTTATTTTCTATTTCATCCTCTTCTATAAGAGCCTCAATTTTAACATTTACTTCACTTAGAGCAACCCTTTTAGTTTCTAATATGGAAAGCTGCGCAGTCACTAATCTTAAATCCTCTTGCTCTATGGCAGAATCTATAGTGGCAATGACCTTTGTAATTAGACCTTTGTAGGCGCTTCTCCTTTTTTTAAACTTGTTCAATTCAGATGCACTCATCTTCAATGCAAACAACAATTGGGCTCAATGCCAAATGAGCTGAATTGGCAGAAATACTTAACCAAACTGATCAAACGTAAATTTTGCTTTTTTCAAATAAACTGAATTGCTAGGTGGGGTACTAACCAACCACCAGTATGGAATACCAATTTTTCCACCCAAGTAACTGGTGCACCGAAGTCTGCAACCTTCGCCTACGAATAATAAACCAAATTTAACCAAACAGGTAAAATGTAGGCCAAAAACAACGACAGACGAGTGGCCAAGTTTTGCAATTGGGCGACCAAACTTTCTACCCTGGGACCTTAATTCAATAATAAACCAAAATTAACCTAACCGGTAAAAATGTAGGCCAAAAACAACGACAGACGAGTGGCCAAGTTTCGCAATTGGGCGACCAAACTTTCTACCCTGGGACCTTAACTCAATAATGCTCAACCCGTCTAGGCCTAACTTGGGCTACAATTTGCACAATCAGAGCTTTGCTGAAAAATAGTCACTGACTCAGTCTTGGGCTAGAATCCGGTTCTGAAGGACCATGTTATTTTATTTATTTGTTGGGTTCAAAATCCCAGCTAAGCCGTGAACGGCCAGGTTCTAAAGAGCCAGTTCTACCTACAGCCCAAGTTAAGCTAAAATTAAAACTTACGGACTTGAGATCCTATTAGGTCCTACCTCAGGGTTGCTGACTCGATGTGGGCCTACCTTAGGCCTCAGTTGTATGAATTTAAGATAAAAACGAAAGGGGTACTATTTATGGTCTTCCTTCTCAACCTTGCAACAACAACGCAACCTGGACTATTGCACGATGCAACAATCTTGTATCTAAACAACCAAATTGAATTGCAAGAGAGCTCTCTATCAGACCACACCCTGTACGTACGACATTCCACAAACGAGTAGAAAGGACGCGCAGCGCCCCAAAATGATGCCACCTGAGAGCTCAAACAACGCTAGCTCTAAATTAAGTGAATTTTTCACTAACCTTACAATTATGAGATGGATATATATATACACCTTAACTTAATATATACAAGCAATGCTGCCTCAATCAGCTTAGTCATCATATCGCCTTGGGACAACAATGGTTCTTCCTCTTCTAGATTTTCTAACAGATACGTCGTATTACAGGTTTTTACTGATTTGATTGCCAAATTTGTAGATCATACAATTATTCCTGAATTGGCTATTGTTTACATGTTATGCCAATCTGTACTGAAGTGATAAGGTAATGTTGTGGTATTTCCTAACAACGTAACTGCACCTCGTAATTGTATCTATCACTATCTGTTATCTTATTTCTGTAGGTCACGGTCAGGTGCCGTATCAGAGTGCACTACAACATGGAGCAGTGCACAGATGGTGAATATGCTGATATGCACCTTGTGTTAGGGGCAGCAGGTGGAAATGCTGCACAGGCTGTACGACTGTATGAAGAACGGTATCCAAACTGAAGGCTGCCAAACCCTTGAACATTCATCGCTGTTGATCGGAGGCTGAGGGAAACGGGATCTTTCCATCGATTTACAGCAGATATTGGAGGACATAACCGACACAGGGACGCCACAGCCGAGCAAATTCTGAACCTGGTAGAAAATGATCCATCTACTAGTACACGAACAGTTACTGTTGTGCACGTGCCACAATCAGCCGTTTAGAGGTGCCTGTGTGGGGCCGCGCAGTTAATTTTCCGCATTTATATTATTTTTATATTAGTTACCGACAAACCAATTTTGCGCATTACCAAATTGTATATTTTTTATCATTGTGTAATTTTAAGAATCATATATAATCTTTATAAATAAGTATTGTACATAAATTTATATATATATATATTTAATTAATTCAGCTGTATATACAATAACAAAATCTTCTGTAAAATTACCCCAGCCAACCAAGAACTCAATAAACTCTGAAAACGACCGGCTTTTTCTTCAAGACGCCAACCTTCCAAACGACAGGGGGAGAAGAGGACACGAGAGGCCCCTAGAAGAGATACCCCTAAAAGAGATAGCCTGCCTCTCGTATCCTTCATTCTTCCCCGGCAAATACAAGTAGCACCAAGAAGGAACCAGCTACAATTGGTGACCCCTGGAGTGACCCGAAGCAGCCAGCGGAAGCAGCATCCTTCAGTCGCCGTGCGGAACAAACCGAAGCCACGCCTCTTCGCCGCCCACCCGTAGTAGCCGGTCGGAACTGAACCAGCAGCAGACCCGAATTACATTCCCGCAAGATGGAATCTGTTGAATCAGGAGTGCACCATGTCACCATCAAGCCACCCACGTTCTCTGAAGCGTCGGCCGCAGGATGGTTCTCCATCATGGAGGCACAATTCCACATTTCCAGAATAACATCCGAAGAAACCAAACTTTAAGCCGCTTCAATCAACCAAACGAAACTTTAAGCCGCTTCAATCAACCAAACCAAACTTTAAGCCGCTTCAATCAACCAAACCAAACTTTAAGCCACTTCAATCAACCAAACCAAACTTTAAGCCGCTTCAATCAACCAAACCAAACTTTAAGCCGCTTCAATCAACCAAACCAAACTTTAAGCCGCTTCAATCAACCAAACCAAACTTTAAGCCGCTTCAATCAACCAAACCAAACTTTAAACCGGCTTATAAAGTTTCAGGTCCCACACAGGTACCGGGCGCACAATCGGACGACATCGGATCGGAGAAAAAGCACGCAAGGAAAAAGGACGATGGAGGACGCACCTCGGAGGTAGCAAATACAGACCTCAGGACGGGCGCGCAGGACAACGCAACAACCGGAAACGAGGCCGACCGAGGATCAACACGAGCTGGACGAAGGATCCGATTCAAATCAAGACCCGAATATTTCTACTTTTGATATACGTGCTCCGCTTCTCGGGGTGGGCAGTAGTGTGGGGCCGCGCAGTTAATTTTCCGCATTTATATTATTTTTATATTAGTTACCGACAAACCAATTTTGCGCATTACCAAATTGTATATTTTTTATCATTGTGTAATTTTAAGAATCATATATAATCTTTATAAATAAGTATTGTACATAAATTTATATATATATATTTAATTAATTCAGCTGTATATACAATAACAAAATCTTCTGTAAAATTACCCCAGCCAACCAAGAACTCAATAAACTCTGAAAACGACCGGCTTTTTCTTCAAGACGCCAACATTCCAAACAGTGTTGCCAGATCTACAGATATATCTGTAGATCTACAGATTTTATGAAGCAATTCAGATTTTCAGATTTTTTCAATAATTTATGCATAATCTACAGATTTTTAATCCAGCAAGCAATCATTATTATTTACTTCCAAAATTTACAACAAGGAAATATTAGGCCTACAGTCTCAACCAATAGGACACAAATGTTCTCGGTATTCAGTTTCAGAAGTCGAGTCGACTCGCTTCTGACTACGATATACATGCCAATTAAATCATTTAATCGGCGCTGATTGGTTGATATTCCCTCTACGTCATGGTAGCATGGAATGTTTTTGTTTTTGTTGAAAAAAATGATATTTATCTGTTTAAATCTAAAAAGGATTTTTTTTGGTTTCATTTATGTGTATGAATTAAAGAAGTATTCCGGTGTTCTTATAGTTATTACAGCAATAACCAAAAGGTATTTCCTTTGTCACAAAGTAACGGAATTCAATTTGTTTACTTTCATTTACTTTACTTTTTTTTATGTTAAAGTGCCATATTTATATAAGTTTATAAAAATAAAGAAAATATTATACAAGATTTTATCATTGATAATACCTTAAGACAGTAAATTAAATAAAAATATGTCAAAATTATTATTTAGATAAATATTATAAATCTACAGATTTCTACAGATTTTTTAATCAGATTTATCAGATTTTTAAAAATTCCATCTGGCAACACTGCTTCCAAACGACAGGGGGAGAAGAGGACACGAGAGGCCCCTAGAAGAGATACCCCTAAAAGAGATAGCCTGCCTCTCGTATCCTTCATTCTTCCCCGGCAAATACAAGTAGCACCAAGAAGGAACCAGCTACAATTGGTGACCCCTGGAGTGACCCGAAGCAGCCAGCGGAAGCAGCATCCTTCAGTCGCCGGGCGGAACAAACCGAAGCCACGCCTCTTCGCCGCCCACCCGTAGTAGCCGGTCGGAACTGAACCAGCAGCAGACCCGAATTACATTCCCGCAAGATGGAATCTGTTGAATCAGGAGTGCATCATGTCACCATCAAGCCACCCACGTTCTCTGAAGCGTCGGCCGCAGGATGGTTCTCCATCATGGAGGCACAATTCCACATTTCCAGAATAACATCCGAAGAAACCAAACTTTAAGCCGCTTCAATTAACCAAACCAAACTTTAAGCCGCTTCAATCAACCAAACCAAACTTTAAACCGGCTTATAAAGTTTCAGGTCCCACACAGGTACCGGGCGTACAATCGGACGACATCGGATCGGAGAAAAAGCACGCAAGGAAAAAGGACGATGGAGGACGCACCTCGGAGGTAGCAAATACAGACCTCAGGACGGGCGCGCAGGACAACGCAACAACCGGAAACGAGGCCGACCGAGGATCAACACGAGCTGGTCGAAGGATCCGATTCAAATCAAGACCCGAATATTTCTACTTTTGATATACGTGCTCCGCTTCTCGGGGTGGGCAGTAGTGTGGGGCCGCGCAGTTAATTTTCCGCATTTATATTATTTTTATATTAGTTACCGACAAACCAATTTTGCGCATTACCAAATTGTATATTTTTTATCATTGTGTAATTTTAAGAATCATATATAATCTTTATAAATAAGTATTGTACATAAATTTATATATATATATTTAATTAATTCAGCTGTATATACAATAACAAAATCTTCTGTAAAATTACCCCAGCCAACCAAGAACTCAATAAACTCTGAAAACGACCGGCTTTTTCTTCAAGACGCCAACCTTCCAAACGACAGGGGGAGAAGAGGACACGAGAGGCCCCTAGAAGAGATACCCCTAAAAGAGATAGCCTGCCTCTCGTATCCTTCATTCTTCCCCGGCAAATACAAGTAGCACCAAGAAGGAACCAGCTACACCTGCATACAAACCTCCTGTACCCATATCATCATCAGAAGGTCCAAGGGCTGGATCCTGACGACTATCCACGACGGATCGAATTCTGTCAGTGGTTTTTACGACACCATGCTGTTGATCCTCGTTTCACTAGTAATGTTTTATTCACAGATGAGGCAACATTCGCGAGATGGTACTTTCAACACTCACAACATGCATACATGGGCGGAGGATAACCCTCACTCAACAGTAAGTGGAGCGCACCAGATTTGGTTTCAATAAACGTATGGGCTGGCATTATTGGAGATAACATTATCGGCCCTTATCTGCTACCACAGCGGCTGACCGGAGAGAGACGTCTACAGGCATTTCCTCGAGGAGACACTGCCAGTGCTACTTGAAGATGTGCCACTGCAAGTATGACGTCGCATGTGGTTCATTCATGATGGTGCACCTGCCCATTTTGCCCGAGCATCCAGGGAATATCTGGATACTGTTTATCCCAACAGGTGGATCGGGCGTGGTGGCCCCGTTCCCTTGCCACCCCGCTACCCAGGTCTTAACCCTTTGGATTTCTACCTGTGGGGCCATTTAAAGACATTGGTGTATGATACAGAGGTTCAAACAAGAGAGGAATTATGGCCACGTGTTCGTGCGAGCAAATTAAACATAGTCCAGGCATTCTGGAACGCGTCAAGACATTCAATGGTACGACGTGTACAGGCCTGCATTGAGGCAGAAGGGGGCAACTTTGAACATTTCCTTTAGGTTGTAACAAAGAGGGGTCACACTGTAGAGATCTGTGAATAAATTATTACAAAAACCTACGGGGGTTTCACTTCATATTCACTCTCATTAATACAACATCTTAAATGTATTGTAACATGGAAACCATGCAGAATCTGACATTTTACCAGAGACATTGTGGTTTAGAATTATCCATGGATTTCATCCTCCAATTTAATGTACTCTTTGCTGAATCACCCTGTATATGTTACGCGTGAGCTGTGAAATTGCGCATTTCATGAAAAACGCAATATTTTGCTTTTTTCTTGAAATGTGCAGGGCGTATAAAACAAACTTTGTTCTGATTTGTTGTAAAAATGCATCTTATTAGCCCATTCTTTCCCGATTTCATGAAAAACGCAAACTGAAATTGGTCATGTAACTGTCATTTTATCCTTTGCCGATTTCATGAAAAACGGACACCAAAATTGTGTATTTCATGAAAAATGCATTACTTTTGCTTATTTCACGAAATTGGCAAACGTCCTGCGCATTTCATGAAAAACGCAAAATATTGCGTTTTTCATGAAATGCACAATTTCACCGATGACGCGTAACATATATATATATATATATATCGTAAAGAACGACGCTTGTATAGGAGATATTCCGCGCAAGACGAGAAAGAGAAAACAACAAATGAAAAAATGAAGTACCACCTGGGAATCGAACCCGGGATCTTCCGATTGCCGGTCAGACGCGATACCACTACACCATGGACTTCACTCTTCCAAATGCCGTAATTCCTCTACATACTCGCAGAAACCAATGCCCCAAGGGGGCACCTCCCGCATGCCGTAACATTATATACATTCAACTGCAAAGAACACGCAGTATAAATAACGTAAAGAACGACGCTTGTATAGGAGATATTCCGCGCAAGACGAGAAAGAGAAAACAACAAATGAAAAAATGAAGTACCACCTGGGAATCGAACCCGGGATCTTCCGATTGCCGGCAATCGGAAGATCCCGGGTTCGATTCCCAGGTGGTACTTCATTTTTTCATTTGTTGTTTTCTCTTTCTCGTCTTGCGCGGAATATCTCCTATACAAGCGTCGTTCTTTACGTTATTTATACTGCGTGTTCTTTGCAGTTGAATGTATATATATATATATATATATGAAAAAATTATTTCACGAAAGTGACACGTGAAAAATATTTATGATGAATAAAACCACGAAGGGAAAAGAAACAAAAGAAACCCCTTTGTGTTTATTTTCCCTTCGTGGTTTTATTCATTATATATATATATATATATATATATATATATATATATATATATATATATATATATATATATATATATATATATATATATATATATATATATATCTCTCTCTCTCTCTCTCTCTCGACTATGGTATTAAGTATGAGGTGTGGTTGGATGAATGAGTATTTGGAATGGTTGGTAATTTCCAATTAGCGCCAAGATTTGTTAAATATTATGCTTTTTACGGTTGTAATAACATAACATACAGTTTACTAAAAAAGGACAATATAACTACTTTCCGAGAGATAAAAAGTTGTGTTGAGTATAGTAATTGTAATTAGTAGTAATAAATTGTACAGTATCGTGTATTAATATTAAATATGGCAGGTCATGAATGAAGTAAGGAGACTTGGTAATTACATTAGAAGATGGCTTTCAGCCACAGTTTAAAGTCCATATCACACGGCCCAAAATAAACGATTTTTCTTATACGGTAAGGAACCTCTTACGTCATCAGATCAGCTGGCTTGTATAAACAAAGATTGAGAAAAGCCATTTCAATTGGTCTTGAAAAGTATGTGACTTCATCTTTCAATTCCACCATTTAATTAGATTACGGCACTCAATTCTCTATGGAATGTTTAAGCCTTCCTGGGGCACAAGAAATTGGCCTGTACCTTCTTCCCACTATAAAGCTTCTATAATATTTAGATTCTGTTCAGGCCATGTAGGCCTTCAGGCTTACTTACACCGGATTGGACTAGCTTTCTCCCCATTATGTGTTAGTTGTAATTTACCAGAGACACTGTCCCATTTCTTTCTTTTTTGTCCATGTTATACTAGGCAAAGGAAAAAATTAAGATTCTCTCTTTTGCAATATGGTGTCAGGAACTTTACTTTATCAGTCCTATTAGGTGGGGATAGTTTTTCACCCCCATTGATACACTTCACTATGGACCAAGTATTCAAGTTTGTAGTGGCATCTGGGTGGTTGAGAGAGTTTTAAATCTTGCATTGTATACCAATTTTCATTCCCACAGGTTTATTAATCTGTTACCTCCTAGTTACTCCATCTGGCTGTTACTGTTGACTTAGTACTTGGTTCCATTTTTATCAGTTCATGTTTAGTAGTACTAACAGGCCTCATATTCATCCCTTTCTGAGTGTTCTGGAATTGGCCCCAGAACTGAAAAAGGTAATGGTGTGCTTTCTCTATTGCTCTCTCATCCCAATAATAATAGACCCAGCACTTGATGTAGGAACAGTGGAAGTTCTCCTGGAACAAGGTGTTTTGGTCTTGGAGGATGTAAATAGCCTTATTGGCTGAGCTCCTCCATATAAAACTTCAAACAATCAATCAATCAAGTATGTGACTTTTGTTCGTTACATTTTCTCACTGACCTAAAGTCAAGTTTGTGGGACCAGTAGAACGTGATAATTTAATTAATTTGAGTTTGCTAACGTTACATGCAAATAAAATTCCGTTAGGCGACTTAGGCCCACCTTTGGCTAAGCCTATTCGGTGACCATGGATTAAAAGCTCAGCCATTCATCTGCAGGACTTTTCGGTGAACCTTTGTGGTAATCGGACGTGCCTAAAATTGTTTGTTAACAAAAAGTTCAAATTATTTATTACTGAAACCAGGTGTGTGGTGTTGAAAAGTCGGTAATTGTTACTTTTCAGCCCAGACTGCTATTTCCCATGAAACCTAGTTTTTTCTCATGGTTTTTGATGTGATTCATGCGAATCTGACATTCATTTGCGATGGAAATGACCAGTTGTTAAGATATACCCCATCCCCTACCCCATCAATATTGGGGAACCTGAGGGGAATCATTTTTTTGGGGGGTGAAAAACCCGTCATTTCTAACAAAAATGAAGGTAAGAATGTTGTGAAACACATCAAAAACCATGAGAAAAAACTAACTAAAAAAAATGTTGGTAATTATTAGTTTTTTGACCCAGTCTCTTTATGAGAGTAAACTTTTCTGGTCAATTTTGGTGTTTTGCATGAATCTGCCATCCGTTTCCTGTGCAAATGCGTAGTTTTTGAGATATCGTCATCTCGAAAACTATGCATTTGCACAGGAAACGGATGGCAGGTTTGTGCAAAACACCTCAAAATTGACTAGAAAAGTTTGCATTCGTGCTAAACACAACTTAACTTAACCTAACTTAACTTAACCACCTAACCTAACTAATCACCTTATCACACACTTCACCACAAAAAGATTTCCAGTTAACAATGGACTCACTACCTAGTTTTATAACTTTCTCGGCATAACGTTGTGAAAAATATTTTCGCAAATAAATATTTATGAATTGGAGGTTTTTATTTACCGAGAAGTTGCAATGTTCTAGCCATGTGCCCTTAAAGATAGAAACAGTAAATCCACACTCACGCTTATTTTTTGGATTTTTTTTACGGTACCTAAACATCTTCGAGTCTTGTCTTAAAATATAGGCAGTATTACATTTAGGGCAAATCACGGATATCGGAATTATGCCGTGATTGGAAAAAATATCTAAACTTTTATCTTCATTGAGGCCAACAAGGCGGATCAGGTCTTCAAAATCAAGTTCACAAGATTGACACGTCATGATCCTAGAACGAAAATCACCAAACTAAGAAGTAGGCAAAATCAAGAAAAGGTAGCCAAAAATAGCCAAAATAAACAAATTAACCAAAATTTATATACATACATTTTAGAAAGTAGAAAATATTTTTTTATTAAAAAGTACTGTTATTATTCGTTTTTTGACTCAGTCACACCCAGCTATAACAGCAATATATATTGAATAACCAATCAAAACTGAATAAGAAAATATATATATTATCTTGTGCAAATTTGTATAAAATGTTTTTTTATTAAAATATATTTCCTATTTTTGGTTTTTTCAATATATATATATCAACTATTTGGTGAATATTTCTTATTTTTGGTGATTCTGGCTACTTCTGCGTAATTCAATTTGTCCTGTTTTACAAATAAATCATTTTTAGCTACTGTTCATCTGTTCAGTTCAGTTTTTTTGTGACGAAGTATGACGTGTCAGTTATGCATATTTGATTTTGAAAACGTGATCCGCCATATTGCCCTCGATAAAGACAAGAGTTTAGACCTTTTTTTCAATCACGGAATAATTAAGACATCCGTGACCTTCCCTAAATGCAATAGTGCTTGTATTTTAAGAAAAGACCAGAAGGTCTTTAGGTACCGTAAAAAAATCCTAAAAGTAAACGTGTGTCATTTCAATTTAAGGGCAGGCAAAATTTAGCGGACTACCCATGCAAGGTTGGCACATGTTATTACATTATCATTTGTATAATTTAGGTCTTGGGGGTATGGGGGCGGAGCCCCCGTAAAGATCACGCATCATAAATTGATCAGTCTTAATGTTTTGCAGACAGTTCAGTACGTGATACTGGTTAGGTCAACTGTACGCCCTTGATGATTGGTTAGGTTAAGTCATGATTAGTGATGTAGCGGATGTCATTTTTTTCACATCTGTGGATGGGGATGTTTGATTTCAACATCTGCGGATGCGGATGCGGATGTCTACATTTTCATTATTTTTTAGGATATATTCGAAATTTGTTGTGTTTAACGTATATAATAAGTTATTATATAGAGAGAGCTGTAGCTATAATGTAGTATAATTGATTAATTGTACAATAATTGCTGTACTTTTCCCTGAACATATAAAATAATAGCAAGCATCTAACTAATATAGAAATCAATTAGTAAATTCATCTGCAAATAAATTCGTTATATTTTGTTGAGTTTCAGCCACAATTAGAAACCATAATTGTGTTACCCGACCTCTTTCCCCAACCTCCACCCTTATAGAAAGAGATCTTTAATTAGCTTGATAACTATTTATATTAAGTTTAAAGTTTTATTAGGCATATTTATAAATGAGTAATTAAAATAAAGTAAACTAAGATGTTCATCGTTTAATATTCAAACTTAATTATAGGAAGGTTATGCTTAAGGAACATTAATTTTTCTGCCTTTTCTGCTGCCAGTCTGTTTCTCTTTTCATCATATATTAATCCAGCACTGCTAAATAATCTCTCGCTTGGTACGCTTGTTGGAGGACGTGTTAAATGTTTCCTTGCAAGTTTACTCAAGTATGGATAGATATTCTGCGTATTTTTCCACCAACTAATAGGATTGTCACATGCAGCCAGGCGTTTTTCTTGGTGATAGCTCTCGATCATTTTTACTACATCTTTTGACATCGCGTAGGTCTCGTCATCGCTGCTTGACTCAAGAAACTGAGAGAGAGATTCTGTGATAGATTTGCTTGTTGAAGGTGTTGGTTCTGTCACTGAAACTTTTATTCTTTTGGTGGGTGGCGAAGCGACAGATTCAAGAGATTGAAGCTCTTCAATTGCTTTGCCAAGTGATGATTTAACTCATTCTAATGTACTAGGTGAAAATAACTTAGCTTTGTAACGTGGATCTAAGTAGGTTGCAAGAGAGTAACTTCATACAAGAACAGCCTCTCGTCTTATCGCTTGCATCACTTTTGCGCACAATGAACTAGTTCTATTATTATAGTAGAATTTGATAATTTCCGCTTATTAATGACGTTTTATCTCAACAGTCCACATCCGCACGACATCCGCAGTCCAAAGTGCGGATGCGGAGGCGATAAAATGTGCGGATGTTCCGCAGATGCGGATGTGACCTACATCACTAGTCATGATATTTTCGTTTAAATTCATTAGTTTAAACCAGTGCTCTTCAACCTTTTTATGCTTATCACCCACTTTTGTAACTTTTCAATCTCCGTATCACCCACCAAAATTAAAAATGCAAAAACTCAAACTAAAAGTTATATACCCCGCATAAAACAATAAAATTAATTGCAATTACCTTTAGATTAATGAGATCCTTCAGTACCGCCCAGGTTGAAGAGCACTGGTTTAAACGAAAATGACGAGTGCAAACTTTTCTGGTTAATTTTGAGGTGTTTTGTACGAAACTGCCATCCGTTTCCTGTGCAAATATTTGTGTAGGTTTCAAGATGACAATATCTTGAAAACTACGCATTTGCACAGGAAACGGATGGCAGATTCGTGCAGAACACCTCAAAATTGACCAGAAAAGTTTGCTCTCATTATAAAAAGAGACTGGGTCAAAAAACGAATAATTACCAAAAGTACATTTTATACAAATTTGCACAAGATAATATATATATTTTCTTATTCAGTTTTGATTGGTTATTCAATATATATTGCTGTTATAGCTGGGTGTGACTGGGTCAAAAAACGAATATTAACCAAAATGTTTATATAGGTCTTCGCTAGATGGTGCCACCACCTGTTATGGTGGCGATAGAATGCCCCTTCAAAAAATTTTTTTTTCAACAAAACTATCTTGTAAACTAAACATTTGCGATGGAAATGTTATTGATAAATGTTTTGTACCTGTTGAGACATTAATGTAGAACCCCTCAAAATTGTTGGGAAACATTCTGGACTGAAAAGTAACTAATACTGAAAAATCTTTCCAGGGCTGCAGTTGAGATTGATCCTGCATTTTGGAATTGTTTTTTTGAGTAGTATAAGATCACTTTAAAAGATCTTGGTGAGGCATAGGCCTTGTTTAGGGTTTGTATTTGGTGATGACTGTGGGCTAGGTCTGGCCTTAGTGTGGCCTATACCCAGGGGTGCAGTGCCAATTTTATAGGTGCCGGAGCTCTGGTGGGCCTGACAAAAGCCTGCCATTTCCTATCCTGTTTCTATATATGCCACACGATGACTAAGTATTTCGTGTTTGCACTCACTCACTAAACTGTTGATAATTAATGGAGACAATTTTTTTGTTGCTTGTTATGGTAATTCCTCCAAACTTCCTCTTGCAGAGGTGCCGGAGCGGCGCTCCGGTGAGCTCCGGCAGCACTGCATCCCTGCCTATACCCTAGGGTATAGGTTATATTTACTTTCCTACATTTCCCATCCAATCATGAGTAAAGGAGCAACTTCTAAAAGTACTAAAAGGTTATGAGTGGATGATTCTAAGACCCTTGAGTCGGCTAGCAGTGATGACTTGATGGATTTGAGTAAGATCATTAAGCAAACTGACCATGCTATCACTTCTTTTTGCAAGAAAAGTTCCAATGAAGTTGCTCAAAGATTAGATACCATACTCAGGAATCATCTAGTCTTACTCAACCCTTGAATTCATGGGCTTCCGGAGGGGGGGGGGGGCAAGAGGGGGCAGTTGCCCTACCTTGGAAATTTGTGTTTGCCCACGCAATGACTTCTATAATTCTACTGCAGCTCAGTCAGTGTTTCCATATTCAAGGAAATGTCCTTTACTTTACCGAAGTGCCGTGTCATTGAACTTAGAAGTGTTAAATAAACTATACTGAAAGATATAGTAATGGAATTATTTGCAAAGATCATTATATTGAGTGTTTTATTTATTTTTTTCTCTCGAAAACCTTTTGGTCAATTTCACTGAAACTTACACGATTATAGTTAATCATAGTATCATATAACATATAAAAAATGGACTTGACTGATAGAAAAAAAAATGCACTGCGACCACTACGAGTAAAAACCATCATCTCCCCTTATCATAGCCTGCTTTTGGTGCTAAATTTATGTACTTAGTTGCAGTGCATTTTTTTTTCTACCTAATAAAGAACTAATAAGAACTAAGAACTAATAAGTTAGTTTTGCCCCCCTTGCGAAAAATCCTGCGGATGCCCCTGCTTGAATTATCCTAAATCTCCTATTAGGCCTACTACCAATTGTCCTGGACCTGATATTCCTATTGAGCATGTGTCTTACATTTATTTGAATAAAGATTTGTTAGTTCCCTTAACCACACTTGGTCCTTTTGGTGTTAAGAAGGCTATAGAGCTTATTTGTGGTGGACCAGTGAAATCTGTCACCTATTGTAGGTCTGGCTCATTACTTGTTAATACCATCAACTCGAGACAGTCTCGGGCTCTCTTGGATACCAAATCAATTATGAATGGTCTTTATGAAGTTGAGGCTAAGGTTGCTTATAATTTGAGTAAAATTCAGGGCATTATTTTTGCCCTGGAACTCCTTAATTTATCAGCTGAGGAAATTTTGACCAAATTCAAGTTTTCTACCAATGCTGCCCTTGGTATAAAATGATTAAATAAAGGTCGAGAGAAGATTCCTACTTCTCTTTTAGTATGTACTTTTGGTGGGACTGCTCTTCCTAGTAAATTCTTTTGTGGATATTTAGCATATGATGTCAAGCGATATTACCCTAATATAATGTTGGAGGTATGGATGTGGGACAAGAACCTGCACAAATAATAACAGATGTCTTAAATGTGGACAAGATCATGATAAAGAGACCTGTATTACCTGATGGGGATATTTCTTGTATTAATTGTAAAGCTTCTCATTTTGTTAATTCTTGACAGTGTCCCCACTGGATCAGAGAGAGTGAGATTATTCATATAAAAATTGATGATGATTTGTCTTTTCCTGAAGCTAGATATAAGTACTTTTTTCAGTTATAAAATCTCCTCAGATCTCTTCTGCATATTATGCTCAAGTAGGTACCCAGAATTTGTCTAAATCTTTTACATATGTGTCAGTTGGAACTCGGTGTGAATTATATCTAGCCAGTAATGCATCCAAGACTACAATATATACTACTACTTCTAGCACTACCATTTCTCTTATTAAGAGTTTACTTGGTTCATCCAATGACATCCCAAACTTTTCTATTTGGGATATAATAATGAATACAAGAAACTTTCTGAATTGAATCCTCAACCTACGGTAGTTGTTACCAAATTGGCCCTCATGCTTGGGAAACAAGGAATACCAAAGAGTCAAATAGAAATTAGAGATGGTTTTAGGATTCTCTTTGGAGATTAATTTCTTTTTACTACTTTTATTCATCATGTTTGTTAAGTTATGTCAGTGGAATTTGAGGGGTTCATAAAAGATATCCATTCCCTCAGACCTTGATAAGTGATCATAAACCTACTATCCTTGCTTTGCAAGAAACTTATCTTTGTCAGGATGCTAATATTGGATTAAAGGGATATACTTGTGTTCATAAAGATCTACAGAAGCTAAGGCTAACAAAGACCCTAAGATCCACTCTTAAGGTTAGCCAGAGAGAAAGGAAAGAGGAGGGGATTAAAAGAGGAGAATAAGGGGTTAAGTAAGTAGCAAAAGCTATCATTCGTAGGTTAATATTCATTCAGAAAAAGAGAGAGAAAGACTCCCCATCATGCGCTGGCCACTGCTGACAAGTTGGAAAAATAGTTGAAGAGAATAGGAGAGGGGTGAAAGATGAAAAGAAGTAAAATAAGAACACTTACAAACCGTGCAAACACAGTCTTAACTCAGTCATACCATGCAAATGACAGACATGCAAGTAAAGGGAGGATTTAAAGAAAAAAAAAAAAAGTAGGTAGAGTATAATAAAAAGTGGGTTAGTTTACTCTACGAGCTACATCTACATTTGTGTTGATTTAATTTTTTTTTTAATAATTTTATTGCTGGTATCACACCCTGCCTAGGACTAGGCACTAGGCAGGGTGGTGATGTCCTTCTAGGGATACATAATTCCATCCCTTTGTCTCCTGTTGAAATTTGTTCAGATTTTGAGATTGTGGCAGCCAGAATTCACCTTAGGTCAGTGTCTTTTACTGTCTGTTCCATTTATCTGCCTCCACATCTGAATCTTACAAAGCAGGAATTTGAGTATGTCCTCTTGAAAGTGCCACAACCAGTCCTACTGATGGAAGATTTCAATAGCCATCATGTCTCCTGGGGTTCACATAATAGTTGTAGGGTATTAAGGGTAACTTACTGACAGAACTGTTTACTGATCAAGATTTGTGTGTTTTGAACTCTCCAGTCTCAACTTATTGTGCTGAATTTAGGGGACATTTTTCAAATATTGACTTAACTGTTGCTTCTTCTGATTTATTTCAGCAACTATCTTGGACTATGTTACTTGACTTATGTGACAGTGATCATTTCCCTATTATTCTTGACACTTCTGAGTTGTTGGTTTTTAAGAGGCCAAAATGGAAGATAGGTAGTTCTTTATTAACCTTTGAAGCCAATCTCTCTCTTCCTTCAGTCAATTTTTGTAGAAGTGCTGATGAAAATTGTTGTAACATAACGAACTCGCTCATTGCTTGTGCATTTAAATATATTCCCCGCTCTTCATCAAAGTGAACTTTAAATATAGTAAATCTGGTGGAATGATACCTGTGCTGAATCTCTCATAGTTAGAAAGAGAGCATTTAGACTTTTTGTTGGTAATCCTGTACAAGAAACATTGGTCATCTATCAAAAAGCAAAAGCATTGGCTCGTAGGGTTGTCAGACTATCTAAGAGGAACTCAAGGAGGGATTCTGTACAGTCTCTATCCTGAAATTTCACAGTGAGTGAGGTTTGGAATAAAATACAGCCTTTTAGTGCCAATAGGGGATCTAGGGTTCTTTGGTTGTAAAGTCTAAAGGTGTTTTATATGCTGATCCAGTTGACACTGCCCAGAGTTTAGGCAGCAGTTTTGCAAACACCAGTAGCCTCTCTTTTTATGTTGAACCTTTCGTCTATCATATGGTGGAATCTGAGTTTGTCCCTATTCATTTTGAATCAAGTGATACTAACTACAACTCTCCATTTACCATATATGAACTGGAAAGAATTCTTAAAGATACTAAACTAACAGTACCTGGTAGAGATAATAGGTATTGTATATCCTTTTTCTATCTAATATGACCCCACAAAATAAAGAAATTTTACTAAAGTTTTATAATTTTTTATGGTTACAAGATGTCTTCCCAGATTGCTAGAGAGAAAGTATTTTAATCCCTCTGTATACTGTAAGCCAGGTAGACCTTCTACTGACCCTACATCTTTTAAGCCTATAGCATTAACAAGCTGTCTGTATAAAGTTATGGAGAAAATGGTATCTTTTAGACTTATGAAGTTTTTAGAAGAAAAGAATGTCTTGTCTCAGTTTCAGAGTGGGTTCAGGCATAGATTTTTTCAACAATAGATAGCCTTGTTTGATTAGAAAATGATACAAGGGAGTCCTTTTTTAGAAATGAATATGTCTTGACTGTTCCTTGATACTGAAAAGGCTTATGATACTGTCTGGCATCATGGTTTACTTCAAAAACTGTATAACTCTGGGTTAAAAGGCCATCTCCCAAGATTTATCCAAAATTTTATTTCTCATTGCCATACTAGAGTTTTAGTTGGAAATCACATTTCTAATAACTTTGATGTTGAAACTGGCCTCCCACAGGGAAATATCCTAAGTCCAACACTATTTTCCTTGATGGTCAATGATTTATTTGAAGGAATCGATGACAGTGTCAGTTATTCCATGTATGATGATGACTGTGCCTTGTGGGTGGTTAGGGATGATTTGAATTTTCTGACATGTGATGCAAGGTGTCATAAATCATATTAGTGAATGGCCAGAGGAATGGGGCTTAAAATTTTCATCTTCCAAATCAAAATGTATGATTTTCTCAGAGACCATGGAGGAATGATTTAACATTATATTTATCAGGCAACCCTGTTTGTTCAGTCTGTTTCAAGTTGTAGATATCCAGGAATAGTTTTGGATCAGGGTTTGACTTGATCTAAGCATATTCAATACCTGAAGGAAGCTTGTGTGAAAGCTATTTCTATACTAAAAATTTTTTCTAATTTAGTTTGGTGTTTAAGTAAATTAACTATGTTGATGTTGTATAAATCCTTGGTATGTAGTAAATTAGACTATGGGTGTTTTATGTACCATACCTGTTCCAAAACCAATTTACTGGAGCTAGATAGAATACAGTATAAATGTATTAGACTGGCTTTGGGAGCTTTCAAATGTACAAAAGTTGATTATTTAGAAGCTGAAGCAAACATTATGCCCTTGCACATATAGAAAGAAACTGTTAGGTGCTAGGTATGCAACTAAAATGTTAAATTTTTATTCCCATCCAACTAAAACTTGTATTAATAGATTTTATAATTTTCAATTTTATAGACTTTGCCCATATGCAATACCTTTTAGTGGCTGGATCAAGGATTTTATTCACCAAGGGGGTTTAACTTTTGATTTGATAACATCTCAGCAAAGTTCCTATTTAATTTATCACCCTGTAGCAGTGAATTTTGACTTTTCTATTCATACCACTAACAACAAATTGGCTTTTGCAAATGTGCTCCAAATAGGTTTTCTGGAAAGAATAGAAATTTACAAAGAAAGAGGATTCTTACCCGTATATACTGATGGATCTAAATCAGAAAGTGGCACTGGATATGCATTTTTTAGAGATGGGGTGATTAAGGGTTTTTTCCTTCCAGAGCACTGTTCTATATTTACTGCTTTAAAATATATTTGTCACAACTCGGACCTTACTAAGTTTTTGTTGTTTCTTCTGACTCCCTTTCTTCCCTGAAAGCTATACAGTCCTCTTCTGGGCATCATATAGTCATTCAGATTATTGAATTACTCAATCAGTATAATCTTGATGTCTTTTTATGGACTCCTGGTCACATTGGTATCCATGGGAATGATACTGTTGATGAAACAGCATGCATGGCTTGTAGTCTTGACAAATTTCAGACCATCCCTTACTCTGTTGATGAATTTATGAAGCCTGTTTCACATTTCATTCTCTATGAGTGGCAACAGGAATGGTCCTGATGCAATGGACTCCTTCCTCAGATGGAATGTGTTCTTTGGAAAAGGATGCCAGAAAAGAATTGCAGGAGTGATGTCATATTAACCAGGCTTAGGTTGAATTGCTCTAAACTGTCCCATGGACATTTTTTTGATGCAACTTTATTTAAAAGGTGTGGTACTTGTAATGTTTTAACTCACCCCAGAACATGCGATCATTCATTGTCCTACTTGTAATTTTCTTAGAACTGATTTGATTAACTATTGTAATGGCAAAGGAATTTGTTTTTCTTATGAAAGTGTCTTGGGAAATGAATTTCAATCATCCCTACTTTTGACCTTCTTAAAGAAAGCCAATTTATATAACCTGATGTAGGTGATTATAGTTTGATAGTCCTTTTGCAGTAGCTATTGTATTATTAACAGGTTTCTTTTTCTTTTCCATCCTCTGTGTTGTAGAGTGGAACTGTACAACTGAAGTGGTAGAGGTCTTTTTTTCATTTCCTTTTTAGTCTTGATGTCAATAATCCAGTAGTGTTGCAGCACCTTAAACAGAAATAAAACTTCATATGCAGACCTACTCTCAATACAGGGCAGGAGAGTGGCGCACCTAAAGCAAAAACACCCCCTATATAATTTCTGGCAGACATTGGAATAATGCACACCATCTCTAAAAAACATTTTCCCATAATTTCTTGGATGTATCAGTTTCAGCCCGGTTAGGGCATACAGTTGACCTAACTGGGCCTTCAATGTTATTCTGATGTCCGCCATTGAAGGCCCAGTTAGTAGGTCAACTGTTATGCCCTTGACAATTGGTTAGGTTAAGTTGTTATTTTCATTAAAACTAATGAACATAACACAACTTAACCTAACCAAGTGTCAAGGGCATACAGTTGACTTAACTGGGCCTTCATTGGTGGATATTGGAATAACATTGAAGGGGCAGTTAGGTCAACTGTATGCCCTAACTGGGCTGAAACCTATAAATCCAAGAAGTTATGAAAAAATAAGATGTTTTTGGCAGTGGCATACAAAGTGGGGTGGTCCACCCTGGGTGACAGCCAGGAGGGGGGTGCCATCGGGAGAATCGAAATACCAGTACAAGTTTTCAAACCAAATGAAAAATTTGCCAAAGAAAAAAAATAAATGTTCAAACTATTACAACAGCTTAATGTTAATTTCCACTATAAAATAAATTTTTATTTTTATTGGCAATACAAAATTTACAAATGAAAAATTAAATATTTGATAAAAATTACATCGAAAGGCGAACGTTTGTTGATATTTTCGTCATCAGTTTATTGAGCATAGCCAGCAGGCTGCAACTGACATTCCAAGTCTTGTTCACTTGACACTGTGACTCCACATACATGAGGTATGTTTCATTAAATAATTATGATAAAGCATAAAGTGCTGGTGTTTATAACAATATCATGGTACGGTACTTATACCAGTGTCCAGTAATTTTTGATAATGTGGTATCATAGTGATGTTTAAGTATTTATAGATGCATCACGTGATGTTATAATACCCAGTAAATGCATCATTGTGAGGTTATAATAAATGTATCATCGCGATCCCAAAGAAAATATGGACACAAGAGGATCAGCTCAGATTTTGCTGTCTGCTGTATGTGATTTTTCTTTTTTGAGTTACCTTTCTTTCTGGTGTGAAGTCCTGGAAGAAATTAATCTCACACAAAAGTATTTGCAAACAGTTGGAATCAACCTTGAAAAGTGCATTGTGAAGCTCCAAGCTCTAAAACTGTTTCTTGAAGATCAGTGCAATGAAATTGTGGAGAGGGCCATTCATTATGCAACTATAAAGTGTGAGGAAATGGACATTTTTATGGAGAGAAGAGGGAGAGCAAAGCTCCGAAAAAGGATGCTAGGAGAGATGGCAAAGGATGCTGGTCTCACATTGCCAGAAGAAGTAAAAAGGGCTATGTTTGAATGTCTTGATTACTTTCATCAAGAATTGGAGATTCATTCTAAGGCAATGGATCAAATTCTGTCAATCTTCACTGTTATTCAGCCAAACACTTTGGTTGTTGCGACAGAAGAACTTCGGAAGTATATTCCAGATTTGACTCAGATTTTTGGTGAATTCTCTGATGAAGATATCAGTGAGGAAATTGGATGACTTCGGAGGCATTTGGAAGCTGCCAAAATCAGCGTTAAAGAGGCAAAGAAATGGATAGCATTGCAGTTTCTGTAGTTTATTGTGAAATGGGATTTTTGTGAATCTTTGCCAAGCTTGTCACTGTGTTTGAGATTCTTTTTGACTGTCTGTCTCTCTATTGCTTCATGTGAAAGAAGTTTTTCCAAATTGAAATTGATAAAAAATTTCTTTCGCTCAACCATGAGTCAGACAAGATTGACAAATCTGGCTTTAGTTTCAATTGAACATAAATATGCAAAGAAGGTGAATTTTGATGTCATTGATCAATTTGCAGAAATTAAGGCTCGAAAGCAGAGACTGTGAATCCTCTCTATTTACCTTTGAAGAATAGGCTGAGCGTTGAGACTGGATTTCCTGTGTTTTTTGTATAAAATAAAATGCAGTATTACTTGTTCACTGAATTTTTAATGTCCTGCATTTTTTTTATTTTCAATTTGCTTATGACAGTACTGTACTATTTAAAAATCTACTTGCAAACAATATATTTTTCTGTGTGTTTAAATTTTACAATTATTTATGGGGGGTGCCAAATACTTTAGGTACACCCCTGGTCTTTGGAGATGATGTGCATTATTCCATTGTCTGCCAGAAATTACACAGGGGGAGTTAGGGCAACTGTATGCCCTTGACAATTGGTTGTGTCATGATATTTTCATTAAAACTAACGAAAATAACAACTTAACCTAACTGGGCATGGGTACCCCATAATGAATTTTGGACCCAGAAAGGTAAGTAGTACCCCTAACCTAACCTAGGCCTAGATGATGATCCACTTGGACTGGGAGCTTCCACCACAGACAGCCATTTTAAAGCGACTGTTGAATTCATTGAATTCAAATTTCAGCTGTTGAACCTGCGTGGGAGAATCGTGCGACATTGGGGCACCTGCTGATTGGCAAATGATAATACCATGACTACATACGTCACAGGACAAGATGGGGCAGACATCGGAATAACGCACACCATCTCCAAAAATGGTAAAACTTTACACAAGACACTGGCATTGCCATGAAACATGCTACATTAACAAAACATTTATCAATTGATAGAGCAGAAAAAATGGGTGCAAGCGGCTATGTATCATTTTGAAAATATTAGAAAATAACAATATGACACAATGAAGATGTTACTCGGCCTATCATAGCTTACACCATTTGGATCTTTTCCATTTCATGTACTGTTTCTGATTTTGTTGAAAATAAGATATTTAATGTAGGTTAACTGAATGCCCAGTTAAGTCAACTGTACACCATTGATGATTAGTTAGGTTAAGTTGTGATATTTTTGTTAAAACTAACGAAACTATCATGACTTAATCAATCATCAAGGGTGTACAGTTTTGACCTAACCGGGCATTCAGTTAACCTATATTAAATAACTTATTTTTAACAAAATTGGAAATGGTACATGAAACAGAAAAGATCCAAATGGTGTAAGCTATGATAGGCCTAGTAACATCTTCATAGTGTCATAACTTTGTTATTTTCTAATATTTTCAAAATGATACATAGCTGCTTGCATTCATTTTTTCTGCTCTATCGATTGATAAATGTTTTGTTAATGTAGCATGTTTCATGGCAATGCCGGTGTCTTGTAAAGTTTTAGCCCCAAAACATTTTATTTTTCCATAACTTCATGGATTTATAGGTTTCAGCATATGGCAAGTTTAAATCTGTTAAGCAATAAATTTTTTAGAAAAATTTTTGAAAAAAAATTTAAAAAAAAAGTAAACAGTTGACCTGACCAGGTCTTCAATGTTATTCTGATGTCCACCATTGAAGGCCCAGTTAGGTCAACTGTATGCCCTTGACAAGTGGTCAGGTTAAGTTTTGTTGTTTTCATTAGTTTTGACAATTGGTTCAAACTGAGCTCCTAATATTTCAGATACTTCTTAAAGATCATCAGTTAAAACATTATCATTCTTCAGAGGTCTGATAGTACCATGATTATTTCATCTTCCTTTTTGTAAAATTATATACGGTAATATATAATATATATATATATATGGGAATGAACTCAGAATGGTTCCCTGAGTTTTTTATGATACACACAGACCGTGCATGGAACAAGGAACTCTTCTGGGATAATTAAATCCACTGTAATCTGAATAAGTAATGGTAAATGACAAATACCATAGTTTTTCTTTTTCATGATGCAAGCCCGACGTGGGCAACGGGTCTCTCGCAAAGAGGTCCCATAAATATAGCTTCCCTCACCAGCTATCTACAAAGCAGACAGGATCCAGCTTTGGGACATGGATCTAGGGTTTAAAGCAGCCTAGCCCCACTACATTTAGAACCTCAATATAAGTAAAAGACTCGTTGCATTCACGTCGGATTGAATAAATCAAAGAAAAAGGGGTAACTATTATATTTTTAGCCAAAACCAAAACTTAAACCTCAACTGGCAGAATTGAGCGTCCACTTTTCAAGGCACATAACATGTCCGTTTCATGATGGGAATATAATATAATAGTTACCCCTTTTTCTTTGATTTATTCAATCCAACGTGAATGCAACGAGTCTTTTACTTATATTGAGGTTCTAAATATAGTGGGGCTAGGCTGCTTTAAACCCTAGATCCATGTCCCAAAGCTGGATCCTGTCTGCTTTGCAGATAGCTGGTGAGGGAAGCTATATTTATGGGACCTCTTTGCGAGAGACCCGTTGCCCACGTCGGGCTTGCATCATGAAAAAGAAAAACTCTGGTATTTGTCATTTACCATTACTTATTCGGACTATAGTGGATTTAATTATCCCAGAAGAGTTCCTTGTTCCATGCACGGTCTGTGTGTATCATATATATATATTTTTTTTTTTTAAGTTCGGGAAGAACCGATTCGCCTCTATTTAAAAGGGCATATCTCAGCGGAAAAACAAAGAAAAAGTGAGAGGAAAGACAGAGGAAAAAGAAAGGGTGGAGAGGACAGTCGAAGTGGAAAAAGACCAAGGATGAGAAAGACTGCAGGGTTGAGCCCCATCATCCTTGGGTGCTAGGGCCGGGAGGGCGCACGTGAAACCTCCAGGAACAAGCACGTACAAACAAGCACAAAGAGCACTCAAAAGCACGAGCTTAGAACCCCCTTGCGGGGATATATATATATATATATATATATATATATATATATATATATATATATATATATATATGACTTCTCCTTAGGGAAATGGAGCTTACAGATGAAGAGGAGGACTAACACAATGGCAAAAACTTTTGTTTATTTTTTGTACCTCAGACGTTTCGACAAATCTTTTGTCATCATCACTGAATTAAGTCTTAAAACCTTAAAACAAAAATAAAAAATGAAAATTACATCAATACAATATTAAGACCTTTTTATTTTTGTTTTAAGGTTTTAATTTTAAATTGATGTAATTTTCATTTTTTATTTGTCAATGTCTGAAGTACAAAAAATAAACGAAAATGTTTGCCATTGTATTGGTCCTTCTTTTCATATATATATATATATATATATATATTTTTTTTTTAGTTCAGGAAGAACCGATTCGCCTCTATTTAAAGGGCATATCTCAGCGGAAAAACAAAGAAAAAGTGAGAGGAAAGACAGAGGAAAAAGAAAGGGTGGAGGGGACAGTCGAAGTGGAAAAAGACCAAGGACTGCAGGGTCGAGCCCCATCATCCTTGGGTGCTAGGGCCGGGAGGGCGCACGTGAAACCTCCAGGAACAAGCACGTACAAACGAGCACAAAGAGCACTCAAGAGCACGAGCTTAGAACCCCCTTGCGGGGATATATATATATATATATTATATATTATATATATATATATATATATATATATGATGAAATAAAACCATGAAGGAAAGGAAACAGAGTGGTGCTCAAGCACTTTCGTCTAATGACATCCTCAGGAACACTGAAGTAAATAGAGTTCAAGACTATATATAGGTTACAAAAAAAAAAAATATATAATATATATATATACAGAGCTGGGTAGTATTTAAATACATTTGTATTTAAATACGTATTTAAATACATTTGTATATTTAGAACTGTATTTATAAATACATTGTTTTTCATGTATTTAAATATAGTATTTAAATACTTTAATGAGTATTTAAATACAATGTACTTAAATACTCAAAATATAAATACTTTTACTGGTTTAATACACATTCTGTACTAGCACAGTACGACGTGTCAACAGTGTAGTACAGCATGGTTCATGTTTCAACGTGTCAGTTCAATCAGTTGTGTGCCACTCTTAGTCGAAAGCAGTTGATTTCTTTATCATGTGCGTGTCATGGCTTCAACAAGCAAATCCGGTGAATCAAACAGTGATATATCTGCAGATAACAATTTAGTGCACCCTCTGTTTGATGGAAAATACTTTAAAATTAAATCTAAAGATGGTGGTAAGGTAAAGTGCACCTGCTTGCTGTGTAAACATGAAGTCTCTGCTGCAAGCAATGCTACAATGAATCTGTACACTCATCTGAAGGTAAGTGTTTTTTTAGACATCAAAAAATATCTTGAAATTGACTGAATAATCGTACAAAACGGCTCTGCCTTAAGTGGGCCTGTGTAACTAACTTGTTGCAATCAATCCAATTTGCGATGGAAAATTCATTGATGAAAAAGCTTTTAAAATCGTCTGATCTATCGAGTGGTGTATTTATTTCGAAATTCACCGTGTCCCCTAGAGTAGAAATTTATCAAAACATGAATTAGTGAATGCATATGTTAAAATTTGTATGTATTTAAAATGTATTTACAAATGTATTTAAATACAATTGATGTATTTTGTATTTAGTATCTAAATACATTCATAAAATGTATTTAGTATTTAAATACATTTCTCCCATATATTTAGTATTTAAATATATTTCTCCCATGTATTTAGTATTTAAATACATTCAATATATTTATTGCCCAGCTCTGTGTGTATATATATATATATATATATATATATATATATATATATATATATATATATATATATATATATATGTGGAGCTAGTTTTAGCCATTTAAGGTGATAATGATTTAATTGTATGCAACGATTGATTTAGGCAATGACTGATTGCTTATTAATGATAGGCTGGGTTAATAATAATTTATGATGTAATTCAGTATCACCGATTGGAATGAATGGATATTTGATTAGGTCCACCATACTATTGGAAGTGACCGAAATGGCAGCGAGGGTCACCAGCTTGATTTACGCTCATGCAAATTAATGTTAAGGTTATAAAAGACACCTTACTTTTGTAGTTTATTATGAAAATAAATCCGTTATTTTATTCACTGTGATATAACAAAGAATTGACAGTAATTAATTGGTAGTTTTACGTTATGCTTATGGCATAGGCTTAGCTAATAAGATGAGATGTTAATAGTTAACTTACACGCAATAAGTACTGTACTCATCGATGGTATGTAAATGGCATGCGACATGGAACATTGAATGGGCCTAGTAACTGATATAAAGAATGCACGTGCGTTTGGTACATTGAATGGAATACTTGACACTGATTAAGTAGGCTAAATGATTGCATGGATGCACATAGAATAATTGATGTTGCCTAATAATAATGAATTGAAATGCTTGACAAATACACAAATATCATTTTATATAGAAGATGATTATGTGATGTTAAATGATTACGTCGAGAGAACATTTGGTTAACACGTAAATGTGAACTGAACATAATGACGGATGATACGCGGAATAAGGTATTGAAATGACACTTGAATTGGATGACAGGCCTACTGCGTTCTTTCACGAGAGTCAGTTGGAACGCGTAAATACACACTTTGGGAGTATGGCCTACCGTTCGGTGGTAGGCTAATGTAGGCTTCACAAGAGTACTTAGAAAAGGGGGTACTTATCTTATGGTGACGTAACCTTTGTTGAAGGCGGATTGAAGACAAACCTATTACGCAGATTCTGGTTGTCATTGTCCATTAAGCCTCTTGAGATGATGGATGTAGGCTTCGTGGAGGCCTGAGGTGATGTTACTCCTCGAGGTGCAGGCTGGCCTTGTGATATTGCAGGCGTAGGCCTGTGGTGCGGAAGATATCTCGAGGAACGTGGAGAAACTTGAAGGCCGACCCGGCAAACTGCAGGCCCGAAGTGATTCCGGTTGGGCCTCGAAAGATTGCTTCTGTAGGTGGTCTGTAGATCTTACGTGAAGACAAATTGTAGGCCCTGAAGAAAGTAGCGGCCGTGGCCCCCGGCCAGGGGGCCGGACAGCGGTTGGTGGACGTTCGATGGTGAGCGTACGGGTGAGTGAGAGTGAGTATAAGTGGAAGCTCCTTTTATACCGTAGGCCTGTGACGTAGACTTCATTCTTAAAACGCTTTGTCCACGCGTCTTTGGGTTGATAAAAACTTACTTTCGCGCCTTGGGAAGGAACAGACTTTCCATTGTTTGTTAGCCCACGTGTGTTCCAAACTGTTTTATGGTAGCGTGGAAAGAAAGTATGTCTGTCGATTTGTTGGTCTATTTCTTGTCGATACGCTACAAGTAGTTCCCTCTCAGAGACGAAGGAACGATACTGAGAAGAAATACCATTCTGTTGGGAGACCTGATGAGGCCACTCCGAGATTTGACGCTTGGCCTGGTATGTCGTGGAATTCCTGACGCAGGAAGGAATGAAGGGTCGTCAGATGCTCGGAAGAGGAAACGCTGGTGTATGGGGTGGGGGTTCCGCAGGGGGGTGGGGTTGGGGTACGGCAGGAATGGGGGACAGTGAGGAGCGAACGGAGGAAACGAGAGGGGCGGGGGGACTGTGGGTGGTCGAATGCTGTGCCCGTAACTCGTCGCGTGGTTGTTCTTGTTGAGGTCGCTCCTGCCGCAGGGGTTGGACTTCGGCAGGAATGTGGAGCAATGAAGAGTGGACGAAGGAAACGAGAGGGGCCGGGGAACTGTCTGAGTTCGAATGCTGTGCCCGTAACTCGTCGTGTGGATGTTGTCGTCGAGGTCGCTCCTGCCGAAGGGAGAAAAGAAACGTCGTTCGAGTCCACGAGCAGCAGGAAGTAATCCACGGAATGATGCAAAGAGACAGTTGATGAAGGCAGGGGATCGCCAACCCTGTGCCTGAAGTGTTTGTTTTGCGTGGATGCATGTGTGCGCTCTGCTCGTTGATTGAAGAATGCTTTCTTTTTAGGCCTTCCCGTAGGGAATGGGGAAGGGAAAACCCGTCGTGCTTACGGAAAAAAAAATTCGCTGATCAATGAGGCGCGTCACCAGATTTATCGCCAAATGATTTACCGTACAACGGCCGAGACGGGACCGTTGAATATTTTGGACGAGGTGGTGACGAAAGAATGCGCCGTTTGAAACGAATTTGGGACTGACTGCAGCGCTGGGGGGGTGGGGGGTGAGTGTTGTCCTGAGGCGTTCGGTGATGATTTTCGTGAGTCCCTCCACGATCCGTTTGACGGCGGAGCAGGACCCAATGCCAGTGGTGGCTTCTCCAAGGGGTCGCCGCGCCCCTGCCGTCAGGAGGCAGTGAGACTCGACTCAGGGGGACGCACTCGGGAATTTGAAAGTTGCGGTGATTGTGCGACGGCACATGACCGCGAGACAGTAAGGCATTAAAGTACCGCGCGGAACGAATATCACTGTTTGCAAGTAGGCCTAGATAATTTCACTGAATTTATGAAACCGTACGTACATAGAAATTTGATATGGCTGCAGAAAATCACATTGAATTTATGAATACCGTATTTACATAGAAATTATTTAATGTGGCTGCAAAAAATGAAATGGTCAATAATAGCTAAGCACAAGGATCGCTGTGAATAAATAACGTAAATAATTCGAGTCACTCCGGGTTACACCAATTTATAGTGGAGCTGGTTTTGGCCGTTTAAGGTGATAATGATTTAATTGTATGCAACGATTGATTTAGGCAATGACTGATTGCTTTATAATGATAGGCTGGGTTAATAATTTATGATGTAACAGTATCACCGATTGGAATGTGGTTATTTGATTAGATCCACCATACTATTGGAAGTGACCGAAATGGCAGCGAGGTCACCAGCTTGATTTACGCTCAAGCAAATTAAGTTAAGGTTATGAAAGACACCTTACTTTTGTAGTTTATTATGAAAATAAATCCGTTTTTTTTATTCACTGTGATATAACAAAGAATTGACAGTAATTAATTGTAGTTTTACGTTATGCTTATGGCATAGGCTTAGCTAATAAGATGAAATGTTAATAGCTTAATTGACACGTAATAAATAATGTAATACTCATCGATGGTATGTAAATGGCATGCGACATGTAACATTGAATAGGCCTAGTAACTGATATAAAGAATGCACGTGCGTTTGGTACATTGAATGGAATACTTGACACTGATTAAGTAGGCTAAATGATGGCATGGGTGCACATAGAATAATTGATGTGGCCTAATAATAATGAATTGAAATGCTTGACAAATACACAAATATCATTTTATATAGAAGATCATTATGTGATGTTAAATGATTACGTCGAGAGAACATTTGGTTAACACGTAAATGTGAACTGAACATAATGACGGATGATACGCGGAATAAGGTATTGAAATGACACTTGAATTGGATGACAGGCCTACTGCGTTCTTTCACGAGAGTCAGTTGGAACGCGTAAATACACACTTTGGGAGTATGGCCTACCGTTCGGTGGTAGGCTAATGTAGGCTTCACAAGAGTACTTAGAAAAGGGGGTACTTATCTTATGGTGACGTAACCTTTGTTGAAGGCGGATTGAAGACAAACCTATTACGCAGATTCTGGTTGTCGTTGTCCATTAAGCCTCTTGAGATGATGGATGTAGGCTTCGTGGAGGCCTGAGGTGATGTTACTCCTCGAGGTGCAGGCTGGCCTTGTGATATTGCAGGCGTAGGCCTGTGGTGCGGAAGATATCTCGAGGAACGTGGAGAAACTTGAAGGCCGACCCGGCAAACCGCAGGCCCGAAGTGATTCCGGTTGGGCCTCGAAAGATTGCTTCTGTAGGTGGTCTGTAGATCTTACGTGAAGACAAATTGTAGGCCCTGAAGAAAGTAGCGGCCGTGGCCCCTGGCCAGGGGGCCGGACAGCGGTTGGTGGACGTTTCGATGGTGAGCGTACGGGTGAGTGAGAGTGAGTATAAATGGAAGCTCGCTTTTATACCCTGGTGACGTAGGACTATACCAAATCTTAAGACGCTTGGTCCGCGTGTCCTTTGTTTGATAAAAGCTTACATTGGCGCCTCTTTGGGAAGAAACAGACGCTCCATTGTTTGATTGCCCACGTGTGTTCCAAACTGTTTTATGGTAGCGTGGAAAGAAAGTGTCTGTCTGTCGATTTGTTGGTCTATTTCTTGTCGATACGCTACATATATATATATATATATTATATATATAGAGAGAGAGAGAGAGAGAGAAAAAACTGTGGGAGGAGCATACAAATTTGTAAGGAAAACTACCAATTTTAGCACTTTGCCCAAATTCAACACAAGCTCAAATGGATTGTTTACAACCAATTTTATAGATAATGCCTGAATGATATATAGGTCAAAAAATAAAATAAAAAAAATAAATTGGGAAAATAAAAATTGTAAGAGGAGCATACAAATTTATAAGGGAAAATTACCAAAGGTTTAGCACTCTGCCCTTCTTGTCTCAATCCATTCTGAATGAATTCAAAACAGTGGGATTGAGTTGAAAAAGACCTTTGCTCATGTTAAGTTATTTGTAAGTTGAATAATAGTAGACTCAAGAATATTTCTATTAATGTTGCTAGAGTGAAATGAAACTGAAGCATTATTCCAATCAATACAATGGGATATAACTGACAAATGGACAAAAAGGGCACTGGATGACTGTCCCGTTCTAATGGAATATTGATGGTGTTTTACATGCATGTGCAAATCCTTTCCTGTCTGACCAATGTAAAAGGAATCACATTGTTTACAACCAATTTTATAGATGATGCCTGAATTATTGGCAAGACTATTTTTTACTATGATATTTTTCACAATATTATATGAAAATACATTAATATCCAAAAGTTTAAGTACATTAGTAATGCCTAAAAAGCCCAGGAAAAATGGAAGTACTAAAATATTCTTTGACAAAGTATGAGTTGTTATGCACATGATAGGAGGTTTGTTTTGCCTTGTTAAGACAAGATTCCATAAATGCAGGATTGCAGGTGGGTAGCACAGATCACTTCCAATACTGTTGATTTTTTCCAATATGGCATCGATGTATTTAAGACTGGTGATCCTAAGAGCACAGAGAAACATTGAAGAAAATGTGGCCTTCTTAATGGGGGTGTCATGTCCAGAGTAAAAGTGTACGTAGGACATTGTTTTTTTTTTCTCATAGATACTAAACTTAAAACCTGGGCTTTCCCTATGTACATGCACATCTAAAAATGGGATTGAGTTGTCTTCCACTTCTAAAGTAAACTTAATGGAGGGGACTTGATCATTTAAATGAAGGAGGAAGTCATCCAGGTCACGATTCATGGGCCAGACACACAAAATATCATCGATGTACCCACACCCATGGGATGCCAACCCCCAGGATTCTTGGAATGTAAGTAATTTCGAAAAACTCCATATAAATATTGGAGAGGAGGGGTGACAAGGGGTTGCCCATGGCCATCCCAAAAACCTGTTGATAATACTCGCTATTGAAAGTGAATTTACAGTCTTTGATGCAAAGCTTAATAAGTTCCAAAATGATGTGTGCAGGTAGTGGCAGGTCATACTTATGTAATTCTTGGGAGAGAAAGTCGCATATCATCAATTGGCACTTTTGTAAACAATGAACAAACATCAAAACTGATCAATCTATTGTTGGTTTCAGTAAGATCCATGGAATTTTTTACATATGAATCAGAAATAGTTCCAAGAATGGGGGACAAGACTTTGACAAGCCATTTGGAGAGTTTATAGGTAATAGGGCACATAGGGTTGCCAGATTTGTGGGTTTTAATAAGACTGTAAAGGTAGGGAAGAGAAGGTGGTTTTATTCATCATAAATATTTTTCATATGTTACTTTCGTGAAATAATTTTCATATATATCTTGTTCGTGAGGTTCTCTGTTCGCAAATTTGTGATGACCCATTTTACTACCATATTTCAGTAAATTTACGACTGACTGCAAATTCATGATTTTGTCACATGGCATCTGCAATGCTGCCCACGCAGGTTGATGAAGGTTCAGTCGTGCTGTGTCTTTCACTGAGTGAAGTTGTCATTTTGTGCTCTTCAATGCCAGTGTACTATATTTAGTGTGTTATTTAGTTTATAAAATATTATTGCTTTATATAATTGTTTATGTAATACTATTGCTTTATATTACATACAGTAAAAAGTTTTATTTACATAAAATATCATTGTTTATGTAATATTATAATAACATTATTGGTTTTTATTAGTGTTTAATGCAAATCATTGTTTAATAATATGTATTGCTTTAGTATATTCTGTGCAGTGTTTTACAAAATTTGGCATTTTAAGGATATTTTACACTGTCATCCTTGAGCTTTTGGAACCAATTAGCCATTTTACATTGCAAATGGATCTTCTTGTTTGCAATTTCGTAATTCATGATGTTTTTCTAAGTCCCAATTAGTCACAAACAATGAGGGCCCACTGTGTGTATATATATGTATATATAAACTAAATTGCTGAGAAAGGTTACATGAATTAAACCTATATTAACTGGAAAGGAGAAGAGAGAGAGATACACCATTATTTATACTTGGAAAATAATGGAGAAACTAGCCCCTAATCTTACCCTGAACACTATAACTCCCCAAACAACAGTAGAAAAGGAAGACTGTCAGGTTCCCAAATTAAAGGCTAGACAGGGAACATCTTTAACCCTGAAAGAAAAGTTTTGTTGAGAGAGGACCAAGACTGTTTAATTCTTAATCACCAGGGTGATTCAAATGAGCCAGATTGGCAGATGATGGGAAGCCTCATATGAGGCAAGCGTGCATCACTCTGCTTTGAAATCTTGATGCACACTTTCGTTTCTTGCTTCCATGGGACTTAGAAGGTAAGAATAGTTGCTTAGTGTTTTCAGAAAAGACATGAGAGTTTCCATGTAGTTATGCATCAAAATGAAAAAATAAAAATTAATGATTTGGGAATTGTGTGATGCAGGCCAAGAGTCAGAACAGCTGCTAAACCCCTCCCCCTTTACTCCACTCCCCTACCTGTACATTAGGGTTATGACATTTTTATAACCTCATGTTCCTGTATCATAAATCGATGAACTTTTGCCCCCTGACAATGAAAATAACAGTTTTTTCGATATATTTTTTAAAAACTTCACCCCAAAAGAAAAAATTAATAAAATAATAAATATTGGTTGCTCCTTGGTATAGCTATTGCAGATGGGTCTCTGTTCCAGTGATTTTCCAGAGTATTTAGTGCTTTTCGGTATTGTTGCAAGATATTGGACAATTTATGATAATCATCAGGTAACCAATCTAGAATGGTGCAATGCAGCTGTCTCGAATATACTAATATACTATATTTGCTTTCGGGGTGACATTTTTTTTTAATTCTGAAGAATTAGGCCCTTTTTTTATTGTTTTCAAGCAAAAGTTCATCGATTGATGATACAGGAAACAATATTTATGACAAAAAATTAAAAAGTCATAACCCTACTGTACATATGGTCAAGGAAGGATTTTAATGGGTGAGTAATCAGTGTCAAAGCCTAATATTACGGTACATCATATTTATGTATTCCATAAGTCTGCAATATATTATAAATATGAAGATGAAAAAATGCAAAATATCAGGGGTGGAGCTAGCTAGGGGCAGGTGGGGCAGTGCCCCGGGGCCTGGGTCATTTCAACAAGTGATAAGAAGTTATTTGAGAGAGCAACAAAGCTAGTAAATAAATATAAAAATGATATTTCCTCTGGATTTCCAAGTCAATTACTTTCTTTTCGAATGTGCTTAAAAACAGACATTGAAAAAATGACAACAATCCATGAGCTATATTCATTTTTAATTAAAGAAAACAGTACTTTGTGCTCAAGTTTTCCCGAAGTTGTGACTGCCATAACATTGTTCCTCACAATTCCTGTGACAGTTTCAAGTGCAGAGAGATCATTTTCAAAACTTAAACTAATAAAGAACTATCTTCAAAATTCTATGAATGAAAAAAGATTAAGTGGACTCTCAATTATATCAATTGAAAACAAGAAAGCTAGAAATATTAACTTGGAGGATTTAATTAATGAATTTGCTGAAAGAAAGGCAAGAAAAGTCAAGTTCTGATGTTGTCGTAAGTAAACTTTTATTTCACGGTATCCTTTTTAAAGCTCAATATTTTGCATAATGTTTTGCCTTCTATGCCTCCATGCCTACGAGTAGTATCATAATTCTTAAATATATGCTAAATAAATAATGCAAAGAAAAGCAATATAAATGTATAATAAAAATTTTGTTAGGGGGCCTGTAACACACTTGCTCCATTCCTGCAAAATATATATATATTTTGTCTTTCATTTGGGGGGGGGGGGGGGGGGGGGGGGTTCCTTATCCCGGTGGATAAGGGTTAATCAGCTGCTGAAAGTGCTAAGGAACATGAGTGGTGTTGCAATGGACATCTTCAAAAGAAGATTAGATGCCTGGCTCAGAACAATCCCTCATGAGCTGGGTGTACCTGGCTATGTGAGGTGGAGAGTACAAGAAACCAACTCTACTTCACCAGGCCAACTTGAGAAGGGCAACAAGCTTTACCTTTGCGAAATGAGAAATCATCGCATAGAACATTTGAAAGGTATATATATATTATATTATATATATATATATATATATATATATAATATATATATATATATATATATATATATATACAGGGTGGGCCGTAAGTTTCCATACATAGGAAAATTTAAATACGTGCGTCGGTATTTGGATCAGCAGTTTCCGGATGCTTGGATTGGTCGGCGTGGTCCTGTGGAGTGGCCTCCCAGATCCCCAGATCTCACCCCCCTTGATTTCTATCTTTGGGGGCACTTGAAGGCCATGGTGTATCAGGAAAAGATACGAGACATAAATCATCTAAAGGAACGTATCACCAACGCCATTACAAGCATAACGTCAACTGTGCTAATGCGTGTTCATCAACAGTGGGGAACACGTATTGAAATGTGTTTTCAAAACAATGGCAACCATGTAGAGCATATTATATAAATAAAAATGGTTGTCCATAAAAAAATGTTTATTTTTCCTATGTATGGAAACTTACGGCCCACCCTGTATATATATATATATATATTATACCACTTAGCATTCTTAATCCTGGTTAGTACAAGTGTTGACTAAAATCATGCAATGCATATTTAACTCCCATTGGGTCCCAATTTTCAATTCAAATGCTTTCTTTGAGTCCAGTAATACCAAATGTTTTAGGGCTGAATTGTAGTAAAATAAATATCAGTACTTATACATTTGTTGTGTATTTCATGTTAAAATTATTTTAATACTTATTTTGTCAATGAAGTTTTCCTTCTTTTGAAGAGAAAATTTGCAAGTGCAGCCCTTTAGTTTTTTAAAAACACATGGATCTTGCTGCTTCAGAGCTTTTAAAGCTTACATCAAGTGACTCTATTTATGGATCATTAAACAGTTTTATAATAGAAAAGATCATAGGGAGAGGAGAATTCAGTGTGGTGTACAAAGCAAGATGCAAAATTGATGGGTCTGTTATTGCACTGAAAAAAGTTCGCATTTTTGAATTGATGGATTCAAAAGCTTGTCTTGATTGCGTGAGAGAAATAAATTTACTCCAGGTATGTAATTTTCATTTCTCATAACCTAATTATGTATTTTAATGTAACTTTATCAGTACAGCAGTAAAGTACTCAAATAGCCCACTATATTAAAGTACTTCATTTTCAAGGAACATTTCTACTTATTAAGGCCTCTATTTATTTATTTGCTTGCTTCCAGAAATTAGACCATCCTAATATCATCCAATATTTAGCATCATTTATTGAAGATAATGAACTCTATATAGTGCTTGAGTTGGCTGATGGAGGAGACCTTTCTAGAATGATAGAGTATATCCAAAGGCAGCACAGGTTGATCCCAGAGAAAACTGTATGGGAATATTTTGTACAGATATGTTCAGCATTGAAACATATGCACAGCAAGAGAATAATGCATAGAGGTAGTTACACTTAAGATACATTCGTTTATCTAGGAGTTTATAGTAGACTACTAGGTTAAATTAACCCTTTATTGTGCAGTGTTACATTACTGATTTTCTTCTGGCTAACACCACTTGATTTTATTCAGTCTCGGAAAGACCTCTGTGCAGTAAAGGGTTGAGACACATTTGCTTAATCCTTTACTGCCCAAAATAAAATCATCTGGCATTAGCCAGAACAAAATCAGTAAAATAACACTGCCTGATAAAAGGGTTAAAGTAACTACCGCTTGGTAGTAGTTACAGTAATAAACCTTTTTGGTAGTTGGTAGTGCTGCACTGTGGGCCTTTGATCAAAAGTTAAAATTTTCAAATATTTATAGCTACTGTAACTGTACCAACCCTAACTAGAGTAGGCAAACCAATTCTTTATTATTAAAAAAATAAAAAATACAGTGTGATCCTAAGAAATGCAGCTACCTTCTATTCTAATCATTTGCATTTAAATGTGGGTATGTACATTTTTGGGGGTTACTCCGTAGATTAATAGTTTAAGCTTTGATATTGTCTAATATTGTACTTAATACAGTTATTTATTGTATTGCTCTCACACTATGTATGTTATTAACTGCATGATTTTAGCCTCTATACTAACAGCTAAGAAGGTCATATGACAGAGGGGACCTAAAATTTAATATGGAATTTAAAGTGGCATTTAAACCACATTATGTGGATGCAAAGAATAGCTACACATCTAACTACTGTAATACCCAGGCCCACTTTTGTGTAATGTCAATGATCTTACTGAAAATAGTGTATCCTAATAACATGGCCATGATATAGATCCCCATACCATACAGGGAGATTAGCTAATGGTATAGGAGTTTAGTTAGCAGACCATTTCACCATGTGGATGTTTTAGTTTGTTTAAAAACAGTTCATTTTTCAAGATATCAAACCAGCCAATGTATTTATTACTGCTGAAGGAGTAGTGAAGTTGGGTGACCTTGGTCTTGGAAGGTTCTTCAGTGCCAAGACTATTGCAGCTCACTCCTTGGTCGGGACTCCTTATTACATGAGTCCAGAAAGGTTTCATGAGCATGGCTATAATTTTAAAAGTGATATCTGGTCTCTTGGATGTCTTCTTTATGAGGTGAGGTAATTTAATTGCAATTCATTAACTAGATCATAATGAAAGACTTTGAAAAAAATGATTTCTTTTTACAAGTTGCAAAGTATTTCATTTCATATAGGCTATACAATATAAGGCCTACTATACAATCATTTTTGGACTGATTTAAGTTTGGTACTCTTTTGAGTTACTGTACCAGTAGGATAAAAGAAGTACAGCAAATAATTTTTGTTATTGAATGGAATAATAGTGACATTGTATGTATGAAATAGGACCTCATTGGCTTGTTTTACTTATTTCCACAGACACAGTTACATTCATTAAGTTTATTATTTAGAGATGTTTTTATCCTTTAACTTCAAATGCTTCTAACAGAAGGCTAATTAAATGCAGTATTTAATTTCTGAATTTTTTTTTCCTTAAACTTTTATAGTAAGTAAAATCTTAAATATTTCATCTACCATTACACTTTTTATTTTTCCTGAAAGCTTATGCCATGTTACAGGTATTGTATAAATTGCTTTAAAAGTTGAAGGTGATACATTTTAAGCTTTTCATCTCTGATTTTAAAGCTTTTCATTTTCAGTACTGGTGTCTACAGCAAAGTATATCAGAGTATTAAACTACAGTTCCACCCAGTACTTTAAATCATTGTATTTTTTTATTATATTCAAATATTTGTTGAAAATCAAAGGTATTGTGACCAATGTTCCCTCTAATTTTTTTCATCCTTGCGCGGAATCAAGCTTACCATGGGTGCTAGTATCAATGCAGTGTGTGGATCTACCACAATTACCAGAGACATTATATATATTTAATAAGTCACCAGAGTTATGTAAAATGATGTAAGTAGTAAAGATAATATAAATTAGGAGTCATTACAAAACATAAGCTGCTGAACATTTTGTTTCATTGTATCATATCTCTCGACAATTAAAATCAGCATTTTATTTAGATTTTAGAGTATCCATATGTGCATTAATCTTTTAATACAAAATTTAATACTTTTTGTTTTTGACATGAAAAGCAATGTTATTTTCCTGATATTCTATACAAAACCACTAATCATTATCACTAGAATATGACTGTGAGTCAGTAACAGGCATGCTTGATGATGTGGCAGACACAGATTGTCCTTGTTCATGAACTTTTTCTCTTCTGTCATTTGCATTCTTCCAATGTTTATAAACTATGTCCAGATTCACTTCTCCACCACTTGACAAGTGAAATTTTATCCTCATTAGCATATCAAGGTGATCATCTTTCAATCTGTTTCAACATTTATTTTTGATATTCATAAGGCTGAAGCCTTGCTCACAATCAGCACTAGAAGCTTGAAAGGTTGCACATATATCTATCAATTGAGAAACTACACTGAACTGTTCTGCATTCTGTAAACTGAAGTTCACCATTTCCTGGAAATTTGCAATTAACTTTTCTACACTCTTCTCCGCAATTATATATTTGAAATCATTGTACTGATTTACAGTGAATTCTCTCTCATCCATAGTGGTTTGAGTAGATCGATGCACTGGACTAAGGTCCAAAATGCTCCTGTACTTGTCAACTAGTTTGATGATGTTTTCTGCACCAAATTCGTAATTGCTATGCTTTGATGAAAGTGAGGTGAAGTCAAAAACTGCCCAATTATACACTTCCTCTCTTGGAAACCTTTGGTCCAAATGATCACATAGTTGGGAGATAAAACTTAGAATTGATTCACCATTGAATTGTTCATCTCTAATAGAGATTGAAGCAATTAGACTTTTTACACTGTTACTCCAATTTACTGTTTCTCCTAGATGTTGTCCTCTCATCTTGTGAATCTTATCTTAGCTCATGCTAAATGTACAGCTTCAATTGTTGTTAAAGAACTCCTCTGGATGCATTTGGTCAGTTCTGCTAATTCATACAAAACATCATTTAATACAGTTATAGTGATATGGTAATTAGAGTCAGAGCTTCTTCAAGCAGTATTTTGATAATGGATCATTGTTCAAAGTATTTAAACAAGATTTCATAATTGTGTAATGAAGCACTTAGAGCAAAATGTCTTGATAGTCACCTTACTTCATTTAGTGGTTTAAAAGATAGTCTTGTTTTCTGTGACATTTGCTATTTCCTCAAACTGTCCTTTCCGAACTGTAGATCTACAGAAGATTGTATAAATGGTCTTCAATAGTGTCTCTATTTCCTTCACTATTGGTACTTTCTTTCCAGTATCAGTTAATCCTAAGTCTTCTTGATGGGCTACACAGTGTTGTTCCATTAAATGTGAAATACATTTCTTAAGTTGTGTGGCAACACCATTGTTTTTTCCTAACATAACAGAGGCACCATCTGAAGTGAACATCACCATTTTCATCAGGTTCAGTTCATTCTCAGAATAGAAATCCTTGATTGCAAGTATGTATTTTCATAATTCCACCAAAAACTGTTTTATGCACAGTAGATGCAGTAACTCTAAATTTAAAATAAATTATAAGCATCTTGTTAACAGAAATATCCGTGCTTTCATCAATAATAAGTATGTGATAGGATGACAAGTGAATCTCTGACATGATTTTTTTATGGAGAACACTGTTAATAGATTCCAAAAACTCAAAAACATAATTTTTGCTTCTCCAGTGCTCTGGCAGTTTGAGATACTTTGCCATGTGATTGTGTATATGTTGTACAGAGTTCACAGACCAGTTCATCTGTACAGCAAGTAAAACATTATCTATGAGAATTTTCACCTCATTTGGCATTGATCTTTGGTTTTTGATCCATCCCAGTCTCTTCTGCTGATCATCCGTGGTTTCTAATAGAATGTTTCGCAAACCAAATCCTTGTGTGGAAAACTTTCTGGTCCTAAGTACATGTTATGTCAACAACATATGATGCATATTGTATATGCAATAATTTTAAACAATTAACTAGCATTTCAAATTTTTATTTTTATAATTTTTAAGAATACTGTGTATTTGCAGTTTCACATAAAATACTGAAGTACAATGATAATTTCTTATATGGGGAGGTTACTAATACTGTAGTACTAGTCCCAGTTTGATGAATTATTACCATGTGACTTACAATTAATATGCCATTGATATTAAGCAAATATGTGATTTGTTTATCCTTTCTGAACATATGCAATTACAATTTAATGCTGAAAACACCCCATCAACCTGAATAAAATAAAAATGCATTGTGTCCTATATTTCTTAATTTTTGAGCTAGTCAATCTGAATGAACCTCTCTCTTCAGGCAGTAGAACCACTGTAAGAGTTTCATGGTTTTTCTAGCACAAATGTGACAGAGACTTTTGCAATATTAGAAATATAACATTCCTGTTCATTTATAAATGCATTTTGCAAAGATATATGTTATTTTAGCCTATTTGTAAGACATTTGATTTAATTTTGTTGGTGGTGCTGCACTGCCACTAAACAAATTTCCAATGAGATTGTCACATCAATTGCCAATTTAAAAATTGTGAACATTGCATAACTGAGGGTTTGTGCAGCAGGAATATTCAAGTGCACTGCACCTGAAAAGTTACTGCATGGTTGCACAGGCACACAGCTTAGAGGGAACACTGATTGTGACCCATTTTTTCACTAAACTTTTTTGAATTACATTGGGAGCATATTTTAGAACTTCAAAAAATTTTTGGTCTATTTTTCAGTCTGGCATTGTTTGAATGTTGGAAGAGTCTAGCAAAACAGTAATAGTATTCTACTTTCTGCATTTGACATATGTAATGCAGAACTTACTCTCAGTGCAGATGGCTCACCTATCATATCTATTATTATTATTATTATTATTAATAATAATAATATCATCATGAAGGGCTAATCACACTATCATCCACATTCACCCATTTGTGACATCATTCCTTTGTCCAAAATCCATCAGGACCATGTCTGATCCTTGTTTAAATATTATCGAAACTGCGTCATCAACTCTTGTAAATTGTCAAAGTGGGAGATTTAAATTTTCAGCTAAAACAAATTTTCATTTGATTTTCTAGTCCAATACAGTATTTTCTTATGGGATCACTCCCTTGAAGATGACTGATGTGAACAGTCAAAAGTTTGGACCTCTTAATAAAATGATTCTTCTAAAAAAAATAAAAAATTTTCTTTAAAAATAATCTGAGGGAAAATTAAATCAAAATGGTAGAAGTTTATTCAGGAAAGTTGAAAAGAATTAAAAAAGTTAAAAATACAATCTGACATCAACTTTGTATTACAGTAACCTTGTGAAGCATTGTGGTTTGGTTGGTCATGTTTTATAATAATATGCAAACTCATCAAGCATCACTGATTTCCAAATGGCCACTGAAAATTTCAGTGGACAGTTATACCAGGGCTGCTTATGAATTCAGTGAGCCAAAAATTAATGACTTTTTCAGCTTTTAGAGGTCTGAGTGCTATATTATTGTATTATAATAATTATAAATTATATTTAATTTAATGGACTTTGGTTTTGATTATTATGATTGACTTGGTCTGATAGGACTACGATTTATAACATGGGATGTAATAGCATCGCAGTTTTTGGAGTGTCGCTGCAGTCTACCACCCTACAACCTCGATGCTCCACCAGGTTACATTAATTATTTCTTTTTACATTCATTGTAGGTTCCTTATAAAACTATATATAGAATAATAACAATTATTATTATTATTCTTGAAATATTTCAGATGGCAGCTCTTCAGAATCCCTTTTTCAGTAAAAAAGCAGATTTTCCCACTTTGTGCAAAAGAATCGAGTGCTGCTACTACCCTCCCATACCATCTGATGATTATTCTACTAAAGTAAGTACAGAAGTTCTTAGAGTTCATTTTTGTATGGGTTGTACTTGTATTATTTAGGAATGTAAACAAAATCATTAAATACTGTGAAAATGTTTAAATAACTGCAAAATTATAAATATTGAAACTTCTCATTCTCTGTGGAATGGGCATGATGTTTCAGCTTCAGATTGAAGTACAGTCCAGTTAATACTTTCAATCATCATCAGAAGTAGCCCAATGCCGGTAGTTCAGTGGGTAACACCCAGGGCTCGAATTGAGGAGATGTCATTCCCCTTGTTAATTCAAAATCAAACATACATCCCCCTTGTTATCTAAATAAAATACACTTTAACAACAACCCAATTCTGACTAAAGCACAGAAAGTGAAATAAAATATCTTGCTATTATTTTTTTGGGGGTTTATTGAGACTAATATATTTATAATAACCCCCCTGATTTATGTGCCCCCCCCCCCCCCCCCATTTGTGTGGTTTCGGATTAACATGGTCCAAAAAATATTCAATTTCTTTTATAAATAAATAAAAAGACACTGGTGGTTAAGAAGCCAGCTCCAAGAAACCCTAATGGCAAGTGTTTTTTTTTTATTACATGTTATTAATAATTTTTACTTTTTTTACAGAGGAGTTTATGTATTTATTTAATTAATATTTTTTGGGGGAGATAATTATTATTGTTGTTGTATTTTATTTAATTTTTGGGGTTGTGGGGGCCCATACTTAGCACATTGAATTATGTTATAGTTCCCCCAATTTACGCGGAATTCATTTTACTCAGAAGGTTCAGGAATGCATCTACCATGTAAATCATGGGATTACTGTACATGTTTTTATGATTTAAAATAAATATTCTGTGGTCATATAATGTGTTGTGATTAAGGGAAGGGAACAGGGGGAGGGGGTTTATTATGATTAAAATGGATTTCATCATGGTATTTCAAAATAAGTTCCAAGTCAGGTGTCACAATTTACTTTCACAAAAGAATATGGAAATTTCTGATGATTTTGCTGCCTATCTTTCCCTGAAAAGTCACCAGCATGTGGCTTTAGGCAGTTACTTTTTTAAAAATTTTCATGGAGGACATGCCCCCAGACCCCCCTATCTACCCACCCTCACCACCATCCCCCTTGTTAAAATTTTACAATTTGATAACTGGCCAACACCATTTCCCTATAAGTGAAGTTGGGGGTTTGACTTCCAATGCTGCTGGTAATAATAATCAAGTCCTGAGTCAGTGTAATGAACTGCATTAGTTAGTTGGCCTAAGTGTTTTGCCAGTTTCTATTCCACAGTAACTTCCATTCTCAGAGATGCATTATCACTCATGAAAAGAATTGGGTACCCTACTAGTAATGTATTTAACCATGTGAAATAATTATTATTCTCTCCCTACACTGTCACTGCTATATCCTTCCACCTTTTACAGGATTTCCTCTGCTGTCCTTTACTTTTCATGCTATCATATCCTCTACAGTACCATTTTATCAGCATATACCAGACTTTCCTATCTTCTTATTACCCACTAATTTTCTTGTGCCACACCTGTTTCAAAGCTGCTCATTTCTTTTGAATTTAGTAATTTCCATTTTTATCTTTATTGTCTTTATGCTTTGAAAGGAGACAATAGCCTAAAACAAGTATATGCTTTGTTGAGGAAGCACAGGTCTATAACAGGCATATGACAGTGGTAACATGTGGAATGTAATTGATTAAACCAACTGTAATATCGTGTGTGTATATATATATATATATATATATTGAAATATTGCTATATTTTTGTAATATATGGTTTTTTATTCAGTGTTGGAGTCTGAGGTCCAGAATTGTTTGATTTTGAGTATATGTTTAAACATACGCTGGGTAATAATGGGTTAAATACCTTTATATTGCTTTATTCATGTTATATTTTTAAAAAAAAAGTAAGTTTAGATAAAATTGTGCATATTCTGTTTACTGTAATAACAAGGAAGTGTGTTTACATTGCTCTCCCATAATGCATCTTCATATGTGTTTTTGTATTAAACTGTAAGTGTGTTTCATTTTACTTTACAAGTGTAACCAATATATTCTGCAGGTTTATTATATATCTGTAATTCCATTGACACCAATATTGTATGTTTTGAGGACCATATACCAGAGTTAATGCTATATTTTTTTTTCACCCCAAGCACAGTTCGTTTTCACCCCTTTCCATGGGGTGAAATAAAAAATCAGTTTTTTTTTTATTTTACAAATTAAATATTTTGCGGGAAAAAAAAATTCTATTGCCATGTTATGACGACACCTGGCCTTTATAATGTGAACATACAAGTTTGTGTCCATCCCTAATAACAAAGTCTGTAGGCCTAAGTTAAGGCAAATTGTTTTTTTCACCCCAGATGACTAGTCACCTCGGGTGAAAAAAACCATAGGGTATATTGGGGTGAAAATGAACAGTTCCCTTAAAATAATTTTTAATATAAAGAAAATTTGTAAGAAATTTTTTTCAGGTAGCCCACTATATCCTTCAAAAGTGTTGGTAAAATGATGTCTTTGTTTGTTCATTTCCAAGAAATGAGCACGGAAAAAAAAAGTCAAAAATATGTAAAGAAAACTTTTTGCATTTATTTCTTATTTGCTTGGCACTGAATTATTTTTCACTGTAGAATATTTATACTTACGTTGAAAAGTGTGAAGATGTGTATCTTGTAATGCATGAGGAGAAATAAAACATAGTGTGTGGCATAAGCCTTGTGAGGCTGTTTTTTTAAACCTCATGCAGGTGAAGCTTGTTTGGGGTTAAAAAGAACATATGTTTTTTTTAACCCCATCTACATAATTTTACTTACAGACATGTCTACACATTTTTTCTCTTGTGTTGCAGATTGATTCATTTGTCTTTGTAAATTGACATAAAGATGCCACAAGTCTACAAACGCCACCCAAAGCTCGACACTGAGGCTGCTGTTGCTGTCGCTATCCAAGAAGTACAAGATGGAGCTAGTGTCTGGTCAACAGCAACAAAATACCATATGTCTATCTCTATGTTAAGAAGAAGAGTTCTAGCCACCAGTGGAGTTATTACACTCGAGAAACAAGTTCCTAAATATAAACTCCCTGTAGACACTGAGCAGAAACTTGCAGCATGCATTAAACGCATGGCTGGCTTGGGATTCGGACCCATGTTTGAGGAGTTCAGGGAAATTGTGTATGACTATTTATGTGCCAATGAACTCACACATCTGTTCAAAGACAAGTAACCAGGTTATGATTGGGCAAAGAGCTTTATGGAACATTACAGGCTCAGCCTCAAGAAAAATGGACTAATGCAACTTGCTAGAAAAAATGTCACAGCAGATCCTTTTGTCATACAGTATATGGTTTTTATTCAGTGTTGGAGTCTGAAGTCACGAAGTTAGGCATATCAGATCACCCATAATGTATCTGGAATCTGGATGAGAGTGGTTTTCCAACTGATCCCTCCAAGTGGAAGACCATTGGACCTATATGTGCAAAAACAGTAAGGGTGTCACGTGGGTGTAACTGAGAAAACACGACTGTTATGGCAGTTTGCTGTGCAGATAGGACCACACTTGACCCTCTAATAGTGTTTAAAGGCAAAAACATGATGAGTAACTGGTGTGGTACTGATGCATTGCCAAATACATATTATGTTGCAAGTGATAATGGATGGATGACAACTGCTATCTTTCATGCCTGGATGGAACAGTTTTGTATAGATGTGAAAACACGCCCCATCTTATTAATATTTGATGGGCATTTGACACACACATCTATCCCAACCATTGAATTGGCACAAAAGGAGAATATCACCCTTCTCAAACTTCCAGCACACACTACCGATGTATTACAGCCACTTCACGTAGCATGGTTTGGACCATTGAAGAGTTATTACAAGAAGAACTTGTAATGCATGATGAGAAAAAAAACAGTCTGTGGCATAAGCCTTGTGAAGCTATGTTTTTTTTAACCCCATGCAGTTGAAGCCTCTTTGGGGTTAAAAAGAACCTATGTTTTATGTAGTAGTATGGGCGCAAAATGGGAGAGTGCAGGAATGTTGAAATGCAATTGCAAATGTTTTCTTGACAAGGGGTAGGGGCATGACTCCAGATTTGAAAAAATTTACTGGAGCACAGCTCTGAATTTACTTTTTTTCCCCTTACACCACTAGATAGGTTAATGATAGTAAACTCTTGAATTGACGACATACCAATTACAAATTGTTTTAGCTAAACATAATAATACAATAATGTACAGTTTATAACTCACCTTAAGTTTATTTATTCATTGCAGCAGCAATGTATTGATTTACACTTGCTTAAATGGGCTATGGAAATGTCAAATTTGTTGCTTTTTGCTTTATTAGATTTGGATGCAACACTTGAACTTGAAGGCATATTTTGACTCTTCTCTTTATTAACCACAACAGCTTGGTGAGTTTCTTTTGTTAGGCGCAAAATTGCATTCAATGTCTTCTGGATTTGGGAATTTTCAAATTCCTCTAAAGCAGTTTTGTTAGTCTGATGCGCAGATTCCTCACTTACCTTTTGTTTCTTAGGTGGAGGAGAAGCACTTTCTTCAGTCTGTGAAACATCGTGAAAAAGTTTCATTTTCTAGATTAGCAGTTGATGAAGTTGGTTCATTTTTCTGAGGTCTAGCACTAGCACATTTTGTGAACAAACTAAATGACTGCTTTGCCGTATCTCTTTGCTGCACTTCATCCTGGTATTTCTTTACTGCAATATCTAAGCTGTGGGCCCAAACTCTGGGACCTCTTGTATTGTAACAAATACTTTTTTTGGAATTAAAATGTTCCTCCCAGTTTTGCTTCTTTGAATATTTGTTCTTGCATTGACCACAAAAGTAACCCCTTTTAACACCCTCACTTTTCTCTCCAACTTCATCAATATTAGGATCCATTATTGATTATTGACTACCTGAAAAAATACAAAATAAGTAAAAGTTAGTAAATATAGTATGGTAAAAGTGAGTAAAAGTAAGTAAATATAGTACAATGAAAGTAAGTAAAAGTAAGTGCTTTAAACTTAGTAAAAGTAAGGAAGAGTAAGTAAAAGTAGGTAAGTTAAAGTAAGTAAAAGTAAGTTTAAACTTAACTAAACTTTTCAATTCTAGAGTCATGGTGGATTACTTAAAACCGCACAAGTAATTATCTGGCCAATTTATCAAACCTGGCCGAGATCAATGGAACATACTCCAATCCTGATAATTTTATATTAAAAAAATATACATTTTAATAAAATTTTAATTATCAAAACATTGAAGCTTAACAAAAAATAAAAATAATTGTTAAATATGGAATTACCAACTAAACTTAAAATAACTAAATTTGTAATTTAAAAAAATTGGTTTGTACAAGAACGTATACGCAAAAAAATTGCATAACGTCTAGCGGATGAACAAAACCCAAACCCAAATTTACTTTTTCTCATGGTCAAATTTACTGGAGCAATGCTCCCAGATCCCAGGAATCTGGAGTCATGGGTAGGGGTATGCAACATCAATGCTGCAAAGGGGGGCAAGGGTTATGCAACAAATCAATGCTGCAAAGGGGGAGAGGGGAGGGAGTTAAAAAGAACATATGTTTTATGTATTAGCATGGGTGCAAAATGGGAGAGTGCAGGAATGTTGAAATGCAATTGCAAATGGGTTATGCAACAAAGGGTTTATTATATCTCTGTAATTCCATTGACACCAATATTGTATGTTTCGAGGACCATATACCAGAGTTAATGCTATATTTTTTTTCACCCCAAGCACGGTTTTCACCCCTTTCCATGGGGGTGAAAAAAAATTCAGTTTTTTTATTATTTTACTGATTAAATATTTTGCAGGAAAGAAAATTCTATTGCCATGTTATTATGACACCTGGCCTTTATAATGTGAACATACAGGTTTGTGTCCATCCCTAATAATAAAGTCTGTAGGCCTAAGTTAAGGCAAATTGTTTTTCTCACCCCATGGAAAGGGGTGAAAAAAAATAGAGCATTAACTCTGGTATATGGTCCTCAAAACACAATATTGGTGTCAATGGAATTACAGATATATAATAAACCAGCAGAATATATTGGTTACACTTGTAAAGTAAATTGAAACACACTTACAGTTTAATACATAAAAACATGTATGAAGATGCATTATGGGAGAGCAATGTAAACACACTTCCTTGTTATTACAGTAAACAGAATATGCACAATTTTATCTAAATTTACTTTTTTTTAAAATATAACATGAATAAAGCAACATCAAGGTATTTAACCCATTATTACCCAGCATATGTTTAAACACACTCAAAATTGAACAATTCCAGACCTCAGACTCCAACACTGAATAAAAAACCATATATTACAAAAATATAGCAATATATATATTATATATATATAATATATATATATATATATATATATATATATATATATATATATATATATATGGGAACGGGAAATAATGAACTAACTGATGATCCAAAACAAATATCTGATACATCGAGAGTTCAATATGAATCAGTTTTCAGTACCCCAAAAAGTGACAAAGTGCATTCTTTGAAGAGGAATTGCAAGGAGAGTATATAACAGACTTTGATTTTATACCAGAAGATGTAGCGAGAGCTATAGGACAAATGAAACCACATTCAGCTGCAGGTCCGGACAATTGGAATGCATTATTGATTAAAAACTGTAAAAATGAAATAGCTACACCTTTATACTGGATATGGAGAAGATCCCTAGACGCTGGGGAAATACCGAGCATCTTGAAAAGAGCAAACATTGTCCCTATATACAGGGTGTCCCAGGAGGAAATGTCAAGAATGCACCATTTGACTCTTTGGGTATTTCTAAGTAGAAAGTATTATATTGACATGTGCCTGATTCCCAACCGTTACCGAGATACAGGCCTCTACATTTGGGCACCACCTCACTACGGCAGGGAGGTTACTACATACTTAAATCAACGGTTTCCGGGAAGGTGGATTGGACGTGGAGGACCTGTGGCATGGCCCCCTCGTTCGCCTGACTTATCTCCGCTAGGTTTTTTTGTCTGGGGGTTCTTGAAGAGTAACGTTTATCAGTGGGGTAAGCCCGAAACTAGGGAGCAGTTGGTTGCACGTATACAGGATGCGTTCATAAACCTCAGAAATGAACTTCCGCGTTTTCCTTGGCAAGACTCGATGGATCGGAGGCTCGCCGCGTACATTGAAGAAGGAGGGGGTCACTTTGAAACCATTCTGCAATAAGTGCAATAGTGTATTGTATGTTTGTACTTTTTGTAAACCACAAGTGTCATTAAATAGTATCTAAGATCGTCTTTTATTATGTTTTAATTACCCAAATGTAGAGGCCTGTATCTCGGTAACGGTTGGGAATCAGACCCATATCGATATAATACTTTCTACTTAGAAATACCCAAAGAGTGAAATGGTGCATTCTTGACATTTCCTCATGGGACACCCTGTATAAAGGAGGGGACAGATCTCAAGTATAGAACTATAGACCAGTGTCATTGACGTCCCACCTCACCAAAGTATTTAAAAGAAGAGAGAGAAAATTTATGATTTCCTGGAGACACAGGAAAGATTCAACGAAAATTAGCATGGATCCCGATCAGGTAGATCATGCCTATCACAACTAATAGAACACTACAACAATATCCTAGATGCATTGGAAGGCAATGACAACTACGATGTTATATACACAGATTTTGCTAAAGCTTTCGATAAATGCAACCATGGTATAATAGCACATAAAATTAAATATATGGGAATAACAGGCAAAGTGGGAAAATGGATCTACAACTTCCTTAGAGATCGACTGCAGGTTGTCAAAATTCAAGGTATATCATCATCAGAATCAGAAGTACGCAGCTCAGTACCACAAGGGACAGTACTGGCCCCACTCCTGTTCATTATCATGCTAACAGACATAGACAGCGGAGTAAACAGCAACAGTATAGTAACATCCTTTGCAGATGATACAAAGATCAGCAGAAAAATCAGCGATGTACATGACGTGGAGGCCTTGCAGAGGGACATGAACAAAATATACAAATGGTCTGAAGACATGTCATTCAACACTGAGATATGGTAGAAAAGAAGAACTTAAACAGACTGCATATTATGCTCTGGAGATAGACAGGAAATTCAGAGAAGCACGAAAGCAATTGATCTCTGGATAATAATGACAGATGATGCGAAATTGGAAACACAAAATCAGATAGTGATAAATAAAGCAAAAAGAGTTGCTGGACAGGTACTAAGAACATTCAAGAGAAGGGACAGGACAGTAATGATTCCCCTGCTAAAAACACTGATTATACCAAAACTTAAATACTGCTCAGTTTTGACATCCCCATATAAAAAGGAAGAAACTAATAAACTAGAAGAAACGCAAAGGCATTTCACAGCCAAGATTGATGGCTGCAAAGAACTCAACTACTAGGAAAGACTACGTAAACTAAATCTGTACTCACTGGAAAGAAGAAGAGAGAGGTACATCATAATCTACATATGGAAAATGATCGAAAAACTGGTACCAAACCTAAAACTAAACCCAATTACCATTCACACAACACTGGAAAATAGGAAAGGCAGAATGTGTAGTGTTCCCAAATTAAAGGCCTGACAAAGGACCTCCTCAACCCTGAAGGAAAATAGCTTGGTTGTCAGGGGGCCAAGACTTTTCAACCAGCTTCCTAAGGACCTCAGAAATGTAATGGGGGGTCAAAGTTGAAGTCTTCAAGAAAAGACTGGATGCCTGGCTCAGGACAGTACCAGATGAGCTGGGCATGCCTGGCTATGTAGGGTGGAGAGTGCAAGAAAGCAACTCGCTCCTCCACCAGGCCAGACCTAGAGGCAGAGCTACCAGCTTGACCTCTGTGTGAAGAGAGACCAACGCATGAAACAACATAAGGTTCATAAGGTACACACACACACACACACACACGATATTACAGTTGGTTTAATGGATTACATTCCACACATTACCATTGTCATATGCCTGTTATAGACCTGTGCTTCCTCAACAAAGTAGTATGTCTGTTTTCCACAGATTTTACTTTCCAGTTGTGGTTAGGCTGGCCCAAACACAATATTGGATACACAAACAATCTCTCTATCCTCCTGGTTTGACCAGTCCCACCTAAGGTTTGCTGGGTCACTAGAAGGGACACACCATTTGAGGAATGCCATTTCAACATCTCCATCCTCAACATTATGAAACACCTTCACAACTTTACCCCAATAGTATGTTGTTGGTTTATCCCATTGTATTGCAGAAAAAGACCCCACTTTGACATCATTTGGCTTTACTGCATCTCTGACCAGTTCTTTGCATTTTAATACTTTCCCCACTGTTTTCTTCAGTTTTTCTGGAGTACCATCATCTATATTAGAGAGAGATTCAGACCCACTCCTATCATTTGCAAATGGTACGGAGTCATCTGTTTCAGAGTCAGAATCACTTGGCACTGATTTTTTCTGGCATTTAGGTTTTTTGGTATCTTTCTTCTCCACCTGCTTCTGGTATTCTGTATCAGTAATAACAGCAGCATGCATAGAAATGCGGTGTCTCTTTTGAGGCTGAGCAGGGGGCAGAGCGCTAGGACAATCCTGTAATTTAATAATGGCCTCAAAGGTAGTTTCATCTTCCTCAGGTACAAATTGCACGACATACCGCATTCCAGGTGGTGCAAATGCCTGCAACTGTTTTGTCAGTACATTTGGGGAGACATTAACTGGTGAGTCACATGAAGTTGACAGGATCTGAGCATCAAATTCCAGATGGTGGTTTGTAGGCATGGATGATGATGATGGCTGTTCTTCTTTATCAGGCAACTGTGTAAGACAAAGCTCACCATTTTCATTCACTGGCTTACCAGCTGCTGTCCGAAGTTTCACTTTGTTCAGTCAATTGATCTTGTATTTTGATGAATCAACAGGATAAATGCCTGTTGCACAAAACCCTAACTAAATATTTTTTACAGTTAGTCCATGTCTCCAGATCTTTGTCAGCAAGTCTACAAAATTAGCCTTGCAGAGTGGTTCACATGCTCCTATTTCATGTACTCTAGCTGTAAGTTCCTTCTCGTAATAACTCTTCAATGGTCCAAAACATGCTACGTCAAGTGGCTGTAATACATCGGTAGTGTGTGCTGGAAGTTTGAGAAGGGTGATATTCTCCTTTTGTGCCAATTCAATGGTTGGGATAGATGTGTGTATCAAATGCCCATCAAATATTAATAAGATGGGGTGTGTTTTCACATCTATACAAAACTGTTCCATCCAGGCATGAAAGATAGTTGTTATCATCCATCCATTATCACTTGCAACATAATATGTATTTGGCAATGCATCAGTACCATGCCAGTTACTCATCATGTTTTTGCCTTTAAACACTATTTGAGGATCAAGTGCGGCCCTATCTGCACAGCAAACTGCCATAATTAAAATTATGTAGATGGGGTTAAAAAAAACATAGCTTCACAAGGCTTATGCCACACACTATGTTTTATTTCTTCTCATGCATTACAAGATAGACATTTTTCAACGTAAGTATAAATATTCTATAGTGAAAAATAATTTAGTGCCAAGCAAATAAAAAATAAATGCAATAAAATTTTTCTTTACATATTTTTGACACTTTTTTTTCTGGTGCTCATTTCTTGGAAATGAACAAACATAAAGACATCATTTTACCAACACTTGAAGGATATACAGTAGTGGGCTGCCTGAAAATTTTTTTCTTTATATTAAAAATTATTTTGAGGGGCCTGTTCATTTTCACCCCAACATACCCTATGTTTTTTTTCACCCCAGGTGACTATACTATCACCAAATTTAAGTCCTATATGTAGTAGTGTATATATGCAGGGTTGGCAAAATGCCAGGTTTTATTGAAAAAAAACCAACCCACTCGGGTTTTTTTCAGGTTTAATCAGGTTTTTTCATATTTTCATTGGCCAAAAGAATAGAGCTAAATAATTGAGAGCTTATTACAAAAATAACTATTCACCATGAGTTATATTTTCATTGGGCAGTTAGGTATATGTTTTGCTTGAAAATAAAATACTCAAATATTTAATGTTTGTAATATCTTAGTCAAGTTGTGTGAATGTGGAATCTTTTATTGATCCATATTTCATATTTCAGTGTATTTCAGGTATAGTCCAGGGGACAAACAAAGGTTCCATCTCCTCTGTTGATTCTGACTTTTGCTGGTTCTCAGCTACTTGAGAAAATCCTCCTCAGCCTTTCATTCTAGGCCTGCTTCCCCCAACTTTCAACCTCTATGCCGACTTTCTCGTCATCCTCATCCACGTATTCTCTCTTCCATCTGCCCAGAACTTTTCCAACTGTCCCAGGGCAAATTTTCTCTACCACTGTTCTTGTTTACTCCACCTCTGTAGTATTTTGTCCATCTACCCATCCTCCCAAAATCCTAGCTGCCATTTCTGCCTGCCTATCTGCCAGAGCTACCTTCTCTGGCCCCTCTTCTTCTCATTCTTCCATTAACTGGCCCATTGCCAGCCCCGGCATTTGACCCCTTCTGCCAAGTTTCCTCTGCTCTAGTCCCCCATCCCCTCCTTCAACTATTCTCTTCCATCTCCACATCCCTCCCACCTCTAGTATTCCCTCTCACTTTCCCATCTTCTTTAGGTACCCCTGTGTCGCTTTGCGACTGTCCCCTTCCCTCTTCCATTCCTATATCCGAGTTTGAGATGCTGGTACTGGACGTTAGTGTTTGAGTGATTTTTAGTCCAGTTAAATAATAGTACTTACATTCCCTGAAAGACTCCAGGGGTTCAATGAATGTACCAACACTGTGACTTAGCCTAATGAAATTTTGAAGTTGTAGGTACTTATTTTTTCCAGGCACTAACCTATTATTGATCAGGGTTACTTTGAGAAGACATGGTCTTACGATCATCCATATACATGTAAACAAGACTCGGGTCCCTGCATCAAAATTCAAGGTCACTGATAATTATCAAAGGTCAAATGAAAGTACACGCCATAACTTTTGAACCACTCTACTCAAATTGATGAAACTTCACACATGTATGGATGATCATAAGACGATATATTTGTTCTGAACAAGACTCGGGTCCTTGTATGAAAAGTCAGTCACAAATAGAAGTCTGCCCCATAACTTTTGAACTACTCATCATAAATTAATGGAGCTTCATTTACATATGTACAATCACGAGACAGTCTGTTGCTAGCAAGAATCTAAAATCAGGCAATTTGTAAATTGATTAAAATTTTAGGCAATCTGACAAATTGATGATACACACAAAACCTAACCTAACCTTTCTGGTAATGTTGTATATGCATGCCCAGTGCCCACTGGTATTTCCCAATATGCTGCCTAAAAATTCACTAGGTTAGGTTTTGTCTGTATTATCAGTTTGACACATTGCCTAAAATTTCAGTCAATTTATAAATTGTGATTTTAGACATTGACTAACATATATATATATATATATATATATATATATATTATATATATATATATATATATATATATATATATATATAATTAGGGTGGTCCTCAAAATCGAAAGTTGGAATTATTCAGCTCCCAGGGCCTCAATCTGTGAGGTTACCCATAAAAACACTGTGGTTAAAATTTCATTGAGATAATAATATTTACCCTGTGCTCATGAAGGTTGAAGTTTATAGGGTATACCAGCCTCCGGGTCCCCCCCCATTTAAGGGTATTAGCCGCTCAGGGGCGGGGGTCTCATGGGTGCTGACGCCACTCATTGTCGCCCGGTTCGCAGCGTGGCCTTCCGAGCGTCCGGGAATTTCTTCCGGTGCTCTGCAACACCCAGGAGCATGTACTGCAGCTGGTCCTCCTTCTTCGTGTGGCGCCTGTTGTATTCTTGTGCAAACGCCACGGCCCGCTCGGCATGGTCGTTGGTCACGGACAGGTTCCGGACCACCTCGGCAGCCGCTTGGAATTGCTCGCTGTCCGGCCATTTCGACACATCCTGTTCCAGGAATCCACGTCGCAATTGGAGTCGGTCGAAGAACTGGCGAGTCCTCCCCGTCACGAATGTCTCTAATGACAGGGAAGAGCACGCCAGGACCGACGCTCTCTTGGGCGGGTCGTCCTCCTCCGTTGGCTCCTCCAACATCGCAGCAGTCATCGCCTTCTTCGTTTCCGGAGGAACATCGTCGTCGAAGCCACCAACTCCTCGGACAAGTACCACAGGTGGTTGGCGAATTTCGACTTGGCTGCTTTCGCCACCTCCTTGTCTTCGTATTTTTCCAGAGCCTGGAGGAGCCAGAGATCTCTCAGGGGGGCCTTCGCCGCGTTCGGGGCCTCCGTCCACGCCTTTGTGTAGAACTTCACGGCGAACACGCTCAGGCGCCGAACTCCGGCCTCTTCCTTGGCTGTGAGCCGTAACTGCCGCCGGAACATCCATACCTTCAGGGCGTACAACACCTTCGACATCCAGCGGGCCTGGTGCATCGCACCGGGCGCTCGGAACCGAATCCCACGGGGGGGCACTCCGCCGAGGAAGATGATGGTGAGTTCCAAGAGCTCCAAATAATCATCCCGGGGTGACTTTTCTGCAAGGCCTTCTTGCAGAACTCGATGATGGAGTCTGCATCCTCCTCGACGATTTGACGAGAGTTGGCATCACTCATGACGTGGTCGTAATCTTCTTGGTTCACAAACTCCCATTGCGCCTTGAATCGCTTGAAGAGCTGAACCTCGGGTGCCAACGACGGTCCAAGGACTTCCGTGAAAACCGCACTGACAAGAAGCTCCAGGACATGGTGACGACATGCCAGATAGAGGAGGCTTCTCCCAAGTTCCTGCTCGATCAGCACGCATGCACCTGTGTTCTTTCCCGTGTTTGAAGCCGTAGTGTCGAACGAGAGGGCACCAACTTTGTCATCCAATCCCCAGTCTCGCAGAGCTTCCACCACAGCTTTGGCACAGTTTGCACCAGTACCGGAACCGAGCTTGGCGACCTGGAGGAGCTGCACCTCGCCGCCACAAGAGACCAGGATCGGGAGTCGATCAACCTGTTCCTTGGACGTCAGATCCGCCATCAGCTTCCCATCCCAGTGAACAACGAGCGCAGCTTCTCGATGGAAGGGCTCCTTGAGCTGAGCGGCAACTTGTTGGCGTTGCGCCATCCTCTGGCGCCGTATGGACGACCGGTTGATGTTCAACTCATCAATGTTGTGGCCAAGGGACCGAGCCGTCTCACCGAGCACGTAAACGGCGTCGCGGTCGGTCAGCTTCGTGCGGTCCAAGCTAGCCGCCAGTGCCGGTGAAATGATATTCGCCGGCCGACTGCGCTTGGGTGGGCTGCAACCTCCGACAGCGCCACGGGTGGGAGAGTCGCTGGGGGGTGAAGAGCTCGAGCTGGAAGAGGCCAATTCTGCTGTTTGAGAAGTAGTGGCCATTTCTTCAGTCGCACGGCGCCGACGGCGTTGTTCAGCCTCCCTCCGCTGCGCAACATTGCGCTCTGTGCGAGCCAGGACCACATCAGCTCCTCCCATGGTCCCCCTGCGGCCGGGTTCTCGTTGGGCGATCAGGAAGGCCTTGTCCTCCTCGATGTTCATCATGTTCAGTGCGTCAGCGTGGGCGACATCGAAGAGGTTGCAGAACATCTGCTGGAAGGAGGCTTCCCGTGCAATCTGGGCATCTGAGCGTCGATTCTTGTTCTTCTTGAGAAGCTTGTATTCGCCATACAACTTCTCTAGCTTCTCAGTGATGTGGTCTCGTCTCGTCGTTGGAATCCGCGCTTTCGTCCACAAGATAAGCACTTCATCAGCAACGGCCGTGACAGCCTCCCTCGTCGTCGTTGCCGCCTTCGTGCTCAGCTTGTGCAGAGTCAGGCCGAGGACGTCGCCGATGGACGGCAGCTTGCTCCCCGTGAGTGCAGAGACTGGCGTCACAAGGAAGTCTTTTGAACGTGTACTGGCCATTTCACCAAAATAACACCTGGGGAAGATACATTGGAAACGTTTACCAATTCTAAAGGCAAGCCAAAAAAAAACACTAATCTGTCAATGGTGAGAGCAACACCACACACAATCCGACCCTCTCAGCAAGGCGTGTCAACGGCCCACATAGGGGCATAACTTCAACCTTCTTGAGCACAGGGTAAATATTATTATTTCTCAATGACATTTTAACCACAGTTTTTTTATGCATAACCTCACAGATTGAGACCCTGGGCGCAAGAGAAATATACGTTTGAAAATCCCCCCCTATGCTTGAGGACCACCCTAAATATATATATATATGTATATATATAATATATATATATGGGATGAATTTCACAATAAAACACGTGAAATGAATGAATGCTGCAAACCCACAAGGAAAAAGAAAAATGATTCCAAGGCCTTTCGTGTATTCAAAGCTACACCTCATCAGGGAATGACCTTGGAATCGTTTTTCTTTTTCCTTGTGGGTTTGCAGCATATATATATATATATATATAAACTACCAAAAAGTAGTTTGAGTCAAATTGTAATACATATTTTGAATTTTCTTCATTAGCTGCGAACATTAGTGGAGAAATGCATAAATCCTGAGCCAGACAAGCGACCAGACATCAACCATGTGTACAATGTAGCAATAGATGAACAAGCTTCCAACCAATTTCTCAGTGATGGCTCCTCTTCCACCCTCTCCACAGTCCTGAGTACGGTGGACCAGGAGGTCTTTGACAGTGCGCAGAATTTGGAGAGAATTAAGCTTGATTAAATTACTGTACCTCCATTTTAAGTACTTACTTAAAGCCAGTGAACGTAGAAAGAAGTTTTGAGTTTTCAATGAATAACCAAAATATTGATGTATTGTGAGAGCTTGGGGCTCATAAGATAAATGTTTAGGGGTATATAAAGTATTTTTTTATTCGTGAGTGAATTTTTATATTCAGCAATGAGAGAGTAGAAACTTGAGAGAGCATTTATTGTACATTCACCTTGGGTGAACTTCATCATCAGGAGACAGGTGTTTATGGACATTAAATTTGAACTTTGACATTGTAGTCTGTTAATAAAATGCTTTCAGGAAACGAGTTTCTTTTTTAAAAGAAAAACTGGTTTAGTTTCATAAAACACCTGTAAGAGACATAAGTGAATTTTAAAGCTATTAACTAATTTAAAATTGCTGAACTAGAAGTAAAATGTTTAAAATAAGAGAATAGACTATATTTACTTTTAACAGCTAAATTGCCATACATTAAATTGCAAATATTTCAACTTGATTGTCTCAACTGATAATAGAACCTAATGCTTATAAGAAAACAGATTAATTACAGTTTTAATTTGAGTCTAGAATTGGTTAAAATTTGAATAACATACTCCTTAGTAACCAATTAATTAACAATATAAATTTTTATATTAATATATTTTTTATAGATTTTCAACCAAAAAAGGAAAAAACTTTATTTCATGGGGGAAATAGAGTACTTTCAGGCTGCTCCATAGAAGAGGCACTGGTCTCGGCCTGAGCAAGCCTTCAATAAAAGCAATCATAAAATTTGCGAAGACACCTCTGTATGGACTTCGTACTTACGTACTTAAAGGAGAGGAAAAATGCTCTTTTGACAATTTTAGCTGGCTGGAAAACAAATCCATAATTTCCTCTTTTAAGAAATGCTGTGTGATATTTTAGAAAACCATTATAGTTTATTCCCATAGATAAGCATGTTAACTTTACCTGTGATTTCATATTTTAAAAACCTTGAGTAAGCAAATAACCTTACTTTTACGAAAGTTACCATGAGATTGGTAGCCTTGATCAATTTTAATGTGCATTCACCCTTGAATCTACAGTTAAGTACTACAGAACTTTGAACTTATAGACATTTCATCGATGGAGCAATTTATCGATACTAATAAATTCAGTTATGATTTAACGTAACCTAAGCTAACTTTAAACAAACTGATAAAATATCACCCCGAGAAAATGTCTTTAGCCATTCCCCAAGAAAAGCTGGACCGATACCCATATAGTTGATGGGACAGTCTACCAACGCTTAAAATATAAGGCCTAACAACATCTGATCGACACGACATAAAATCGGAATCAATGAGGTTAAATAAAGTTCTATGTTAGATTACGCTATGTTGCAAGTTTTTAATATTGATATTGTCTTGTCGAATAAATGGGTATAGGTAAAAAAACAACCTAACCTAATTTAATCTAATCCAAAATAATTTGTCGATTAAATGTCATGTCAAGGAACTAACGTTAACCCGAGGAAGGTTCTCTGCCATGGATGTTAATAAAACTAAACGACCCTAGAATAGGTATGTGTAGTCTCCATGAAGTTCTGAGTCTAGTTGTTGGTTATATGGGGTATCTGAGAAAGGTCTGAAATAAAATAAAAATTTATTCCTCTCAAACAAACAGGAGTATACGCTTTGCGACAGACAGAGACGACCTTTCTGTGTGTGTGTGTGTGTGTGTGTGCGTTTTTTTTTGTTTTTTTTTTCAGAATCCCAGCTAAGCCGTGAATGGCCAAGTACTGTGGAACTGCAGCACCCCCATGATCTTATGGTCTTCATATTTAAATATTTAAAATAGCTTCTCTGATTGTTTTTTTTCAATGAACTTTGATTTTTTAAATCGGATTATATCCTTTTTTTCCTTAAACTATTTCAATGCCGAACGAATGAATCACGAAAGTAGCTTCAGCCTTCCCGTGGAACTGCGTACTTAGTTCCAGATTTTGTTCGAAACGCTTGAAACCTCGGTGGCGGACGTACGAAAAGCGAGTCAGAATCGTGGGTTTAAGAGGATCCAAAGCACTGTGGACAGAGCAGTGCCGATTTGTTTGTTTGACGTGGTAGTTGTGTTGCTGTATCGTTTGCTAATTCGAAATTTAATTTCCGAATTGCATTTATCAATGATTCGTTATCATTTACTTTTTGTCGTGAGATTGAAGTTAATTATATAATAATTGGATTATTTACAATATATAGCTTTCATTTCTTAGAATATTTTATCGCTCAGAATAAAAATAGAAGAATGGAATTTGTTTATAAATAAAAGTTTTGGCAAATTCGAAATTACCCGTTAAGCGTAAGTACCCTATAATTGATTTTATGATACTATTTTACTTATTTTTATGACTGAGTAGTTATCTATTTATCTATTCGACTTTCTCTCTCTCTCATATATATATATATGACACAATTGTTCGCAATTTCTGAGGCAGCACCCCCATAACTGAAAGTCACGAGCCGCCACTGAGTTTAACCTACAGTCTAAGTTAAGCTAGACTAATACTTACAGACTTGGAGGACCTATTAGGTCCTACCTCAGGGTTGCTGACTCGATGTGGGCACTATTTAAGGTCTTCCTTCTAAACCTTGCAACAACAAAACGCATCATTGCACGATGCAACAATCTTGTATCTAAACAACCAAACTGAATTGCAAGAGAGCTCTCTATAAGACCATGCCCTGTAAGGGCCGCATTCAACAAACGAGTAAGAAGGACACGCAGCGGCCCAAAAAAAATTATGCCACAAGAGCCCAAAAATGCTAGCTCTAAATTAAGTGAATTTTTCATTAACCTTACAAATGGGGGTGCCATCGGGAGAGTTGAAATACCAGTACAAGTTTTCGAATCAAATGAAAAATTTGCCAAAGTAAGAAAAAAAAAATTTTAAAATGTTCAAACTATCACAACAGCTTACTGTTAATTTCCACTATAAAATAAATTAATTAGTTTTATTGACAATACAAAATTTACAAATGAAAAATTAAATATTTGATAAAAATTACATAGAAAGGCGAATGTTTGTTGACATTTTAGTCATCAGTTTGTTGAGCATAGCCAACTGGCTGCAACTGACATTCGAAGTCTTATTCACTTGACACTGTGACTCCACATACATGAGGTATGTTTCATTAAATAATTATGATAAAGCATAAAGTGCTGGTGTTTATAACAATATCATGGTACTTATACCAGTGTCCAGTAATTTTTGACAATGTGGTATCAGTGATGATTAAGTGTTTATAAATGTGTCGTGATGTTATAATACCCGGTAAATGCATTGTCGTGATATAATTAAAAAAATAATAATAATCACACAATTTGTTCAGTTAATGTATTTCAAGTCATAATAGTTAATGCTTGTTATGCATGTTCATGCTTTTTATACCTTTTGATTTTAAAATTTTGCAGAAAACATTCACGATGAAGCGAAATCAACTAGGTGGATTCCAATAAAGAAAAATGAAGAAGGCAAGAGAAGAGGTGGCTAAGGCAATGTCCGGATCAATTTTGAAGTATGTGACGCCTTCAACATCAAGTGCAATAGGAGAAAGTCCTGAAGATATTCAGCCTGGTGAATCTGAAGGGCAAATACAAGAAGCATCTTCACAAGAGGATTCAAATGAGAGAGAGAGCAAGGATTGGAGGATGGCAATTCCTAAGGCTCTGCCAAATGGCGAGAAAGTTTTGAGAACATGGATGGTTTACTCTCCATCAAAAGAAAGTTTGTTTTGTTTTTGCTGCAGACTGTTTGCTCTTGATGACACTGGGTTTCAAGCATGGTGGAAGCTAAACCCAAAGGTGTCTGACCATGAGGCTTCTGAGCAGCATCTCTCATGCCTGGAGAAATGGAAGACCTTGGGAGCAGGGTTGAAGCTTCAAAAAACCATTGATCAAGTTCGCCTATTTTTAAAAAAGGCGACCGCGCGGTAGCTAGCAATTATAGGCCCATTAGCTTAACGTCAATTGTCGGTAAACTTTTGGAATCCGTAGTTAGGGATCGTATTATCGATCACTTAGAAAGTAGGGGTTTGATTAATAGTAGTCAGCACGGGTTTCGACGCCATAGGTCTTGTTTAACTAATTTGTTAGAATTTTATAGCGAAATAGTGCGCGAATACGATAGGCATAGTAGCTGACGTTATTTATTTAGATTTTAAAAAGGCGTTCGATACAGTTCCGCATAGGAGACTAATTGCGAAGGTTAAAGCGCACGGTATACGCGGTCAGGTAGCTAACTGGTTAGAAGAATGGCTTCGTGCTAGGAGACAGAGGGTCGTAGTTAATGGTAGTGAATCGGGGTGGTTAGATGTAGGTAGCGGTGTCCCACAGGGTTCAGTGTTAGGCCCATTGTTATTCGTAATTTACATTAACGACATAGATGTAGGATTGACTAGTAACGTTTCAAAATTCGCGGACGATACTAAAATAGGCGGTAAGGTTGTTAACGAGGACGATAGAAATAGGATCCAAGACGATGTAAATAGGATTATGGAGTGGACGGATAAGTGGCAGATGCAATTTAACGTAGATAAATGTAAAGTTTTGCATATAGGTTCTCGCAACAATAATTACGCGTACACGATGGATGATAGGGAGTTAGCGAGCGTTGACGAGGAAGTAGATTTAGGCGTACGCGTAACTAAAGATTTAAAGGTTAGGAACCAGTGCCTGGAGTCTTGCGCAAAAGCTAATAGGATGTTAGGCTTCATAGCGCGTAATTTCGAATTTAAATCGAAGGATATTATATTGCCCCTTTACAAGTCCCTAGTCAGGCCTCATTTAGAATATGCAGTTCAGTTTTGGTGCCCGTACTTGCGTGAGGATATTGATAGGTTAGAAAGGGTTCAGCGTCGTGCCACGAAACTTATTCCGTCATTGCGCAATAAGCCTTATGAAGATAGGATTAAAGAGTTAGACTTGTATTCACTCGCAACTAGAAGATTAAGGGGGGGCTTATTGAAGTTTTCAAAATCGTCAATAACGTCGATAACGTAAATTTTGATAAATTGTTCACTTTCGATAATAGTAATACTCGCAATAACGGATTTAAGTTGCGTGGCAGACGTTTCATTACTAATATCGCTAAAAACTTCTTTACGTTTAAAGTAATTGATAAATGGAATAATCTTCCCGCGTCAGTCGTTCATTCTACCAGCGTTAATGTGTTTAAGAATCGTCTTGACAGACATTTTAAAAGTATTAACGTTGTTTAAAATTAAAAAAGAAAGTTAACAACAGGAGCTCTGGTGGTGGTGCTCGAGGATGAGTCTGTTGACGATGAATGCCAGCTTGTGACATGCCAGCGTGTGATGCCAGGAAAAAAAAAAAAAAAAAAAACTAACGAATGTAGATGTAGCTTGTAGCGTAAACTAACCCACTTTTTGTTTAACTTTACCTACTTTTTTTTTTTTTTTTTTCTTATCTCCCTACTTGCATGTCTAACTCTTTCCTTGCATGTTTGTAGTTTGCATGGTATGACAGTGAGTTAAGACTGTGTTTGCATGGTTTGTAAGCGTTCTTATTTTACTTCTTTTCATTTTTTCACCCCTCTCCTATATTCTCCGACTATTTTTCTGACTTGTCGGCAGTGGCCGGCGGATGATGATGGTGAGACTTTTTTCCTCTTTTTTCTGAATGAATGTTAACCCACGAATGATAGGTGTTGCTCCTTACTTAACCCCTTATTCTCTTCTCTTCTCTTAACCCCCTACTCTTTCCTTTCTCTCGGGCTAGCCTTAGAGTGGATCTTAGGGTCTTTGTTAGCCTTAGCTTCTGTAGATCTGTAGATCAAGCAACAATGGACAAGGAGAGAAAGAAATGGAGGGATATTTTACATCGCCTCTTGGACGTAACCTTGTTTCTGGCTCACCAGAATCTTCCTTTTCGTGGTCACAAAGAGGACATGTCATCAGCAAACAAAGGAAACCTCATGGAATTGGCAGAGTTGCTGTCAAATTATGATCTAGTTTTGAAAGAACATTTTGTAAAGATTAAGCATTCTATTCCATCTGGGAGGAGAATGGCTTCGTATTTATCTCTGAAGATTCAGAATGAGTTAATTTGTCTCTTGGGGAATTACGTCAAAGGGAAAATAGTGGCTGATATCAAGAAAGCTTCTTCCCCATTGCCAGAAAGACTGCTGTCGAGCTCACAGGGGATATCCTGAGACATCTGGAGAGAGATGGACTGGACATAAACCTGTGCCGTGGTCAAGGATATGACAACGCTGCAACTATTATGGGCTGGGATTCAAGGTGGTGTTCAGTAGGGTGTACCATTTTTGGGTCATTTTCAAAAAGTCAAGGTCCAGGAGTCTAATGTTGTGCCAAATGATGTCCTAAACACGAATTTTACAGGCATTTTCTAATCCGACAAATTTTGAATCCCCCCCACCCCCCCTTGAAATTTTGCGCATCCCCTTTTCCTAAAAACCCCATATATCTCAAACACTATCAACTTTATCGAAAAATGTTATAGAATAAAAATGATTTAGAATCAAAAGTTCTATTAGAAAAGTTCATCAAAATAGAAATTTACTTAATTTTGAAAATTTTCATTTATTTTTTAAAAATTTAAATTAAAATTTTTTTTTGCTTGCAGTGCCTTCTTCTTAAATAAGGTGTTACCGCCACCTTTGAAGCATCACCCCAATGCAGCTTCGCGGCGATGGGCTTTGTATTTGCTAGTTATAATGCAAATCATAATTAGTTTTTATTATAACTAGCCTATACAAAGTGAGGACAACCTCAAAACTATATATATATAAAATAAAGCTAAAAATTAACACTTTATCTATAGTTGTGAGGTCCCATCGTTTTTTTTTTCCTTTATTCAACACTTTCCTCAAAAAAATAAAAAGAAACAAGTTTCCTAATTAGAAATCATTGATATAAGAGCTTTTTAAACATAAAAATAAGAAAAGACAATTTATGGTATATTTAATAACAAAAAAAAATCAGCCTCTTCTAAATTAAAACAATCTCTGCAAATAAAAATACCTAATCTATCTGTTAATGAACTATTCTTTACTGAGTTTCATTCTTTTAAGAGTCTCTTTACTAGGATCAGGAATTAGTCTTCTATTCTCTTCCACAATTTGCAAAAGACCTTGAAATTCTTCTTCATTTTGACATTTGTCATGAAAGTCTTGAACCAGCTTGATTCCTCTTTCAGCGGTATCATTGACTACTCTAATAGATGAAAGAATGTTTTTTAGTTTGTTGTAGTCATCGACCTCTTCCCATGTTGATGCTGGTTTCTTTATCCATGAGTCTGGTTTTGACCCACAGCATTGAAATAAATGCCATGAAATTGGACCTACTAGCTGATGAAGCTTTGTGTCTTCCTTTAAAATGGGGAAAACAGGTTGCCCACATACATAATTTTCTGGAACTGGATATTTGTTTAAGGATTTTGCGATCTTATCTTTTTCATCATTACTTAGCGATCCAAAGAAACTCAAAGGGACCACTTCCTCCGTCAAATACCAGTAATGATTGGCAAAAGATTTCAAAGCAGCATTTGCAACTTCCCTATCTTCCTTCTTGTAATTCACCAAATCATGATAAAACTTCAGATCATTAGCTGGACTATCTAGTGAATTAGAAAATAAAAGCCAGTATTTTCCATAAATTAATGCATTAAATAGACACATTCTCTTTAATTTCTTAATCAATGATTCATCATATGATGCTTGGTGGCCAAAAGCATACATTTTATTTGTATACAAAATCATTGCCATCCACCTGGCACGGTGCATTGCACCAGGTTTCCGCCAATTTAGGCCTCTTTGATACCTTGATTTAACATCAAGAACATTGTATGTAGATTTCGTATTAATTTTCTTCCATTTAGACTCGCGAAATTCTTTGAATAACTCAAACTCAGGAGATTTACTTGGGCCAAAAATGGTTTCATACACAGCACACAAAACTCTTTCAGCCACATGATGGCGGCATGCTAACCAAATCAATTTCTTTTGCAAAAGTTCTTCAAGTAACTTACAGGAACCTTTCATCCATCCTGAATTGGATGCAGTGGTATCAAATGATACTCCAAAGACATTTTGCTTCAAGTTCCATTTTTCAATACTTTGAAATACAGAAGTGGCTTGAGACAATCCAGTGGAATCATCTATTATAGAAACTGATAAAAGTTTTTCTACATTTGGGTATCCAGTAACAAGTATTGCAAGGCGGTCTTCTTGTTCTGAACATGATTTAGTAAGCAGCTTGCTATCCCAATGTACTAGGCAGTGATCAGGAGGAGTAAAATCCTTGATGCAAGTTTCATATTTTCGTTTTCTTGTCTTTCGAGCGGCTCTTGCAGATGTGGTCCTGGAGAGAGACAGTTTTTCAATATCCTTGCCACACCTAATGGCTACTGCAGCAGCAAAAACAGTCCGTTGTCCAAATAGAGAGATTAAGTCTGTCTGCAGTGGAGGAAACCAATGGCGAGGCAAGAATATTTTTGGGGCTGGAAGCATTTGAAGGTCCTGCTGTAGGTTCTGTCGGAAACTCTTCATAGCTGTCTGTCTCAGAACTGGTCGTGCTAGAAAGAAGGGTCTCTGATGTTCTCGCTGTAGCACTCACTTGCTTCACTGATTTATGTTTCTCTTTGCGTTTCTTCTCTTTCTCTAATCTAATGTACTTGCGCTGTACTTTTGATGCATAATCTGCATCTAGCAAACCTAAACATGTTTCTCGTTTTGTTCTTTGATCTTCTAAGAATGAAATATCATATGCTTTCTGAGGCTCAGTTCTCATGCGGTCTTTTTGGATTAATTCAACGGCATTTTGAGAAGAGATGTCAAAAAGGGAATCCATAATTTTCATGAAATTAGAGAGTTCATTTTCAAAGCTTGCTCTTTTTTTGTGTTTGATTAAATTATTATGCATTTCTTCTAGATTTAACAGCATCTTCCTGCCTTTAGGGTTTTTACTAATATCTATAGTAGGAATGCATGCTTTTTGCCATATTATTAGTAGCTTCTGTAGAACTTCATTAACAGTAGAATCTTTTGTAACTTTTGGACCCTTATACTGCATTCTCCGTAAATAAATAAAATGGCTTAGAACATCTTTATTGGATGGTAAAACAATTTTAGATGAACTCATAATATCAGCCTGCAAGCGACCAAGAATAAAGTCATGCTGTTTTGTAGCTGTTTGACTCATTTTTTATTTATTTTCAAATAAAGCAGTCTGAAAAGAAACAATAAGAGTAAAAACAATGCTTGTTTATTAAAATTCAATGTAAAAAAGGATTTTTAAATTTGGATTATACTCACAATATACTCATAAATAATGTAACTTAAGCACCTTATTTTATATTAATACAATAAGGTGCTCTTGGACAAAAGAAAATGAAAATTTTCAAAATTACGTAAATTTCTATCTTAATGAACTTTTCTAATAGAACGTTTGATTCTAAATCATTTTTATTCTATAACATTTTTCGATAAAGTTGATAGTTTTTTAGATATATGGGTTTTTTAGGAAAAGGGGATGGGCAAAATTTCAAGGGGGGTGGGGGGGATTCAAAATTTGTTGGATTAGAAAATGCTTGTTAAATTCGTGTTTAGGACATCATTTGGCACAACATTAGACTCCTGGACCTTGACTTTTTGAAAATGACCCAAAAATGGTACACCCTAGTGTTCAGTCAAAGATCAGAGAGATTAATCCCAAGGCTTTGTTTGTGCCTTGTGCAAATCATTCTCTGAACCTTTGCGGAGTACACTCATTTGGAAGCATTTCTTCATGGGTGACTTTTTTTGGAACCTTGGAGAGAGTCTGTTCCTTCTTTTCAGTCTCAACTCATCGTTGGGAAGTGCTGATGGAGAATGTAGGCATGACAGTCAAAAGACTTTCCCAGACAAGATGGAGTGCTCATTATGACGCTGTGAAACCAGTGAAGGCAAATTTTAAAAAGCTGACCTCAACCCTTGAAGTACTGTGCAATCCCAAAGAAAATGTGGACACAAGAGGATCAGCTCAGATTTTGCTGTCTGCGATTTCTCTTTTTTGAGTTACCTTTCTTTCTGGTGTGAAGTCCTGGAAGAAATTAATCCAGGATTTTTTTTCAGGTTTTTGTCAGGAGGTGAAGGTTACAGCCTTACAGGACAGACTGAAAAACTTGGCAGCCACTTCACGCTAAAACATATTTTTTAGAAGCAATAGAAGGTCCAGAAAAACTAAATGAGGAACAAGTTGATCAAATTTTCACTGTGTGGCGTGGAATGCATGACAGAAGACTTGCTATAGATGTTGTACACTGTTTTGAAGCAATATACATACAGACAAGCATGATGCATTTTTATTATATTTCCTATTAAATATTGGAAAAAGCTCATTTAAATGACATAATAATTATAGAATTAGGCAAACAGCTAAAGTTTATTAAAAAATGCGTGTAACATTCTTGGTCACCATTAATATGGAGAGTTTTTAATCTTTTTCATTTTTAACCCATTTTACCAGTAGTGTTTCAAAACCTGTATTTGGCTAAAATTTCAGGGGGTGAAGGCTCACCACCTGGCCCTATGGGAAAAAAAAAACCCTGTTAATCTCGCACAAAAGTATTTGCAAACAGTTGGAATCAGCCTGGAAAAGTGCATTGTGAAGCTCCAAGCTCTAAAACTGTTTCTTGAAGATCAGTGCAATGAAATTGTGGAGAGGGCCATTAATTATGCAACTATAAAGTGTGAGGAAATGGACATTTATATGGAGAGAAGAGAGAGAGTAAAGCTCCGAAAAAGGATGCCAGGAGAGATGGCAAAGGATGCTGGTCTCACGTTGCCAGAGGAAGTAAAAAGGGCTATGTCTGAATGTCTTGATCGCTTTCATCAAGAATTGGAGATTCGTTCTAAGGCAATGGATTACATTCTGTCACTCTACGCTGTTATTCAGCGAAACACTTTGGTTGTTGCAACAGAAGAAGAACTTCGGAAGTATATTCCAAATTTGACTCAGACTTTCGATGAATTCTCCGATGACGATATCAGTGTGGAAACTGAACGACTTCGGAGGCATTTGGAAGCTGCCAAAATCAGCATTGAAGAGGCAAAGAAATGGACAGCATTGCAGTTTCTGGAGTTTATTGTGAAATGGGATTTTTGTGAATCTTTGCCAAGCTTGTCACTGTGTTTGAGATTCTTTTTGACCGTCTGTGTGTCTATTGCTTCATGTGAAAGAAGTTTTTCCAAATTGAAATTGATAAAAAATTTCTTTCGTTCGACCATGAGTCACACAAGATTGACAAATCTGGCTTTACTTTCAATTGAACATGAATATGCAAAGAAGGTGAATTTTGATGGTCAATGATCAATTTGCAGAAATTAAGGCTCGAAAACAGTGTGTGTGAATCCTCCCTATTTACCTTTGAAGAATAGGCTGATCGTTGAGACTGGATTTCCTGTGTTTTTTGTATAAAATAAAATGCAGTATTACCTGTTCACTGAATTTTTAATATCCTGCATTTTTCTTATTTCCAATTTGCTTATGACAGTACTGTACTATTTAAAAATCTACTTGCAAACATATTTTTCTGTGTTTAAATTTTAAAATTATTTAGGGGGGGTTCCAAAGGAAGGATCCACCCTGGGTGCCAAATACTTTAGGTACGCCCCTGGATATATATACACCTTAACTTAATATATACAAGTAATGCTGCATCAATCAGCTTAGTCATCATATTGCCTTGAGACAACAATGGCTTTTCCTCTTCTAGATTTTCTAACACTCCCTACCGAAGAGGCATTGTTGTCATTACCATCTGCAAATTTAGCCAAGCCTTCTCCATGAGGCTGTAACTCAAATGTTTCATCTTGACTATCCGTGTTTTTGCTGATTTCTAAAGCATAGAGTTTTTGTATAGGTCTCTAATTTTCCTCCTGAAGTCTTTACCAATGCAGACCTAACTAAATTGTCTTTGCCAATAAACAACTCTTCAATTATGCCAAGCTTCCAGCATTGCCTTGATCTTTCGTCCCCAATCATTACCACTTCTCCCACCTTGATACAATTTGTATTGGAGCCCTGTACATTGCCTGATGGGTAATAATTGAGTTCTGGCAAGTATTATATTTGCCACCTCTTCTATAACTGATCTTGTAGCTCTTCAAGGTACTTGAACCTTCTGGTTAACTTCTTCAGTGCTCTGGATAGGCTGCAAGTCTTCTGGCAAACTGGGGCTTGATGTTAGTCATTCACCACAAAGAAAATGATTTGGTGTCAATGGCTTTGCATCCTGCATACTGGTATAAACAAAGGTGATAGGCCTACTATTCACCATTGCTTCTACTTCACAGAAAACAGTGCAGAATTCTTCTTTGCTCAAATGAGCATTAGCTAAAAGTTTCTTCAATGGACACTTTACACTTCTCACTAGCCTTTCCCAAAATCCTCCCCACCATGGTGCTCTCTCAACAATAAACTCCCACTGTACTCCATGGTGTGAAAAGTAGGATTGGAATCCCTCCTCTTTTAGCGAGGACCAAACTTCTTGGAGTTCCTTTGCAGCCCTTTTGAAGGTTTTTGCATTATCCAATATGATTTTATTTGGGAAACCCCTTCTGTTCACAAACTTTTTAAAGGCCAAAAGAAATACATCACTACTTAAGTTGCTTACCAACTCCAAATGGATTACTCTGGTGGTAGCACATGTGAAAAGAGACACAACCTTTGTTAGACTCCCCTTGCTCATACACATAGAACTGGACCTGCGAAGTCTACTCCCACTACATCAAATGGGGCAGTATAGACACCATTCTCTTGGAAGTGGAGCCACCTTTTCATAATAAGGCTTTGCACTCCACCCCTTGCAAACCACACATTTATGCAAGAACTTTTTTACTACTTGTTGTAAATTTAACTTTACTTACTTTTGCTAACTGCTATTATGTTTTCATTGTGTTTAATTATTATTTCTGTTCTGTTTCAGATGTAATCTCGATTATGAATTATGTTTGAATTAGTTGAATAAAGCCTCTAAACGTTGAATTCATTGGCCTTTTCATAACAATTTATTCAACTCATTCATATCATGGAAAATTTCTGAGGCCTGAAAGATTTAATACAGACTCCAACTGTGCTAACGCAGCTAAGGAATGGAATCACTGGTTCCGCACATTCAATAACTTCCTCTCATCATTAGCTGACAATACTGTGGACAAATTGGCTCTTCTGGTGAACTATGTTACACCTACTGTCTATAATTTATAGGTGACTGCAATACCTATGAAGACGCTATAGCTATCCTCGAAGGAATTTACATAAAGCCTCAGAATGAAATCTATGCTAGACATTTGCTTGCAGTCCGCAAACAGGAGATGGGGAGTCACTCGATACATTTCTCCAAGCACTGAAACAACTCAGTCGTGACTGCAACTTTCGCGACAGTACTGCAGTGCAATGTCGTGATGACTCCATTCGTGACTCCTTCATCAGTGGACTTCGATCCTCAGCGATTGTTGGAAAACAGAACTTTAGATCTTCAAACTGCCTACGATCAGGCTCGGGCCTTGGACGCTGCACAGCTACAGGCCGAATCATACCCCACTTATCATTCATCTGTTGTTGCCATGGCCGAATCAGAAAACAAGCCAAAAACGCCTTTATCTAACCGATCAGAATACAGTCCAATTGAGTCGGACGCTCCTGAAGATTCTGCCATGTCAGCTGCTGTAGTGCAGAAGTGCTACTTCTGCGGATTTCCTCGACACCCTCGGAACAAATGCCCTGCTCGAGAGGCTGTTTGTGGCCGGTGCACTAAAAAAGGACACTTCGCTAAAGTCTGCCGATCTGCTGCTGCTAAACCTACCTCTGCGGCAGCTCCATATTTGGCTACCATTTCTGCATCATTCCTGGCAGTTTATCGAAAGCTCTCCTACGAGTAAAGATTAATGGCATAACGGCCGACACTGGAAGCTCGGAAAGTTTCATTTGCACAGAGTTTTGTTTGCACAATTCTTTGCAATTGCTTCCCTGCTCCAGTAGCATTTCCATGGCTTCTACAGCATTTTCAGCGAGGGCCGCTGGTGTGTGTCATGCACAACTTGAGTACGATACTCATGTTTTTCAAGACGTCAAATTCACTGCTTTAAAGCATCTATGCGCTAATGTAATACTGGGGCATGATGTTTTGGGTGAGCATGAACGAGTGGAAATAGCGTTCAATGGTGCACATCCTCCACTCAAATTATGTAGTCTTGCTGCCGCGTCGGTGCCTCCACCCTCTCTATTTTCCTACCTCACGCCTGACTGCCGACCAATCGCAGATAAATCTCGACGATATTCGCTATCAGATTCAAAATTCATAGATTCTGAAATCTCTCGTCTTCTCAAGGAGGGTATCATCGAACCCAGCATTTCTCCATGGCGTTCCCAGGTTCTCGTCACAACGAACGAACGACACAAAAAAGAATGGTTGTCGATTATTCTCGGACGATAAACAGATTTACTCTTCTCGATGCCTATCCATTGCCCCGCATTGATGAGATGGTTAAAGAGATCTCTCAATATGGATTCTACAGCACTCTAGACCTGAAAAGTGCGTACCATCAGATAGCTCTCAAAGAAGAAGAGAGAATATACACTGCATTTGAAGCGAATCAAAGACTGTACCAGTTTCGTAGAATACCTTTTGGAGTCACCAATGGCGTTGCGAGTTTTCAGCGTGTTATTGATGACGTTATTGCTAAGGAAAACCTAAGAGCTACCTATGCCTATATTGATAACGTCACTATTTGTGGCCGTACTCAGCAGGAGCACGACAGGAATCTTGATTGTTTTCTCGCTGCTTCCAAGAAATACAACCTTACATTTAATACAGATAAAAGCGTGTTCTCTGCCCAATCAATCAATCAATCTTCTTGGTTATTGTGTTAGCAAGGGCACTATGAAGCCAGATCCTGAACGAATAAAACCATTGCTGGAGCTACCGCTCCCATCAGACCTTCCGTCGCTCCGTCGAGCATTAGGCATGTTCTCTTACTAACAGTGGATCCTCATTTCTCGGAAAAGATTCATCCTCTCACTCGATCTACAGAATTCCCTCTTTCCAGTGATGCAAATGCTGCATTTCAGTCATTGAAGCAAGACATACAGAATGCAGTGGTGATGGCTATAGACTCTACTTCTCCATTCGTTGTTGAGACTGATGCGTCTGAACATGCGATAGCCGCTACTCTAAATCAAATGGGACGGCCTGTCGCATTCTTCTCCAGAACGCTCTCAAAATCAGAGCAACATCACTCTGCCATAGAAAAAGAAGCTTATGCCATTGTTGAGGCATTGCGGAAATGGAAGCACTATCTCCTTGGGCATCACTTTCAGCTCGTTACAGATCAAAAATCAGTGGCATTTATGTTCAACAAGAGAGAGACTGGAAAGATAAAGAATGAAAAGATAATGAGATGGCGCTTGAACTGTCATCCTACTGCTACGACATCGTTTACCGACCTGGTAGAGATAATGTAGCCGCGGATGCACTGTCACGCAGTCATTGTTCGGCTACGGGAACTGATCTATTATATCAATTGCACGATTCTCTCTGTCACCCTGGAGTAACTAGGATGGCCCATTTCATCCGTTGCCGCAATCTTCCTTACTCAATGGATGATATAAAGAAAATGACAGCTTCTTGCTCTCTATGTGCGCAACTCAAGCCTCGATTTTATAAACCACCAGCAGATCATCTAATTAAAGCAACTCAACCATTCGAGAGGCTCAATATTGATTTCAAAGGTCCTCTGCCTTCTTCAACTGGTAACAAGTACCTTCTGTAATCATTGACGAATTCTCACGGTTTCCTTTTGCTTTCCCTTCCCCCGATCTATCTTCATCTTCGGTCATCAAGTCCTTATGCCAATTGTTCTCCATTTTTGGCATGCCAGCATTCGTGCATAGTGACCGGGGGTCTTCCTTTATGTCACATGAACTACGGAAATTCCTCCATGAGAGGAGAGTGGCTACCAGCCGTACCACTCCATACAACCCACAGGGTAATGGTCTCGAGCGCTATAATAGCATTATTTGGAAGGCCGTATCTTTAGCTGTGAAATCCCGAGATTTGGATAGCTCTCAATGGGAAGCTGTACTCCTCCGGATGCCTTACATTCTGTTCGATCTTGCTCTCAACTGCCACTAATATGACACCTCACGAACGATTCTTTGGATTTCCTCGTCGATCATCCTATGGCAGTGCTATACCAACATGGTTGGTCTCACCGGGGAGGGCTCTCCTCAAAAGACACGTACGTCATCATAAAGACGACCCATTGGTCGACGAAGTAGAGATATTAGATGCTAATCCACAATATGCGCACGTACGTCTACAGGATGGACGGGAAACCACGGTTTCCGTCAGGCATTTAGCACCAGCCCCGCAAGAAAATGTCCGTTTGGATGCAGATGCAGAACGTGATCTCTACATCCAATGAACAAAGGCAAGAAACTTTGACAAAGAACGATCCCCCGGATCTACCGTCAACTAAAAGCCCGAACTCCCCTGTACACATGGATGTGGAGAAAGGTATGGAAGATGAGCAACGACACATCACCAAAAACAGTAGTCCATCAATTCATGTTCCAGTCAATGCTGGAGACATCCCGTTACGTCGATCTCAGCGCCGCAGGAAAGCGCCGGATATTTTAGATTTGTAAGATATGTACTGTAATGTAATTCGTCTCATATTTTAGATTTGTAAGATGTGTACTGTAATGTAATTCGTCTCATATTAATTTTTGAGAAAATTTATGTTTTGCCTTTTGGGAGGGGTGAATGTTAAATTTAACTTTACTTACTTTTGCTAACTGCTATTATGTTTTCATTGTGTTTAATTATTATTTCTGTTCTGTTTCAGATGTAATCTCGATTATGAATTATGTTTGAATTAGTTGAATAAAGCCTCTAAACGTTGAATTCATTGGCCTTTTCATAACACTACTACTCTAATTTTGGGAATCCAAAACTGTTGTCTGATCTCTATTATCACTTCTCTAACTCCAGCATGTAACAACTTATGATGAGTATCCAGGATCAAAAGTTCCACAAAGTGACCCCGAGAAGGTAGCAAAATTGGATGTCTTTTCTCCTCTGGAAGACCAGAAAACTGTAGTCTACCTCCTACTCTCAATAAATCCTGATCCAAAAACACATCCAAACCCTTAAGAGCAGAATGTGTTGGTAGAACCTGTAATGGACGGCTGGTGAGCAATTCCCTCTTCACCAAATTTTTTCTTCTGCACATATACCACCCAGTATTGCCTGGCTTGCTGAATCTCCTTACTGTTCAGAATTCCTTCCCTTCTTCTTGTTTGTAAATCTATATACCCATGCTGTCACTCTTAACAACCTTTTCAGACTGCTAATGTCCTCAAGCCTCAATATGGGGTCCTGCTGCATAACTTGACAACTGTTCACAGTGCATTTTCTCATCTCACTCACCCATTCTTCTTGAGCCTGGCCTTCTCCTACAATAGGCTGATTAGAAAGCCAGTTTTCACTTCCAAGTTTTAGCGACTCTGGCCCATTCCACCACAAACTTGACTGTGCAAGATCTTTCACTGAAATTCCTCATGTTGGTAAATCAGCTGGGTTTTGGGTGCCTGGACAATGCTTCCATTGCTTGGAATCTGTGTGTGCTTGAATTTCCTCCACCCTATTGGCAACAAATCGTTTTCATTTCCTTGTCTGGCTTCTTAACTAGTGCCAAACTGTAGTGGAGTCCGTCCAATAATAGCTTGGAATTTCATAGAGGGTCAAAGACTTTTGCACTGCAACTGCAAGCCAACTAGCAATAACTGCACCCATCAATTCCAACCTTGGAATAGATAGCCTTTTCAAAGGTGCTACTCTGCTCTTTGCAGCAACCAACCTGCAACTTACTTCCTCTTTGAATGTGTTTTTTATATAAATACAAGTTGCATAGGCTTCCTCACTTGCATCACAAAAGATGTGCAGCTCCAAATTGTCTGGAATATTGTTCAACTCTCCAAAGTACCATCTTGGGATTTCAATGTCTCCAAGATGTGCCAATTCTTTGAACCAATATTTCCACCTTACCACCATATGATCAGGTAACTCTTGGTCCCAAGTCCAATTTCCCAGAGGCTCTTAAACCAAATTTTTTACTTTATCACAAATGGAGCCAGGAATCCAAGAGGATCAAAGACCTTTGAAGCCAAACTAAGAGCTGTATGTTTTGTCCACCTTGTCTCATTCTCAGCCAGCTCTACTAAAGATTTCCCATTGAAGGTAAACAAATCCTCTCCTTGCTGCTAAACAATGCCTAGCACCTTTGTGTCTATTGCCCACAACTCCTTAATACCAGAATCCTCAATACTTTCTGCTGCATCAGGTCCTACACAGGACTGACTCATAAACTGTTGTAATTGAGAATGATTGGTCTGCCATTTTCTAAGCTCCATGCCAGCCTCCCTCATTATAGCTCTAGCCTCCATGAATATCTGTTTAGCCATTTCTGTATTATCCATGGAACACAGCAAATCATCAACATAAAAGTTTTTCCTTATGTGTTCAATAGTGTTAGGATAGACTTCAGAATATTTCTTAAAATGGTACTGCATAGTGGCTGGTAACAGAAATGGACTAGAGCTGAGGCCAAACAACACTGACTTCATTCTGTATGCTTGAACCTTAGGTTCATTTTCCAACAAGTCTTTCGTATCCACCCACAGATACCTTACTGCATCTCTGTCCTCTGGTTTTAACTTTATCTGCAAAAAGGCTTGCTTCACATCTGCAGTCAATGCTACTCTACCAAACCTGAATCTCAGTAACAAGGAAAATAAATCTGCATTTAAATTTGGCCCAGCATCCAAACAGTCATTCAAGGACACACCACCTTTGTCTTTGGCTGAGCCATCAAAAACTACCCTCAGTTTGGTGGTAGTTTTGTCGCAATACCACTGCATGGTGTGGCAGATAATGTGCCTCCTGGCTTACCAGCTCACCTTGCACCCTTTCAGCATAGCCCTCCTTTACATAGCTCAGAATGGCCTCATTGTATTCAATTAACAACTCCTCATTTTTTCTTAGCCTGTGCAATGAAGTCTCCAACCCCCTATTAGCTAGCTGAAGGTTTGAATTGGGTTTGCAAGACTCCTTCCAAAGGAGGCCAATTTCATAGCAACCATCTCTAAACCCAATTCATTTTTCATATTGCTAAACAGTGCTCTTCAACCTGGGCGGTACCGCCCACTAGTGGGCGAAGGATCTCATTAATCTAAAGGTAATTGCAATTAATTTTATTGTTTTATGCAGGGCATATAACTTTTAGTTTGAGTTTTTGCATTTTTAATTTTGGTGGGCGATACGGAGATTCAAAAGTTACAAAAGTGGGCGGTAAGCATAAAAAGGTTGAAGAGCACTGCTCTAAAACATCACTGTTCACTGGACTCCCTTGCTTCTCCTGTTTGTCCTTTATGCCAATTGATTCAAGTTCCCAAAAGGCTTTCAAATGCCTTTCCAAACCATGGCTGTTCTCAATCTTAACAAAAAGTGCTTTAACCTCCATTTCATTGCAATAGCTCCCATGTAGCATCCAGCCTAGTTTACTTTCAATAGCTACCAGACCTCGAGATGTGCGGACAATATTAGTAGTGATGAAGTCCCAATAATAGTCAGCTCCAATCAAAAGACTAATATCTTCTGTTCCTTCAAACTTATTATTGCTGTAATAGCTTGGGGTTAGTGACCCCGCTAAGTTACTAGGTTTCTAAACAACAAACGAAGGCACTTACCAGTACGTTGAATTAGATATTCTTTAGGGCCTATCATAGATTTCCTGCATCTCACAAAGCAGTCTACCTAAACTCTCTAACTTTACTAATTTAGAAGCTATAGACATTACCCCTAACTATTATTATTTACTGACAACTTTCTACCCCATTTGTCACCTTAGAAACATCACCAAATTAAACTTAGCACCAACGATTTAGTCAGATATGAATAACCATGCTCTAGTCCAGCCAAAAACCAACAAACAGCCCGCGTTGCTCTCTTTATCCCTTCGTTTTGCCATTCAGCTTTCTTTTAGTGATTTTTCCCTTGTGACTTTAGACTATATACATATAGACACACACACACACATCACCTCACTCCTCCCCTACAAGTTTAGTCTGTCAGGCGGGTGAGAGACCCTAGACGACCTGTGGAGTGGGGTTGATGTAGTAGGAATAGGTGCAACATGCACTGGCGGGCGAATTGAACCATTTTCCAGAGGATCAGTTCTCTCTTCCGGAAGACTCCGGTCATTTTGCAATTCACATTCCCATATCTGGTGCTGATGGCATTTAATAGAACAACCATCTTCTAGTTGGCACTTGAAGGAAACAGGGCCCATTCTCTCCTGCACCGTTGCAGGAACCCATTTTGGTCCAGCCCCATAGTTGCGGTGAATCATAACTGGATCATTAGGTTGTGCTTCTATAACTCTCCCTTTTTTAGTGTCGTGGTACAACTTCTGTTTTTCCTGATGGCGTAAAACTTGTTGTAACGTTTCATTTGGACGTAACAAATCGAAACAACGAATTCCCTGGCCAATCATAAGTTTAAAAGGAGACACCCCAATTGTTGTGTGAGGTGTTAGTCGATATTTAAACAAAAATTTATCCAACACCACTTGCATTTCCTCTCTATGAGAATGACACAAGGGCAACTTGAAAGTACAGACCATGTTTTCCACGAGACCGTTAGTAGACGGGTGAAAAACACTAGACTGGACATGTCTAATGCCATTTAGGTGGACAAAGGAAGGATATTCCTCACTGGTAAAACAAGTACCATTGTCGGAAACCAGGACTACGGGTAAACCCCATCAAGCAAAACACGAATGGAGTAAGTGAATAGTAACACCCGAAGTCGTGGAAATGGCTGGAAAAATTTCCACCCACTTAGAGTAGGCGTCCACAATGACTAGGAAATAAGTATTATTTATAGGACCTGCATAGTCAACATGGATCCTATGCCAAGGTATAGTAACCCATTCCCAAGGATGAAGTGGACTTTTACTCGGGAGAGACCTCTGTTCTCTAAGCAGCTTTGACAGGAACGAACCAATGATTAGAGTTCTCCATCTAAACCGGGCCACCAGAAATAAGCTCTCGCCAGCTTTCATTTTTGTTGCACCCATGTGTTCAGCGTGAAGTTCCTTCACTAAATTCGACCTGCCTTCATTCGGAATTATCACACTGTGGCCCCATAAGAGACAGCCATTTTGGACCGAGAGTCCAGACTGACGTTGATAAAAAGGCTGTAATTCACTCCCAACCTTAGTAGGCCAACCAACTGAGCAGTAATGGATGACCCTAGACAGAATAGGGTTTGATTTTGTCCACTGCTCTATTTGTACCGCAGATACTGGAGTGGATTCCAAAAACTCCACCAAGTGAACCCATTCTGTAGGTATAGGTACACATTCATTTGGATTTTCTAAAGGCAACCTACTTAGCACATCAGCCGTACCTAGAAGTTTGCCTGACCGATGTACTAAGTCAAATTTATAGGCTTGTAGAATCAGTGCCCATCGTTGAATCCTACCTGAGGCCATAACTGGAATATTTTTATTAGGTGAAAATAAACCTTAAAGAGGCTTACGGTCAGTAATTAGTTCAAATTCATGACCCCATAGATAGAAATGAATTTTTTTTACTGCAAATACTAAGGCTAAGGCTTCATGTTCATGTTGTGCATATTGTCTTTCAGTCTCAGTTAGTGTTCTAGAAGCAAAACAGATAGGCCTATCTACACCATCAATGTGGTGAGATAACACTGCCCCAATTCCATAAGAACTGCTATCTGCTGAAACTATGAGAGGAAGTTTAGGATCATAATGCAGTAGGAGAGTGGACTTTAGTAGTACTTCCTTGGAAGCCTCAAATGCTTCCTTTTGGTTTTCTCCCATCTCCACTGTTCCCTAGATCGTAATAGCTTATTTAGGGGTTCAAGGAAAGTCGATGCATTAGCAAAAATTTCCTATAAAAGTTTAGGAGACCTAAATAAGCTTGTAACTGTGTGATGTTTTGTGGAGGTGGTGCATTTTTTATTGCTTCTAGTTTATCCACCATTGGATGAATGCCTGAGGCATCTATGCGGAACCCTAAATATGAAACCTTGTTAGTGACCACGAACACTTTTCTTTCTTTAGCTTAAGTCCGGCATCCCGAGTCTTTTTAGAACTGTGGTTAATCTAGTTAGGTGTGCTTTTTTAGATGAACCTGAAATGAGGACATCATCTAGAAAACAAAGTATCCCCAGAATGTGACCTAGAACTTGGTCCATTGTCCTCTGAAAAATACCCGGAGCCGAAGCTATTCTATAGCATAGCCTATTGTACTTATATAGGCCTCGGTGCATATTTATGATAGTTAGCTCTTTAGAATTTTCATCTAAACTTAGTTAAGCATAGACTTGGGACATATCTGGTTTTGTGAAATATTTACCCCCAGCAAGAGAGCTAAATAATTCATCAGGCTTGGGTATAGGGTAGCAATCTAGAAGGACTGCTCTATTTGCTGTTAAATGGTAATCCCCACATAACCGCACGGACTTGTCAGGTTTTAGTACAGGAACTACTGGGGCAGCCCACTTAGTGTGTGTGACTGGTTCGATAATTTTATTTTGAGCAGCTGTCAATTTCTAAATCTACCTTCTCCCGCAGTGCATACGCAATTGAACGAGCCTTACAAAATTTCAGAGTTACATTAGGATCTACTTCTATACAGACCTGATGGCCTTTTAGGTTGCCTACTTCAGGCCCAAAAACAGAAGAAAACTCCTTAACAATGAGTCTATGTCAGACGGATATGAGAGTGTATGCACATCTGCCTGACCCTTTGGCAATTTTGTCAATCGGCATTTTCAAAGCATCAATCCAATCACGGCCTAGTAGAGTAGGCCCTTGCTCATCCACCACTAAAAGAGTTAAGGGATGAGAAAAGTTTTCTTGTTGAGTGTAACTGTGATGGATGCTTCTCCACAAATAGGTATTTGTATGTCCCCATATTTTTTTTAGTATTTTAGATGCATGTAGTTTAGGTATATTTTTGAAAGTTTTGTCAAAAAATGTTTTGACAGGACAGTTCGGGCAGCACCTGTATCTAGTTCTAGAGGAACTGTAATTCCATTTAGGCCTACCTCTACAATATATGGGCCTGTATTATCACCACTTTGCTGCTCATAAAATAGGTACTCCACTCCAATGTTCGAAGTATTTCCCTTTTGAGGATTTACACTAGAAATATTATAATTAGAATTTTCACCCCTTGTTTTCTTTGAAAAACAAACTTTAGCTATGTGGCCTATTTTACTACAGTTTCGGCAAACTGCTTCTTTAAAAGGGCAGTCCTTCTTCCAATGGTGTTTCCACACCCAGTACATGGCTTGGAAGGCTTTTCCTCCTGTTTAGCGTTTGAATTAGTAGGTTTAGTCGTATTTTCCACATACCTTTTATTTGTCTGTCTAGTAGGCTCATTAGGTCTGCCAGGCCTAGAAGATTTACAGCTATTTACATATTGGGCTTTACTACTGTGACTGCCAAAAGCTCTAACATCTTTAGCAGCTGCTTCTCTAGCCGCAGCTATTTCTACAGCCTGACTAAAAGTTAGGTCCTGTATAGTAATAGGGCTCTCTGGGTAGACTCCTCTTTGAGACCTATTACAAACCTATCTCTTAGCATTTCGTCTAATTTGTCCCCAAATTTACAAGTACGGCTATGGCTTTTATTCCTGCAACAAACTCTGCAATGCTTTCATTCACCGTCTGATGCCTTGAATAAAATTTGAAACGTTCATAGATAGAACTACTCGGGGTTTGTAGTGATCGTTAGGGCCTGTACCAATTCACTATAGGTGCAAGTTTCCGGTGCTTTAGGAGCAACTAGGTCCATAACTAAGCCAAACGTTTTAGGGCCTATTATAGTTAAAAAGGTAGTACTTTGTTAGCATCAGGAATGGAATTTGCCTCGAAAAACAACCTCACCTAGTGGCATAAGCTTCGAAGTCCTCCCCAGAGTCTTCGTAGGGGCTTATATGGCCAATCACCGACATGCTAGAACAAAACTGATTTAGGCCAATAAAGTGAAGTAGGTTAGATTTGGTTTAAATTTGATCTAGTTACTCCCCAGTTAGGGCTGAATAGTAAATTGTATTAGAGTTAGGGCTGAGAAGGAATTAGTATTAGTTAGGGCTGAGAAGGAATTAGTATTAGTTAGGGCTGAGTAGGAATTAATATTAGAGTTAGGTTGGCGGGACCTAAGCTATAGTATGGTAGCTTACCCACACGAGCCAACCAAATTGGATGACCCACTAGGCTACATCCAATTTTCCAAACAATCACTTGAACCCATTAAGCCAAATTTAATCCAATGAACAAAATTTAATCCAATGAGCCAAATTGAATCCCAGCCTTGTCGCCAAATGTAATAGCTTGGGGTTAGTGACCCCACTAAGTTACTAGGTTTCTAAACAACAAACAAAGGCACTTACCGTTGCGTTGAATTAGATATTCTTTAGGGCCTACCATAGATTTCCTGCATCCCACAAAGCAGTCTATCTAAACACTCTAACTTTAATAATTTAGAAGCTATAGACATTACCCCTAACTATTATTATTTACTGACAACTTTCTACCCCATTTGTCACCTTAGAAACATCACCAAATTAAACTTAGCACCAACAATTTAGTCAGATATGAATAACCATGCTCTAGTCTAGCCAAAAACCAATGAACAGCCCGCGTTGCTCTCTTTATCCCTTCATGTTGCCATTCAGCTTTCTTTTAGTGATTTTTCCCTTCAGTGACTTTAGACTATATACATATATATATACACATGTCACCTCAATTGCCCAAATTAATTCCTATAACTTGCAATTCTTGGACACATGCCATATCTAAACAAACTGTGACTGGAGCACAAAGTTCCTCAATCTCTACAGCTTGGACCTTCATAGTGGGACTTTGTGGTAACAACCCCTTAATCAGAACTTCTACCTTCTTAACTTTGGTTCGGTTTTGAACAGAACCCCCAAACCCAGAAATTCTTAAATTTCCCCTCTTTAGTTCTTTAAACTTCTATTTTCTGGAAATTCTGGTCTTAATAAAACTACACTGGATACCACTATCAAACAACACTCTTACAGTAGCTTCTCCATCATTCCCAATTAATAATGCTGCAGCTGTTTGCAATAATCCCACTTTACTTTTACTCCCTTTCATAGCAGTGGCATGTGCCACTGATGTCTCTACTTCTGGGGTAGGCCTACTAGGAGTGTTTTCACACAATAATGGCTGATGCCGGCCATGGCATTTTTTGCACAAAATTTTAAACTTACAAAACCTTGCTCTGTGACCTTTCAAAAAACATTTAAAACATGCTATGGACTTAGTTACCCTGTCCTTTCTCTCCTCAAAAGGTATATAAAGCCTCAGCCACCTCACATTTATATGACTTGTGGTTGCCTTCGCAAAATATGCATTCCTTGAATTTATTCTCAGAGGATGCACGTAGAGCTGACACTGTACCTGGCCTATTCCTTTTTGTAGAAACTTTGGTGCTGTGCCTGCCTTTGTTCCTTAGTTTAACATCCCACTTTGCAAACTCAATTCCCTCTCGTCTTACTAATTCTGTGCCTAAAAGACTTAGCATCTGCTGAAGGGGGATGTACACATGTTCTGTAGAGTGTCTCCTACTTAATTCAAGCAAAATTGAGCTAGGCAATTTAGACTCCAGTATAGTGACCAACATTATACCATACCTTTCCATTCCTACATCCAAGTTGTCCAGGAACCTAGTTCTAACTTCAAATTCATCATATAACTGCCGTAACTCCTTGACACTATTGAGATTATTAACAGGAGGTATAGCTAAAAGTTCGCGGAGGTGGCTTTTAATTAAGATCTCTGGCTTACCAAACCGTTTCTTTAATATATCCCAAGCCACATTATAATTAGCCTCTGTTAATGCTAATCCTGCTATTGTCTTTGCTGCCTCCCCTTCCAAGAGGGACTGCAAATAATTAAACTTCACCGCACTTAACACTTGACTAGAATGAACTGCTGATTGAAAACTGTCTGCCCATCCTTGCCATTCCTGAATACTCCCAGAAAATGTTTTGAGTACAAGCCTCGGTAATTGAACTGCAGATCTGTTAACCTTAACTTCACAAACACCATTTATTGAGGGTTGTGTTTCATTATTAGACCTGGTCTCTAACTGTACTGAGCTACTAAACTCTTTTGCTCTGTGGCATATTTTAATTATGTCATCAATAATCTCTTCAAAGTAAATTATGTTATTTTCTATTTCATCCTCTTCTATAAGAGCCTCAATTTTAACATTTACTTAACTTAGAGCAACCGTTTTAGTTTCTAATATGGAAAGCTGCGCAGTCACTAAGCTTAAATCCTCTTGTTCTATGGCAGAATCTATAGTGGCAATGACCTTTGTAGGCGCTTCTCCTTTTTTTAACTTGTTCAATTCAGCTGCACTCATCTTTAATGCAAACAACAATTGGACTCAATGCCAAATAAGCTGAATTGGCAAAAACTTAACCAAACTGATCAAACTAAAATTTTGTTTTTTTCAAATAAACTGAATTGCTGGGTGGGGTACTGACCAACCACCAGTATGGAATACCAAATTTTCCACCCAAGTAACGCGCACTGAAGTCTGCAACCTTCGCGTACGAATAATAAACCAAAATTAACCAAACCAGTAAAAATGTAGGCCCAAAACAACGACAGACGAGTGGTCAAGTTTCGCAATTGGGCGACCAAACTTTCTACCCTGGGACCTTAACTCAATTATGCTCAACCCTTCTAGGCCTAACTTGGGCTACAATTTGCACAATCAGAACTTTGCCCGAAAATAGTCACTGACTCAGTCTTGGGCTAGAATCCCCTCTCTGAGACAATTGACATATAAGGAAAGACTGGCATATCTAAACATGTTCTCATTAAAAAGGAGGGGGTTAAGGGGTGATATGATAGAGGTGTATAAAATGATAAAAGGGTTGGATAAGATAGATTTTGAGTCTCTTTTCATTAAAGATCACAATAACCAGACTAGAGGTCATAGTATGAAATTATTTTAGCCAAGATGTAGAACAAATTTAAGAAAACAGTTTTACAAACAGTAATTAAGTTTTGGAACAGTCTGACAGAAGAAGTGATGACTTCAAACACACTTGATTCTTTCAAAAGAAGGTTGGATAGTTTGTCTGCAAGGGACATCTGGTGATGGTGTTTAAGCCCATTTTTATTGCATGAATGGTACTAGTTTATTTCATATATATTACGTGCATTTGGGTGATAGATCCCACAGCTCAACACAGGTGTTGTGGGATATAGGGAGGCAGCATCTTAGGTTAGGGGATACTCTCTGTCCTTACACACCCCATTTAGAGAGATTCCTCTGCTGAGCGGTGCCCCCCATAGCAGTGCTGGGCAAGTTCCGCACACCTTCCGCACCTCCGCACTGTGCGGAAGTGTGAAATGGTGGGCGGAGGTGCGGTGTGCGGTCACCTCGGTAAAAAGGTGCGGAGGTGCGGGTGCGGAAGGTGTGCGGATTGGTCCGCACACATAGCTAAATACACTTTTTTACTTTTGTATTGTATTGTATCTTTTGTATTTGAGTAGCTGTGAATAAAGTAATATAGTATTAGTATAAAATAAAATTAAATGATATTGTATTCTAGTAATTTTCTGACCTCTCATAACAAAAAAATGACTATTGTATTAAAACTTTATTTTCACAATTAAATATTAAATAAAAGTTTATAAAAGTATTAATATATTAATGGAAACTTATATATTTCCTTGCGATAAAACTTTATATATGTAAATAGGGTGCGGGTGCGGTTGTCCGGAAGTGCGGGTGCGAACCTCCCATTTGGTGTGCGGTTGCCCAGCATTGCCTCATAGTACTGTGAGGTATTGAAAAACTCATGATCTTCACTTGCCCCACAAACACCTTTAAATGGGAGACCCAAAATAGGTACACACACATTTCTACATTACTGTCAGGGGCGGATTAACATTGTCTGGGCCTTAGGCTTAGATGTATGATCGGGCCCTTTTATTCATATACTATAAAAATTTAATTTTCATTGAGGGAGTAATGCATAATAGCGCACAAAACAAGTGTGAACGTGGTTGAACGTGTTTACAGCGCTGTGACTTGTGGCTAGGCTACAAATATCATAATTGATGCACATCGAGTGGGAGCATTTGCATAAAATTGACTGTCAGGATATTATTAATGAATTCGCAGGCAAAAAATGTCGCAAATTACAATTTTAAATATTTCTATTATTATCTATGTATTTCAATTTTTATGTATCTCATTTTCCGAAATAAATACTTTTGTTTGATTGTTTTTTTTTACTTATACACATATTTTTGGCGGGCCCCTAAGACATCCGGGCCTTAGGCTTCAGCCTGTGCAGCCTATAGGGCTATCCGCCACTGATTACTGTACAGTCTTTACAGCCACACCTACAGTTTTCCTCCTAAGTATATATATATTGTAATGTATGTGGTTGTAAATTGTGACTTGGTCCGCAATTGATATGGACTGTGACTTATTTTTGGTTGGCAAGGTACTGGTATTGATACCGTAATGAAATTGGATTCTTTGGATCTGATATATTTGCATGTCGGTTATAAATAGATATATTTGTGGATAGTAGCCTATTATGACTTTGATCCTCTGGATCCAGAGATTCTACCTTTAGTTTTAAATTGACAATTAATTAATTTTGTGAAAATTGGTTGTTGCCAATGTACAGGCAGTTTTTATATAGTGGAGCCACTTCGATGGGCCGAAGTAGCCCCTAGTGTGCCCACTATAAAAATTTCTTATGTTCTTAAGGACCGTTTTTTTTTTTTTTTTTTTTTTTTTTTTTTTGGGTTCAGAATCCCAGCTGAGCCGTGAACAGCCAAGCTCTGAAGGGCCAGTTCAATCAACAGCCCAACAGCCCAAGTTAAGCTAAACTACTAAACTAAAAACTTACGGACTTGGAGGTCCTATTAGGGCCTACCTCAGGGTTGCTGACTCGATGTGGGCCTACCTTAGGTCTCAGTTGCATAAAATTAAGATAAAAAGCAAAAAGGGCACTATTTATGGTCTTCCTTCTAAACCTTGCAACAACAACAACAACAACACAACCTGCACCACTGCACGATGCAACAATCTTGTACCGAAACAACCAAACTGAATTGCAAGAGAGCTCTCTATAAGACCACGCCCTGTAAGTGCCGCATTCAACAAACGAGTAGGAAGGACGCGGAGCGCCCCCAAAAAAATGATGCTTCAAGAGTGCTCAAATAATGATGCCACACGAGCCCAAAAATGCTAGCTCTGAATTAAGTAAATTTTTCACTAACCTTATAATTATGAGATGGATATATATATACATCTTAGCTTAAGATATACAGCAATGCTGCATCAATCAGCTTAGTCACCATATCGCCTTGGGACAACAATGGCTCTTTCTCTTCTAGATTTTCTAACACTGGGAAACCCTGTATCTTTTTTATCTTTATTTTGATTAGAACCTGAAAGACGCTAGATATCTCTTCGAAAGACTTCTCCAACTTAAAATATTTTTCTTTGGGAATGTACACACCCGCGCGCGCACAAAAATATCTATCATATATATATATATGGAAAACTGATGAGTGGGTAGTTGGGAGGTAACGAAAATGGTTCACTAAGTAGGTAGGTAGTTAATCTAACTTATTAAATTCCTTTTATGTCAATAACTGGGTGGATGAAACCAATTGGTTGCTCACCAGAGTTATTCTCCACACTAGTATTTATATACTGTGTGAGAAGAGCGTGCTCGGTAATGGAGATACATTACCGCTCAACCAACCGAGGAAAAAACCAAGACAACGCTGGTGGAAAAAGCCCCGCGAAGAGGATAACAAAGGGGAACGAAAACGAACAACGGGGCGAGAGGACGTAACGGTGAAGGGAGGAGAACAGACAACGAAAAAGATCCCACCGGCAAGTACGCTCTCGAAAATTACACAACCGGAGTTTGGAGACTCCAATAACTAACAGTAAGTGACTAATTGAGTTTTTAACCCATCAATTTAATCACATTAAATTAAGCTGGGTCAGACAAGTTAGGCCTACATTGTGGCCTAAGACCCAGCATCAACTCATAGCTTAACAAAGGTGAAGGTAGATTGCCCTAACCTAACTTGGTGAGGAATCCTACTGTGGACCTCAATTTATCTGCCCGCTCTGGACGATTTCCGGAATCTCTAGGCTGACCCCTCTAGGCTAGACTTGATCTACTCTATAGTTAGACTGGAGATATAAGGGGTGGGTTAATTGTGGACCGATTCATACAGAGCATTTTTCGCATATATATACTCTCTTCGTCACAATGTTGCCTCGCTCTCTTTACTATCGCTATTATAACGGACATTGCTCTTCTGAACTCTCTAACTGCATGCCTTCTGCTTTACGGAGAGTACGCAGCACCAGACTTTCTACACCTTCTCACTCCTTTTCTGCTCAACTCTCTAACGCAAGGGTTAACTGGTATTTTCAGTCTTTCATCTACTCAACCGGTCAACTCTGGAACAGTCTTCCCCAATTCATCTTTCCTCCGGTCTATGACGACCTATTTTTCAAACACAGTGTCTAGGCACCTCGAAAACTCCCGGCCTTGATTTTGGCTCTTTGGGAGGGGGGTGCTTTTGCGGGCATTCGCCCTTGGCCCCTCCTTCCTGCATATATATATATAATATATATCTATATATAATTAGGGTGAGGCTGTAGCCCTTACCATGTCCAATCAAGCCTACCCTTTTTTTCTAGTAGGAATCCCCCCCCCCCCCCCCAAATAACAAAACTGTGAAGTTTCAGCAAAATTGGACTTTATTTACCTGTGGCTGGGACAATTATGTGCTTTTGGGGGTCTACGTGTAGACCCCATTTAGTGAAATCGATCATAACTTGAGAACCATTGCATCTAAGAAGGTCCTTCTGTGTGCAAAATGACCGGAAACATCAAGTTTATGTGCGACTTTTGAACAAACATGGTCTAGGGGGCTGACTTTTCGAGTTATAGCAAAAAACCCATTGTACCATCATTGTATGTCAACTTGCGACATTCACTTCCCAAGAAATCAATAAAAACACAGTTCTACTGAATTGTAGAATGTTTGTTATGCATATACACTATGTAGTACAGTATACAAAAAATAATTACAAACTCAAGAACCACATTTCTTGAGTATTGTACCGTTTTCTCTGGTCTGGGACTCTCTTCCTGTCATTTTCTGCGACCTGTAGCACATTCTGATACCTGTCCTCAATCTTTGCTGCAGACAAAGTCGCTCCCAAGTTTGACCCGTCTCTCTACGCTATCATTCACTACTCTGAGTTTTTCAATCACTTTTAAAGCAGCTTGGTATGATGGATACTCAGACCACTGGTGGAGAGGCAGGTCCAAAAATGATGCGTACAGTCCAAGTAGATTGAAAAAATCCCACGAGTCGGACCCTGCGTACTCAGCCAGCTGTAATGGCGCCGAAGTTACAGGAGGGAATTTGGGCTTTCCGTAGCCCATTCCAAACCGTTTCATGAAGTGTCTGTTGGTCCTGTTGATGTCCTCAGTTGGAGCTTGAGTAGCTCTCATTCTGCTCACTATCTCAGTCTTGACTGAGTCTGAGACTCTGTGGGAGAAAAGTGCCAGAGGCACCAATTCCTCTGTGAGATACCACAGATGGTTTTTATGGCCTTGGTACTTGACCGTTGTATCTCTCTGTCAGGATACCTCATGATTTTCTGCAGGAGATTGGGGTCATTGACTGGTGCGTTGCTTGGTGAGGGGCATTCCTTCCACCAAGGGATGTATACGAGCAGTACAAACTTCACAAACCTCACCGATTTGTCAACTTGTCCTGATGCAAAGACTGTCCCTTTGGGGAGCTCTCTCTCTCTCGATCTTCTTGGAGAGCAAAACCATTTTAATGGTATAAAGGAGCTTCGCCATCCACCTGGCTTTGTGGAGAGCACCAGGACTTTGAAATACGAAGCCACTAAGAGAATATTCATTATTATTGATTAGTGTCTTTATGTTGATGCCTTTATTTTTCATGTATGTGTTTGTTTTGTTTGTATGTTTCAGAGGTCGATCATTGTTTAGCGTTATGGATATTGGTCAATAAACGTAATAACAAAAAGTGGAATCTTATTTGTGATGGAACTTTATACAAAACAATAGTGAATCTCAACAGGTCAACATGCCCGTGGTGAAATGTCCAATTGAGGGGTGAGCATATGAGCCCCCGCACACAGCGACGCCATTGTAGCAGCACTCCTCACAGCCCACTGCACTGTCCATTCCGTGTCCGCTGCCGGCGCCACGGCCCAAGTGGAGAAGGTGAAGAGACCAACAATATTTTCAGCCGGTACGAGCGAGGAATGGTCCTATTTCACATCGCGATGGATGGACTATGTGGATGCCACCAAAATCACGGGTTGTGACAAAGTGGTGCAGCTACTGGAGTGCTGCGATGAACCCCTTCGCAAAGACCTCACGATCAGCCGGTGGTAGTCTGACAGGGAGAAGTGAAAATGAGGTGCTCGCAGTCATAAAGAAACTCGCAGTCAGAGAAAAGAACACCATGGTTGCTAGAGTGGCGCTGCAGAACATGCGCCAAGACCGTGACGAAACCGTGCGTTCATTCGGCGCCCGATTCCGTGGCCAGGCAGGGGTATGCAAGTACATCACCAAATGCTCGAGCTGCGATGCGGATGTGAATTACACGGAGGCCATCTTGCGCGACGTCCTGACCCGCGGCATTGAGAACCCCGAGATTCAACTGGATCTACTCGGCAACACGAACCAGAACATGACATTAGAGCAGGTCTTCCAGTTCGCCGAGGCCAAAGAATCCGGCAAGCGCTCAGCATCACGTCTCCTCGACTCTCAGGGCGTCGAGGCTACTAACAGCGCCTACAGACGGAACAAGAAGGACGCTCTGAAGGAGATGACAGTCGGCAACTATGAGGTGTGCTCATATTGCGGCAGGAAAGGGCACGGCAAAAGTGCCCCAGGCAGGGTCCGAAAGAAAGACTGCCCAGCCTATGGCCACACATGCAGCCACTGCAATCGTGAGAACCACTTTGAAGCAGTGTGTAGGAGCAAGCACAAACCATCAAGAGTCGAGATAGTAGCGAATTCACATGCAATATGCGAAGAAGGTGCTGTATTCGAGGCCCTCTGCTCGATTGCCACAGCTGGCCGACGCTGCATCAGGAGAGTCATCGCCCATGACCATCATCTTTATCATCGCCTTTCCGACACATGGATTAAGCAAGCCTCCAAACCTCAGCCATTCATAAACCTCACAGTGACAGCCGCCGATGAAGATTACGCTGCATTCGGATTCGAGCTAAAGGCCGCGCTCAGGATTGCTACACTCGGTGCGATGGCTGACACCGGCTTCCAGAGCTGTCTGGCAGGGATGAAAGTCATCCACCGCATAAGCCTCAAACAAGCCGACCGTATCCCCGTCACGATGAGAATGCACGCCGCCAACAACGGATGCATCAAAATACTCGACGCCGTCATCCTGCGACTCTCTGGAAAGGACAAAACCGGTGAAGTGGTAACAACTCGTTAACTCACCTATGTCACGGACAACTCCGACAAGCTGTTCCTCAGCAAGGAGGCATGCATCGCGCTCAGCATGATCACCGGCAACTTCCCGATGATCGGTGAGACGTCTTCGCATCGACTCGAGGCAACCTCGGCAGCCGACACCGCGAGCGATGAGATGCCGGCGAGAGATATTACTATCAGCAGCGAGAGCGGTCAGACCAGCCCATGCGACTGCCCGATACGTCAAACACCGCCCCGGCCGCCATCACAACTACCGTTCCTGGCGAGTGAGAAGAAACGCAACAGACTGCGGCAGTACTTGGTCGAATACTACAAGTCAAGCACATTTAACACGTGTGCGTATCAGCCGTTGCCAATGATGGAGGGCCCTCCATTGAAACTTATGGTGGACCCTCTAGCTGACCCGGTAGCATATCACACCCCGGTACCCGTCCCTCTTCACTGGCAAGATGATGTGAAGCATGGACTCGACCAAGACGTGAAATTGGGCGTAATTGAGCCCGTGCCGGTCGGCGAACCGGTGACATGGTGTCACCGGATGGTGGTGTGCGCCAAGAAGAACGGGAAGCCACGCCGCACGGTCGCCTTCCAGCCCCTGAACATACATGCCACTCGCAAGACACACCATACTCAGTCATCGTTCCACCAGGCACGGTCGGTGCCCATGGCAAGAAGAAGACCGTGTTCGATGCCTGGAACGGATACCACAGCGTGCCCCTCCGCGAAGAAGACCGTCACCTGACTACCTTCATCACTTCGTGGGGCAGGTACCGGTACCGCACGGCGCCCGAGGGTTATATCCAGGCGCGGACTGGCTCAAAAATTTCCACCGGCCAGGTATCACTGAGAGGGGACCCAAAAAGCTTCAGTAAATTCTGCCCCAGAAAAGTGTTTATGGATGTTTTAAAAATCTAGTAATTTTGTCATGACCTGTAAATCCCCGCGAGTTTTGAATATAATTTTGAACTCAATCAAATCTAATTAATACGCAGTCAGGGAATGACGAGGTGTACTTCTGAATACACGAAAGGCCTTGGAATCATTTTTCTTTTTCCTTGTGGGTTTGCATTATATATATATATACAACCCCGATTAGGTACTCCGGCTTGCCGGGCCGAGGGGCTCGTACACCTCGTGGTTGTTGGGGTTTCCTCAACTCCTCGCGGGGTGTGGGCGAAGAGTTACCTAGTTGCGTTTTTTTTTTTCCCTTCTTTTCTTTTTGCTCCCCTTTTTTTTCCGTCTCTCCCGGAATTTCTTTTGTCTTGACTCGGTCTTGTGCCTCTGTCAATTGTAGTATCCCCCCCCTCTGTTTGTATTTTGCAGTCTTGGGGTCATCGGGTGCACCGCCGGGGGCATCGCTCCGTGGCTGAGCCGTGCTCTGGGGACGGTACGGGCGCCCGGACCGCTGCTGCGTCTGGATTGGGTCTTTGCTGGCCCTTAACGGACAAATCTCCGTAGTGCCAATCTGCTGTTTTTAAAACGACAGTCAGGTTGGGGGGCGGGCTACCCGGGACGTTGGGCCTGCGCCTTGAAGGATGCAGCGGCGGATGGTGCATTGCCTTGGGTCCGAGGCTGTCTTTTTTGTAAAGCTATTGTTTATGGGTTCAATTTCAAAACTTCAATCCCCTCCTGTTGACGACTCTGGCCCGCCCTTGGATTTGGATAAGACTCTACTTCTGGTCGTTCAGCGGCCTCTGCCTCCGCTGGATTGACCTTCAAGCCGTATGGCCCCCTCTCGTCCTCTGCGGCGTCTGGCTCTCGTGGCCGGACTCGTGGTGGCCGTAGGGCGGGGTCTTCGCGGCCCTCGTTCTCTCGCCCACTCTCGGTTACCGTTACACATGGACCTGTCCCTGCTGTCAATTTCTGTCCGGTGGACAGGTTCCTTGTTCTCCGCCCTTCCGCTGGCTCCCTTCCGGGCAACTCGGAACGGGTGTTTCAGCGCCTTAAGACGGTGGGGGTTCCCTGTCGTTATGATATCCGCCCTCTGAAGGATGGGTCTCTTCTTTTGAAGTCCCGTTCTTCGGGGGTGACTGAGTCCCTTCTACAGTTGCAGGATGTTTGGGTTGCAGAGTTTCTGTGACTCCCCATCCGCAATTGAATAGCTGTCAGGGCACCATTTTCGCTTCCCGTCTGCTGTCAATCCCGGTTGGCGAGTTGCAGGAGGATCTTGCCCCCAGGGGTAACGAAGGTCTTCCGCTTTTCGTCGCGCCGGGATGGTGCTCTTACCCCGTCCGCTCGTCTGCTCCTGACCTTTGACTCCCTTGTGCCTCCGGCCCAGGTGTTCTGGGGCGTGGGTGATCGCCGGTCGTGTGAGTTTTCGGTGCGACCGTATGTGCCTGACCCGGTTCGCTGCTTTGGCTGCAACCGGTTCGGCCATGTTAGCTCTGCGTGCCGCCGTGAGGGTAAGCTGTGTGTCCGCTGCGGTGGGCCTGCGCACCCTACCCCGTGCACGAAGCCCCCGCGGTGCTCGAACTGCTCGGGGGCCCACCCTTCCTCCTCTCGGGACTGCCCCGTTTTCAAGTTTGAATTCGAGGTGCGGTCCTTAAGGACTACCGAATTCCTTAGTGCGCGGGAGGCGCGCGATAGGGTCCGTGACCGGGAGCCGCGGCGGGGGTTGTCCTATGCTGCGGCTCTTGGCCCTGGCGGGTCCTCGGGCCCCTCCCGTGCTACCCCGGCGCCTACCGGAGTGGTGCCCCCCCTGGAAGTTCGGGGGTTGGTGGTCCTCCTGGCGCCGCGGGACCTTCTTGTCCTCTGCCTCACTTTCAGACATCCCATCTGATTCCCTGCCTACAAGTGCCCCTTCTCCCTCTCCGGCCTTGGGGTCTGGATCCTTGCCTACTCGTCTCTCGGGTGGGGAAGGTGATGCCCCGAAGGGGAGGAGGAAGCGTCGCCGTGGTCGGAGTCCTCCAGACCCGATCATGACGCTGCTCGCCCTGCTTCCCCTTCTTCACCGGAGGGGAAGCGGCGCGCCGCTCCTGATCCGCTCGGGACTCCCCCCCCCCTATACGGAGGGCTGGTGAGGCGTCACCTCCCGGTGCCCCGACAGTGTCCGGGTGTCGGTTGAGGTACACCGCCCCATGACACCCTCGATTACTGACTCGGTTCCCATGGTGGACCCGGTCGAGAGGAGCCTGGCCCTTCTTCATGGAGTCTCCTCCCTTCGGCTCCTGCTGAGAGTGGTCGGGTCTCTCTCCTGGATCTACCTCTCCCACCTGTGGTGGACCTTTCCCCCCCCCCCGTCAGCTTGTCTGGTGTGACGAGCCCTCGAACATCTGGTTCCCCGGCCCCCCTCTGGTGGGAGTCGGGGGTTTCGGCTGGGCCCGTCTCGTCGTCTCTCCCCCCCTCAGGGGAGCCCCCCTCTGAACTCCCTGTTCCACTTCCACCTCTCGTTCTACTACGGTGAAGCAGCTGCGGGGTCGGTGGCCCCTCCCCCCCGTTCGGGGTGAGTCGGGGAAGCCGATTCCGTCCCTGGTTACGGACCGTTGAGTTTGCTGCTCAGCTTGGTCCGTGGCTATTTCTCTGCTTTCTCTGCTCTTATAATGCCACTTCCCCTTACAGTTCCATTTTGCATTGGAACTGTAGGGGGCTTTTAGCTAACTGGGAGAACCTTGCCTCCCTGCTGGAGAGCGAGCGGCCTTCCTGTGTTTGTCTCCAGGAGACTATCCTGGCTGCGCGGGGACTCCCTCGTCTCTCTGGCTATGTTGGTTTCCCGGATGAGCACACACGCCGGCGGGGTGCGGCGATTTATGTGCATCATTCGTTACCTCGCGAGGTGTGCCTCTTCGTACTTCCTTGCAGGCTGTGGCTGTGCGGCTCTTTTTAGATCGCCAGTACACTGCCTGCTCGATTTATATTCCTCCTCATGACCCTCCTTCTCGCGACGCGGTTCGCGAGTTGGTGTTGCAACTGCCTCGACCGTTTCTCCTCCTCGGGGACTTTAACAGTCGCGACCCGGCTTGGGGAGATGTCCGGTCGACTAATGTTGCTGGTATGTTGCTCTCCTTAATGGAGGAACTTTCCTTCGCGTGCCTCAATTCCGGTGAACCTACCTACTTCCACGAACCCACGGGTTCATCTACCTGTATTGATCTCTCCTTGGTGTCCCTCGATGCCTTACTCGATTTTTCGTGGAAGGTGTTGGGGGACTCTTATGGCAGTGATCATTACCCAGTCTGTCTTGAGCCGGTCGGACCGCAGCCGGGTGTCTCGTCTCGACCGAGGTGGTGCCTTGCGCGGGCTGACTGGCCATCCTTCAGAGCTCGTTCCGTCATTGCCCGTTCGGTGTTGAGCTTTGGCTCTGTGGATGAGAGCTTGGAGTTCTTCGAGCGGGTGGTGATGGGCGTCGCGGAGGACTGTATTCCTCGATCTTCCGGTAACCCGCGGACGCGTAGCGTCCCGTGGTGGACTCCAGCATGTCACCAGGCGGTGTGCGAGAGGAAGAGGGCAACGCGCCGCTTCCACCGCACCCGGCGCGCGGACCACTTGATTGAGATGCGGCGGGCGAAGGCTTTCGCCCGCCGGACTCTCAAGTTGGCCCGTCGGGCCTCTTGGCGTGCTTTTGTGTCCGGCATTTCCTCGTCTACCCCTTCTGCTGCTGTGTGGCGGAAGGTACGTAGTATCGAGGGGAAGCCGGTCCCTGCTAGTCGCCCTGTCCTTCGGGACGGGGACGGCTTCCTTTCGGATCCTGCTGCTGTGGCCGATCGGCTGGCCGGTGCTTTTGCTGCGGTTTCCCGTTCGCCTTCAGCTGCGGATCGTCCTTTGTCGGATGTTACGTTCCCGCCGCCTGGGAACGAGCCCTATAACCGTCTCTTTACGATGCGGGAACTTCGGGCTGCCTTGGCAACCCGTCGTTCTTCCGCCCCTGGCCCTGATGACATTCCGTATGACTTTATTTGGAATCTGCACCCGATGGCCCTACACTTCTTGCTGGATCTTTTCAACCGGGTGTGGGTTGAGGGGTCGTTCCCTTCCCGTTGGAGGGAGGCGATTGTGGTCCCGATACCTAAGCCGGGGAAGGATCCGGCGGAGGTGGCGGGCTATCGGCCTATTGCCTTGACGAGCTGCTTATGCAAGCTCCTTGAAAAGATGGTGGCCGTCCGACTTTCCTTTACACTGGAGTCGCTTGGGTTATACCCCCGACCCAGTATGGCTTTCGTCGATTTCGGGGTACTCTGGACCCCCTTCTCCTCCTTGGTCATGATGTACGGGAGGCCTTTTCCCGCCGGAATCTTGTTCTGGCCGTTTTTTCGACGTCCAAAAGGCCTATGACACGACCCGTCGGGGAGTTGTCATGGACCGTTTGAAGTCTCTTGGTTTTGTGGGCTTTTTGCCCACATTTCTTCGTAACTTCCTCTGCCGTCGCACTTTCCGCGTCCGTAATGGGCGGCCCTATCTGACCTGTATGTTCAGGAGGAGGGGGTGCCCCAGGGGTGTCTTGTTCAATCAGTACGTTTCCTGGGTATGGTTTTCGACAGCCGTTTGAGCTGGGTTCCCCACCTTCGCGAGTCTGCAAGACGTACCCTGAATTTGCTGGGACATCTGTCGCATACTACATGGGGCGCGGATAGGCGGACACTCCTCCGTTTGTACGTGTCCCTGGTACAGTCCAAATTATGATCTAGTTTTGAAAGAACATTTTGTAAAGATTAAGCATTCTATTCCATCTGGGAGGAGAATGGCTTCGTATTTATCTCTGAAGATTCAGAATGAGTTAATTTGTCTCTTGGGGAATTACGTCAAAGGGAAAATAGTGGCTGATATCAAGAAAGCTTCTTCCCCATTGCCAGAAAGACTGCTGTCGAGCTCACAGGGGATATCCTGAGACATCTGGAGAGAGATGGACTGGACATAAACCTGTGCCGTGGTCAAGGATATGACAACGCTGCAACTATGGCTGGGATTCAAGGTGGTGTTCAGTAGGGTGTACCATTTTTGGGTCATTTTCAAAAAGTCAAGGTCCAGGAGTCTAATGTTGTGCCAAATGATGTCCTAAACACGAATTTTACAGGCATTTTCTAATCCGACAAATTTTGAATCCCCCCCACCCCCCCTTGAAATTTTGCGCATCCCCTTTTCCTAAAAACCCCATATATCTCAAACACTATCAACTTTATCGAAAAATGTTATAGAATAAAAATGATTTAGAATCAAAAGTTCTATTAGAAAAGTTCATCAAAATAGAAATTTACTTAATTTTGAAAATTTTCATTTATTTTTTAAAAATTAAATTAAAATTTTTTTTTGCTTGCAGTGCCTTCTTCTTAAATAAGGTGTTACCGCCACCTTTGAAGCATCACCCCAATGCAGCTTCGCGGCGATGGGCTTTGTATTTGCTAGTTATAATGCAAATCATAATTAGTTTTTATTATAACTAGCCTATACAAAGTGAGGACAACCTCAAAACTATATATATATAAAATAAAGCTAAAAATTAACACTTTATCTATAGTTGTGAGGTCCCATCGTTTTTTTTTTTCCTTTATTCAACACTTTCCTCAAAAAAATAAAAGAAACAAGTTTCCTAATTAGAAATCATTGATATAAGAGCTTTTTAAACATAAAAATAAGAAAAGACAATTTATGGTATATTTAATAACAAAAAAAAATCAGCCTCTTCTAAATTAAAACAATCTCTGCAAATAAAAATACCTAATCTATCTGTTAATGAACTATTCTTTACTGAGTTTCATTCTTTTAAGAGTCTCTTTACTAGGATCAGGAATTAGTCTTCTATTCTCTTCCACAATTTGCAAAAGACCTTGAAATTCTTCTTCATTTTGACATTTGTCATGAAAGTCTTGAACCAGCTTGATTCCTCTTTCAGCGGTATCATTGACTACTCTAATAGATGAAAGAATGTTTTTTAGTTTGTTGTAGTCATCGACCTCTTCCCATGTTGATGCTGGTTTCTTTATCCATGAGTCTGGTTTTGACCCACAGCATTGAAATAAATGCCATGAAATTGGACCTACTAGCTGATGAAGCTTTGTGTCTTCCTTTAAAATGGGGAAAACAGGTTGCCCACATACATAATTTTCTGGAACTGGATATTTGTTTAAGGATTTTGCGATCTTATCTTTTTCATCATTACTTAGCGATCCAAAGAAACTCAAAGGGACCACTTCCTCCGTCAAATACCAGTAATGATTGGCAAAAGATTTCAAAGCAGCATTTGCAACTTCCCTATCTTCCTTCTTGTAATTCACCAAATCATGATAAAACTTCAGATCATTAGCTGGACTATCTAGTGAATTAGAAAATAAAAGCCAGTATTTTCCATAAATTAATGCATTAAATAGACACATTCTCTTTAATTTCTTAATCAATGATTCATCATATGATGCTTGGTGGCCAAAAGCATACATTTTATTTGTATACAAAATCATTGCCATCCACCTGGCACGGTGCATTGCACCAGGTTTCCGCCAATTTAGGCCTCTTTGATACCTTGATTTAACATCAAGAACATTGTATGTAGATTTCGTATTAATTTTCTTCCATTTAGACTCGCGAAATTCTTTGAATAACTCAAACTCAGGAGATTTACTTGGGCCAAAAATGGTTTCATACACAGCACACAAAACTCTTTCAGCCACATGATGGCGGCATGCTAACCAAATCAATTTCTTTTGCAAAAGTTCTTCAAGTAACTTACAGGAACCTTTCATCCATCCTGAATTGGATGCAGTGGTATCAAATGATACTCCAAAGACATTTTGCTTCAAGTTCCATTTTTCAATACTTTGAAATACAGAAGTGGCTTGAGACAATCCAGTGGAATCATCTATTATAGAAACTGATAAAAGTTTTTCTACATTTGGGTATCCAGTAACAAGTATTGCAAGGCGGTCTTCTTGTTCTGAACATGATTTAGTAAGCAGCTTGCTATCCCAATGTACTAGGCAGTGATCAGGAGGAGTAAAATCCTTGATGCAAGTTTCATATTTTCGTTTTCTTGTCTTTCGAGCGGCTCTTGCAGATGTGGTCCTGGAGAGAGACAGTTTTTCAATATCCTTGCCACACCTAATGGCTACTGCAGCAGCAAAAACAGTCCGTTGTCCAAATAGAGAGATTAAGTCTGTCTGCAGTGGAGGAAACCAATGGCGAGGCAAGAATATTTTTGGGGCTGGAAGCATTTGAAGGTCCTGCTGTAGGTTCTGTCGGAAACTCTTCATAGCTGTCTGTCTCAGAACTGGTCGTGCTAGAAAGAAGGGTCTCTGATGTTCTCGCTGTAGCACTCACTTGCTTCACTGATTTATGTTTCTCTTTGCGTTTCTTCTCTTTCTCTAATCTAATGTACTTGCGCTGTACTTTTGATGCATAATCTGCATCTAGCAAACCTAAACATGTTTCTCGTTTTGTTCTTTGATCTTCTAAGAATGAAATATCATATGCTTTCTGAGGCTCAGTTCTCATGCGGTCTTTTTGGATTAATTCAACGGCATTTTGAGAAGAGATGTCAAAAAGGGAATCCATAATTTTCATGAAATTAGAGAGTTCATTTTCAAAGCTTGCTCTTTTTTTGTGTTTGATTAAATTATTATGCATTTCTTCTAGATTTAACAGCATCTTCCTGCCTTTAGGGTTTTTACTAATATCTATAGTAGGAATGCATGCTTTTTGCCATATTAGTAGTAGCTTCTGTAGAACTTCATTAACAGTAGATTTTTGTAACTTTTGGACCCTTATACTGCATTCTCCGTAAATAAATAAAATGGCTTAGAACATCTTTATTGGATGGTAAAACAATTTTAGATGAACTCATAATATCAGCCTGCAAGCGACCAAGAATAAAGTCATGCTGTTTTGTAGCTGTTTGACTCTTTTTTATTTATTTTTCAAATAAAGCAGTCTGAAAAGAAACAATAAGAGTAAAAACAATGCTTGTTTATTAAAATTCAATGTAAAAAAGGATTTTTAAATTTGGATTATACTCACAATATACTCATAAATAATGTAACTTAAGCACCTTATTTTATATTAATACAATAAGGTGCTCTTGGACAAAAGAAAATGAAAATTTTCAAAATTACGTAAATTTCTATCTTAATGAACTTTTCTAATAGAACGTTTGATTCTAAATCATTTTTATTCTATAACATTTTTCGATAAAGTTGATAGTTTTTTAGATATATGGGTTTTTTAGGAAAAGGGGATGGGCAAAATTTCAAGGGGGGTGGGGGGGATTCAAAATTTGTTGGATTAGAAAATGCTTGTTAAATTCGTGTTTAGGACATCATTTGGCACAACATTAGACTCCTGGACCTTGACTTTTTGAAAATGACCCAAAAATGGTACACCCTAGTGTTCAGTCAAAGATCAGAGAGATTAATCCCAAGGCTTTGTTTGTGCCTTGTGCAAATCATTCTCTGAACCTTTGCGGAGTACACTCATTTGGAAGCATTTCTTCATGGGTGACTTTTTTTGGAACCTTGGAGAGAGTCTGTTCCTTCTTTTCAGTCTCAACTCATCGTTGGGAAGTGCTGATGGAGAATGTAGGCATGACAGTCAAAAGACTTTCCCAGACAAGATGGAGTGCTCATTATGACGCTGTGAAACCAGTGAAGGCAAATTTTAAAAAGCTGACCTCAACCCTTGAAGTACTGTGCAATCCCAAAGAAAATGTGGACACAAGAGGATCAGCTCAGATTTTGCTGTCTGCGATTTCTCTTTTTTGAGTTACCTTTCTTTCTGGTGTGAAGTCCTGGAAGAAATTAATCCAGGATTTTTTTTCAGGTTTTTGTCAGGAGGTGAAGGTTACAGCCTTACAGGACAGACTGAAAAACTTGGCAGCCACTTCACGCTAAAACATATTTTTTAGAAGCAATAGAAGGTCCAGAAAAACTAAATGAGGAACAAGTTGATCAAATTTTCACTGTGTGGCGTGGAATGCATGACAGAAGACTTGCTATAGATGTTGTACACTGTTTTGAAGCAATATACATACAGACAAGCATGATGCATTTTTATTATATTTCCTATTAAATATTGGAAAAAGCTCATTTAAATGACATAATAATTATAGAATTAGGCAAACAGCTAAAGTTTATTAAAAAATGCGTGTAACATTCTTGGTCACCATTAATATGGAGAGTTTTTAATCTTTTTCATTTTTAACCCATTTTACCAGTAGTGTTTCAAAACCTGTATTTGGCTAAAATTTCAGGGGGTGAAGGCTCACCACCTGGCCCTATGGGAAAAAAAAACCCTGTTAATCTCGCACAAAAGTATTTGCAAACAGTTGGAATCAGCCTGGAAAAGTGCATTGTGAAGCTCCAAGCTCTAAAACTGTTTCTTGAAGATCAGTGCAATGAAATTGTGGAGAGGGCCATTAATTATGCAACTATAAAGTGTGAGGAAATGGACATTTATATGGAGAGAAGAGAGAGAGTAAAGCTCCGAAAAAGGATGCCAGGAGAGATGGCAAAGGATGCTGGTCTCACGTTGCCAGAGGAAGTAAAAAGGGCTATGTCTGAATGTCTTGATCGCTTTCATCAAGAATTGGAGATTCGTTCTAAGGCAATGGATTACATTCTGTCACTCTACGCTGTTATTCAGCGAAACACTTTGGTTGTTGCAACAGAAGAAGAACTTCGGAAGTATATTCCAAATTTGACTCAGACTTTCGATGAATTCTCCGATGACGATATCAGTGTGGAAACTGAACGACTTCGGAGGCATTTGGAAGCTGCCAAAATCAGCATTGAAGAGGCAAAGAAATGGACAGCATTGCAGTTTCTGGAGTTTATTGTGAAATGGGATTTTTGTGAATCTTTGCCAAGCTTGTCACTGTGTTTGAGATTCTTTTTGACCGTCTGTGTGTCTATTGCTTCATGTGAAAGAAGTTTTTCCAAATTGAAATTGATAAAAAATTTCTTTCGTTCGACCATGAGTCACACAAGATTGACAAATCTGGCTTTACTTTCAATTGAACATGAATATGCAAAGAAGGTGAATTTTGATGGTCAATGATCAATTTGCAGAAATTAAGGCTCGAAAACAGTGTGTGTGAATCCTCCCTATTTACCTTTGAAGAATAGGCTGATCGTTGAGACTGGATTTCCTGTGTTTTTTGTATAAAATAAAATGCAGTATTACCTGTTCACTGAATTTTTAATATCCTGCATTTTTCTTATTTCCAATTTGCTTATGACAGTACTGTACTATTTAAAAATCTACTTGCAAACATATTTTTCTGTGTTTAAATTTTAAAATTATTTAGGGGGGGTTCCAAAGGAAGGATCCACCCTGGGTGCCAAATACTTTAGGTACGCCCCTGGATATATATACACCTTAACTTAATATATACAAGTAATGCTGCATCAATCAGCTTAGTCATCATATTGCCTTGAGACAACAATGGCTTTTCCTCTTCTAGATTTTCTAACACTCCCTACCGAAGAGGCATTGTTGTCATTACCATCTGCAAATTTAGCCAAGCCTTCTCCATGAGGCTGTAACTCAAATGTTTCATCTTGACTATCCGTGTTTTTGCTGATTTCTAAAGCATAGAGTTTTTGTATAGGTCTCTAATTTTCCTCCTGAAGTCTTTACCAATGCAGACCTAACTAAATTGTCTTTGCCAATAAACAACTCTTCAATTATGCCAAGCTTCCAGCATTGCCTTGATCTTTCGTCCCCAATCATTACCACTTCTCCCACCTTGATACAATTTGTATTGGAGCCCTGTACATTGCCTGATGGGTAATAATTGAGTTCTGGCAAGTATTATATTTGCCACCTCTTCTATAACTGATCTTGTAGCTCTTCAAGGTACTTGAACCTTCTGGTTAACTTCTTCAGTGCTCTGGATAGGCTGCAAGTCTTCTGGCAAACTGGGGCTTGATGTTAGTCATTCACCACAAAGAAAATGATTTGGTGTCAATGGCTTTGCATCCTGCATACTGGTATAAACAAAGGTGATAGGCCTACTATTCACCATTGCTTCTACTTCACAGAAAACAGTGCAGAATTCTTCTTTGCTCAAATGAGCATTAGCTAAAAGTTTCTTCAATGGACACTTTACACTTCTCACTAGCCTTTCCCAAAATCCTCCCCACCATGGTGCTCTCTCAACAATAAACTCCCACTGTACTCCATGGTGTGAAAAGTAGGATTGGAATCCCTCCTCTTTTAGCGAGGACCAAACTTCTTGGAGTTCCTTTGCAGCCCTTTTGAAGGTTTTTGCATTATCCAATATGATTTTATTTGGGAAACCCCTTCTGTTCACAAACTTTTTAAAGGCCAAAAGAAATACATCACTACTTAAGTTGCTTACCAACTCCAAATGGATTACTCTGGTGGTAGCACATGTGAAAAGAGACACAACCTTTGTTAGACTCCCCTTGCTCATACACATAGAACTGGACCTGCGAAGTCTACTCCCACTACATCAAATGGGGCAGTATAGACACCATTCTCTTGGAAGTGGAGCCACCTTTTCATAATAAGGCTTTGCACTCCACCCCTTGCAAACCACACATTTATGCAAGAACTTTTTTACTACTTGTTGTAAATTTAACTTTACTTACTTTTGCTAACTGCTATTATGTTTTCATTGTGTTTAATTATTATTTCTGTTCTGTTTCGGATGTAATCTCGATTATGAATTATGTTTGAATTAGTTGAATAAAGCCTCTAAACGTTGAATTCATTGGCCTTTTCATAACAATTTATTCAACTCATTCATATCGTGGAAACATTTCTGAGGCCTGAAAGATTTAATACAGACTCCAACTGTGCTAACGCAGCTAAGGAATGGAATCACTGGTTCCGCACATTCAATAACTTCCTCTCATCATTAGCTGACAATACTGTGGACAAATTGGCTCTTCTGGTGAACTATGTTACACCTACTGTCTATAAATTTATAGGTGACTGCAATACCTATGAAGACGCTATAGCTATCCTCGAAGGAATTTACATAAAGCCTCAGAATGAAATCTATGCTAGACATTTGCTTGCAGTCCGCAAACAGGAGATTGGGGAGTCACTCGATACATTTCTCCAAGCACTGAAACAACTCAGTCGTGACTGCAACTTTCGCGACAGTACTGCAGTGCAATGTCGTGATGACTCCATTCGTGACTCCTTCATCAGTGGACTTCGATCCTCAGCGATTGTTGGAAAACAGAACTTTAGATCTTCAAACTGCCTACGATCAGGCTCGGGCCTTGGACGCTGCACAGCTACAGGCCGAATCATACCCCACTTATCATTCATCTGTTGTTGCCATGGCCGAATCAGAAAACAAGCCAAAAACGCCTTTATCTAACCGATCAGAATACAGTCCAATTGAGTCGGGCGCTCCTGAAGATTCTGCCATGTCAGCTGCTGTAGTGCAGAAGTGCTACTTATGCGGATTTCCTCGACACCCTCGGAACAAATGCCCTGCTCGAGAGGCTGTTTGTGGCCGGTGCACTAAAAAAGGACACTTCGCTAAAGTCTGCCGATCTGCTGCTGCTAAACCTACCTCTGCGGCAGCTCCATATTTGGCTACCATTTCTGCATCATTTCCTGGCAGTTTATCGAAAGCTCTCCTACGAGTAAAGATTAATGGCATAACGGCCGACACTGGAAGCTCGGAAAGTTTCATTTGCACAGAGTTTTGTTTGCACAATTCTTTGCAATTGCTTCCCTGCTCCAGTGGCATTTCCATGGCTTCTACAGCATTTTCAGCGAGGGCCGCTGGTGTGTGTCATGCACAACTTGAGTACGATACTCATGTTTTTCAAGACGTCAAATTCACTGCTTTAAAGCATCTATGCGCTAATGTAATACTGGGGCATGATGTTTTGGGTGAGCATGAACGAGTGGAAATAGCGTTCAATGGTGCAGATCCTCCACTCAAATTATGTAGTCTTGCTGCCGCGTCGGTGCCTCCACCCTCTCTATTTTCCTACCTCACGCCTGACTGCCGACCAATCGCAGATAAATCTCGACGATATTCGCTATCAGATTAAAAATTCATAGATTCTGAAATCTCTCGTCTTCTCAAGGAGGGTATCATCGAACCCAGCATTTCTCCATGGCGTTCCCAGGTTCTCGTCACAACGAACGAACGACACAAAAAGAGAATGGTTGTCGATTATTCTCGGACGATAAACAGATTTACTCTTCTCGATGCCTATCCATTGCCCCGCATTGATGAGATGGTTAAAGAGATCTCTCAATATGGATTCTACAGCACTCTAGACCTGAAAAGTGCGTACCATCAGATAGCTCTCAAAGAAGAAGAGAGAATATACACTGCATTTGAAGCGAATCAAAGACTGTACCAGTTTCGTAGAATACCTTTTGGAGTCACCAATGGCGTTGCGAGTTTTCAGCGTGTTATTGATGACGTTATTGCTAAGGAAAACCTAAGAGCTACCTATGCCTATATTGATAACGTCACTATTTGTGGCCGTACTCAGCAGGAGCACGACAGGAATCTTGATTGTTTTCTCGCTGCTTCCAAGAAATACAACCTTACATTTAATACAGATAAAAGCGTGTTCTCTGCCCAATCAATCAATCAATCTTCTTGGTTATTGTGTTAGCAAGGGCACTATGAAGCCAGATCCTGAACGAATAAAACCATTGCTGGAGCTACCGCTCCCATCAGACCTTCCGTCGCTCCGTCGAGCATTAGGCATGTTCTCTTACTAACAGTGGATCTCTCATTTCTCGGAAAAGATTCATCCTCTCACTCGATCTACAGAATTCCCTCTTTCCAGTGATGCAAATGCTGCATTTCAGTCATTGAAGCAAGACATACAGAATGCAGTGGTGATGGCTATAGACTCTACTTCTCCATTCGTTGTTGAGACTGATGCGTCTGAACATGCGATAGCCGCTACTCTAAATCAAATGGGACGGCCTGTCGCATTCTTCTCCAGAACGCTCTCAAAATCAGAGCAACATCACTCTGCCATAGAAAAAGAAGCTTATGCCATTGTTGAGGCATTGCGGAAATGGAAGCACTATCTCCTTGGGCATCACTTTCAGCTCGTTACAGATCAAAAATCAGTGGCATTTATGTTCAACAAGAGAGAGACTGGAAAGATAAAGAATGAAAAGATAATGAGATGGCGCTTCGAACTGTCATCCTACTGCTACGACATCGTTTACCGACCTGGTAGAGATAATGTAGCCGCGGATGCACTGTCACGCAGTCATTGTTCGGCTACGGGAACTGATCTATTGTATCAATTGCACGATTCTCTCTGTCACCCTGGAGTAACTAGGATGGCCCATTTCATCCGTTGCCGCAATCTTCCTTACTCAATGGATGATATAAAGAAAATGACAGCTTCTTGCTCTCTATGTGCGCAACTCAAGCCTCGATTTTATAAACCACCAGCAGATCATCTAATTAAAGCAACTCAACCATTCGAGAGGCTCAATATTGATTTCAAAGGTCCTCTGCCTTCTTCAACTGGTAACAAGTACCTTCTGGTAATCATTGACGAATTCTCACGGTTTCCTTTTGCTTTCCCTTCCCCCGATCTATCTTCATCTTCGGTCATCAAGTCCTTATGCCAATTGTTCTCCATTTTTGGCATGCCAGCATTCGTGCATAGTGACCGGGGGTCTTCCTTTATGTCACATGAACTACGGAAATTCCTCCATGAGAGGAGAGTGGCTACCAGCCGTACCACTCCATACAACCCACAGGGTAATGGTCAAGTCGAGCGCTATAATAGCATTATTTGGAAGGCCGTATCTTTAGCTGTGAAATCCCGAGATTTGGATAGCTCTCAATGGGAAGCTGTACTCACTCCCGGATGCCTTACATTCTGTTCGATTCTTGCTCTCAACTGCCACTAATATGACACCTCACGAACGATTCTTTGGATTTCCTCGTCGATCATCCTATGGCAGTGCTATACCAACATGGTTGGTCTCACCGGGGAGGGCTCTCCTCAAAAGACACGTACGTCATCATAAAGACGACCCATTGGTCGACGAAGTAGAGATATTAGATGCTAATCCACAATATGCGCACGTACGTCTACAGGATGGACGGGAAACCACGGTTTCCGTCAGGCATTTAGCACCAGCCCCGCAAGAAAATGTCCGTTTGGATGCAGATGCAGAACGTGATCTCTACATCCAATGAACAAAGGCAAGAAACTTTGACAAAGAACGATCCCCCGGATCTACCGTCAACTAAAAGCCCGAACTCCCCTGTACACATGGATGTGGAGAAAGGTATGGAAGATGAGCAACGACACATCACCAAAAACAGTAGTCCATCAATTCATGTTCCAGTCAATGCTGGAGACATCCCGTTACGTCGATCTCAGCGCCGCAGGAAAGCGCCGGATATTTTAGATTTGTAAGATATGTACTGTAATGTAATTCGTCTCATATTTTAGATTTGTAAGATGTGTACTGTAATGTAATTCGTCTCATATTAATTTTTGAGAAAATTTATGTTTTGCCTTTTGGGAGGGGTGAATGTAGTAAATTTAACTTTACTTACTTTTGCTAACTGCTATTATGTTTTCATTGTGTTTAATTATTATTTCTGTTCTGTTTCAGATGTAATCTCGATTATGAATTATGTTTGAATTAGTTGAATAAAGCCTCTAAACGTTGAATTCATTGGCCTTTTCATAACACTACTACTCTAATTTTGGGAATCCAAAACTGTTGTCTGATCTCTATTATCACTTCTCTAACTCCAGCATGTAACAACTTATGATGAGTATCCAGGATCAAAAGTTCCACAAAGTGACCCCGAGAAGGTAGCAAAATTGGATGTCTTTTCTCCTCTGGAAGACCAGAAAACTGTAGTCTACCTCCTACTCTCAATAAATCCTGATCCAAAACACATCCAAACCCTTAAGAGCAGAATGTGTTGGTAGAACCTGTAATGGACGGCTGGTGAGCAATTCCCTCTTCACCAAATTTTTTCTTCTGCACATATACCACCCAGTATTGCCTGGCTTGCTGAATCTCCTTACTGTTCAGAATTCCTTCCCTTCTTCTTGTTTGTAAATCTATATACCCATGCTGTCACTCTTAACAACCTTTTCAGACTGCTAATGTCCTCAAGCCTCAATATGGGGTCCTGCTGCATAACTTGACAACTGTTCACAGTGCATTTTCTCATCTCACTCACCCATTCTTCTTGAGCCTGGCCTTCTCCTACAATAGGCTGATTAGAAAGCCAGTTTTCACTTCCAAGTTTTAGCGACTCTGGCCCATTCCACCACAAACTTGACTGTGCAAGATCTTTCACTGAAATTCCTCATGTTGGTAAATCAGCTGGGTTTTGGGTGCCTGGACAATGCTTCCATTGCTTGGAATCTGTGTGTGCTTGAATTTCCTCCACCCTATTGGCAACAAATCGTTTTCATTTCCTTGTCTGGCTTCTTAACTAGTGCCAAACTGTAGTGGAGTCCGTCCAATAATAGCTTGGAATTTCATAGAGGGTCAAAGACTTTTGCACTGCAACTGCAAGCCAACTAGCAATAACTGCACCCATCAATTCCAACCTTGGAATAGATAGCCTTTTCAAAGGTGCTACTCTGCTCTTTGCAGCAACCAACCTGCAACTTACTTCCTCTTTGAATGTGTTTTTTATATAAATACAAGTTGCATAGGCTTCCTCACTTGCATCACAAAAGATGTGCAGCTCCAAATTGTCTGGAATATTGTTCAACTCTCCAAAGTACCATCTTGGGATTTCAATGTCTCCAAGATGTGCCAATTCTTTGAACCAATATTTCCACCTTACCACCATATGATCAGGTAACTCTTGGTCCCAAGTCCAATTTCCCAGAGGCTCTTAAACCAAATTTTTTACTTTATCACAAATGGAGCCAGGAATCCAAGAGGATCAAAGACCTTTGAAGCCAAACTAAGAGCTGTATGTTTTGTCCACCTTGTCTCATTCTCAGCCAGCTCTACTAAAGATTTCCCATTGAAGGTAAACAAATCCTCTCCTTGCTGCTAAACAATGCCTAGCACCTTTGTGTCTATTGCCCACAACTCCTTAATACCAGAATCCTCAATACTTTCTGCTGCATCAGGTCCTACACAGGACTGACTCATAAACTGTTGTAATTGAGAATGATTGGTCTGCCATTTTCTAAGCTCCATGCCAGCCTCCCTCATTATAGCTCTAGCCTCCATGAATATCTGTTTAGCCATTTCTGTATTATCCATGGAACACAGCAAATCATCAACATAAAAGTTTTTCCTTGTGTTCAATAGTGTTAGGATAGACTTCAGAATATTTCTTAAAATGGTACTGCATAGTGGCTGGTAACAGAAATGGACTAGAGCTGAGGCCAAACAACACTGACTTCATTCTGTATGCTTGAACCTTAGGTTCATTTTCCAACAAGTCTTTCGTATCCACCCACAGATACCTTACTGCATCTCTGTCCTCTGGTTTTAACTTTATCTGCAAAAAGGCTTGCTTCACATCTGCAGTCAATGCTACTCTACCAAACCTGAATCTCAGTAACAAGGAAAATAAATCTGCATTTAAATTTGGCCCAGCATCCAAACAGTCATTCAAGGACACACCACCTTTGTCTTTGGCTGAGCCATCAAAAACTACCCTCAGTTTGGTGGTAGTTTTGTCGCAATACCACTGCATGGTGTGGCAGATAATGTGCCTCCTGGCTTACCAGCTCACCTTGCACCCTTTCAGCATAGCCCTCCTTTACATAGCTCAGAATGGCCTCATTGTATTCAATTAACAACTCCTCATTTTTTCTTAGCCTGTGCAATGAAGTCTCCAACCCCCTATTAGCTAGCTGAAGGTTTGAATTGGGTTTGCAAGACTCCTTCCAAAGGAGGCCAATTTCATAGCAACCATCTCTAAACCCAATTCATTTTTCATATTGCTAAACAGTGCTCTTCAACCTGGGCGGTACCGCCACTAGTGGGCGAAGGATCTCATTAATCTAAAGGTAATTGCAATTAATTTTATTGTTTTATGCAGGGCATATAACTTTTAGTTTGAGTTTTTGCATTTTTAATTTTGGTGGGCGATACGGAGATTCAAAAGTTACAAAAGTGGGCGGTAAGCATAAAAAGGTTGAAGAGCACTGCTCTAAAACATCACTGTTCACTGGACTCCCTTGCTTCTCCTGTTTGTCCTTTATGCCAATTGATTCAAGTTCCCAAAAGGCTTTCAAATGCCTTTCCAAACCATGGCTGTTCTCAATCTTAACAAAAAGTGCTTTAACCTCCATTTCATTGCAATAGCTCCCATGTAGCATCCAGCCTAGTTTACTTTCAATAGCTACCAGACCTCGAGATGTGCGGACAATATTAGTAGTGATGAAGTCCCAATAATAGTCAGCTCCAATCAAAAGACTAATATCTTCTGTTCCTTCAAACTTATTATTGCTGTAATAGCTTGGGGTTAGTGACCCCGCTAAGTTACTAGGTTTCTAAACAACAAACGAAGGCACTTACCAGTACGTTGAATTAGATATTCTTTAGGGCCTATCATAGATTTCCTGCATCTCACAAAGCAGTCTACCTAAACTCTCTAACTTTACTAATTTAGAAGCTATAGACATTACCCCTAACTATTATTATTTACTGACAACTTTCTACCCCATTTGTCACCTTAGAAACATCACCAAATTAAACTTAGCACCAACGATTTAGTCAGATATGAATAACCATGCTCTAGTCCAGCCAAAAACCAACAAACAGCCCGCGTTGCTCTCTTTATCCCTTCGTTTTGCCATTCAGCTTTCTTTTAGTGATTTTTCCCTTGTGACTTTAGACTATATACATATAGACACACACACACACATCACCTCACTCCTCCCCTACAAGTTTAGTCTGTCAGGCGGGTGAGAGACCCTAGACGACCTGTGGAGTGGGGTTGATGTAGTAGGAATAGGTGCAACATGCACTGGCGGGCGAATTGAACCATTTTCCAGAGGATCAGTTCTCTCTTCCGGAAGACTCCGGTCATTTTGCAATTCACATTCCCATATCTGGTGCTGATGGCATTTAATAGAACAACCATCTTCTAGTTGGCACTTGAAGGAAACAGGGCCCATTCTCTCCTGCACCGTTGCAGGAACCCATTTTGGTCCAGCCCCATAGTTGCGGTGAATCATAACTGGATCATTAGGTTGTGCTTCTATAACTCTCCCTTTTTTAGTGTCGTGGTACAACTTCTGTTTTTCCTGATGGCGTAAAACTTGTTGTAACGTTTCATTTGGACGTAACAAATCGAAACAACGAATTCCCTGGCCAATCATAAGTTTAAAAGGAGACACCCCAATTGTTGTGTGAGGTGTTAGTCGATATTTAAACAAAAATTTATCCAACACCACTTGCATTTCCTCTATGAGAATGACACAAGGGCAACTTGAAAGTACAGACCATGTTTTCCACGAGACCGTTAGTAGACGGGTGAAAAACACTAGACTGGACATGTCTAATGCCATTTAGGTGGACAAAGGAAGGATTCCTCACTGGTAAAACAAGTACCATTGTCGGAAACCAGGACTACGGGTAAACCCCATCAAGCAAAACACGAATGGAGTAAGTGAATAGTAACACCCGAAGTCGTGGAAATGGCTGGAAAAATTTCCACCCACTTAGAGTAGGCGTCCACAATGACTAGGAAATAAGTATTATTTATAGGACCTGCATAGTCAACATGGATCCTATGCCAAGGTATAGTAACCCATTCCCAAGGATGAAGTGGACTTTTACTCGGGAGAGACCTCTGTTCTCTAAGCAGCTTTGACAGGAACGAACCAATGATTAGAGTTCTCCATCTAAACCGGGCCACCAGAAATAAGCTCTCGCCAGCTTTCATTTTTGTTGCACCCATGTGTTCAGCGTGAAGTTCCTTCACTAAATTCGACCTGCCTTCATTCGGAATTATCACACTGTGGCCCCATAAGAGACAGCCATTTTGGACCGAGAGTCCAGACTGACGTTGATAAAAAGGCTGTAATTCACTCCCAACCTTAGTAGGCCAACCAACTGAGCAGTAATGGATGACCCTAGACAGAATAGGGTTTGATTTTGTCCACTGCTCTATTTGTACCGCAGATACTGGAGTGGATTCCAAAAACTCCACCAAGTGAACCCATTCTGTAGGTATAGGTACACATTCATTTGGATTTTCTAAAGGCAACCTACTTAGCACATCAGCCGTACCTAGAAGTTTGCCTGACCGATGTACTAAGTCAAATTTATAGGCTTGTAGAATCAGTGCCCATCGTTGAATCCTACCTGAGGCCATAACTGGAATATTTTTATTAGGTGAAAATAAACCTTAAAGAGGCTTACGGTCAGTAATTAGTTCAAATTCATGACCCCATAGATAGAAATGAATTTTTTTTACTGCAAATACTAAGGCTAAGGCTTCATGTTCATGTTGTGCATATTGTCTTTCAGTCTCAGTTAGTGTTCTAGAAGCAAAACAGATAGGCCTATCTACACCATCAATGTGGTGAGATAACACTGCCCCAATTCCATAAGAACTGCTATCTGCTGAAACTATGAGAGGAAGTTTAGGATCATAATGCAGTAGGAGAGTGGACTTTAGTAGTACTTCCTTGGAAGCCTCAAATGCTTCCTTTTGGGTTTTCTCCCATCTCCACTGTTCCCTAGATCGTAATAGCTTATTTAGGGCTTCAAGGAAAGTCGATGCATTAAGCAAAAATTTCCTATAAAAGTTTAGGAGACCTAAATAAGCTTGTAACTGTGTGATGTTTTGTGGAGGTGGTGCATTTTTTATTGCTTCTAGTTTATCCACCATTGGATGAATGCCTGAGGCATCTATGTGGAACCCTAAATATGAAACCTTGTTAGTGACGCACGAACACTTTTCTTTCTTTAGCTTAAGTCCGGCATCCCCGAGTCTTTTTAGAACTGTGGTTAATCTAGTTAGGTGTTCTTTTTTAGACGAACCTGAAATGAGGACATCATCTAGAAAACAAAGTATATACCCCCGGAATGTGACCTAGAACTTGGTCCATTGTCCTCTGAAAAGTACCCGGAGCCGATGCTATTCTATAGCATAGCCTATTGTACTTATATAGGCCTCGGTGCATATTTATGATAGTTAGTTCTTTAGAATTTTCATCTAAACTTAGTTGAGCATAGACTTGGGACATATCTAGTTTTGTGAAATATTTACCCCCAGCAAGAGAGCTAAATAATTCATCAGGCTTGGGTATAGGGTAGCAATCTAGAAGGACTGCTCTATTTGCTGTTAAATGGTAATCCCCACATAACCGCACGGACTTGTCAGATTTTAGTACAGGAACTACTGGGGCAGCCCACTTAGTGTGTGTGACTGGTTTGATAATTTTATTTTTGAGCAGCTTGTCAATTTCTAAATCTACCTCTCCCGCAGTGCATACGCAATTGAACGAGCCTTACAAAATTTCAGAGTTACATTAGGATCTACTTCTATACAGACCTGATGGCCTTTTAGGTTGCCTACTTCAGGCCCAAAAACAGAAGAAAACTCGCTTAACAATGAGTCTATGTCAGACGGATATGAGAGTGTATGCACATCTGCCTGACCCTTTGGCAGGATTTTGTCAATCGGCATTTTCAAAGCATCAATCCAATTACGGCCTAGTAGAGTAGGCCCTTGCTCATCCACCACTAAAAGAGTTAAGGGATGAGAAAGTTTTCTTGTTGAATGTAACTGTGATGGATGCTTCTCCACAAATAGGTATTTGTATGTCCCCATATTTTTTTTAGTATTTTAGATGCATGTAGTTTAGGTATATTTTTGAAAGTTTTGTCAAAAAATGTTTTGAACAGGACAGTTCGGGCAGCACCTGTATCTAGTTCTAGAGGAACTGTAATTCCATTTAGGCCTACCTCTACAATATATGGGCCTGTATTATCACCACTTTGCTGCTCATAAAATAGGTACTCCACTCCAATGTTCAAAGTATTTCCCTTTTGAGGATTTACACCAGAAATATTATAATTAGAATTTTCACCCCCTTGTTTTCTTTGAAAAACAAACTTTAGCTATGTGGCCTATTTTACTACAGTTTTGGCAAACTGCTTCTTTAAAAGGGCAGTCCTTCTTCCAATGGTGTTTCCACACCCAGTACATGGCTTGGAAGGCTTTTCCTCCTGTTTAGCGTTTGAGTTAGTAGGTTTAGTCGTATTTTCCACATACCTTTTATTTGTCTGTCTAGTAGGCTCATTAGGTCTGCCAGGCCTAGAAGATTTACAGCTATTTACATATTGGGCTTTACTACTGTGACTGCCAAAAGCTCTAACATCTTTAGCAGCTGCTTCTCTAGCCGCAGCTATTTCTACAGCCTGACTAAAAGTTAGGTCCTGTATAGTAATAGGGCTCTCTGGGTAGACTCCTCTTTGAGACCTATTACAAACCTATCTCTTAGCATTTCGTCTAATTTGTCCCCAAATTTACAAGTACGGCTATTGGCTTTTATTCCTGCAACAAACTCTGCAATGCTTTCATTCACCGTCTGATGCCTTGAATAAAATTTGAAACATTCATAGATAAGAACTACTCGGGGTTTGTAGTGATCAGTTAGGGCCTGTACCAATTCACTATAGGTGCAAGTTTCCGGTGCTTTAGGAGCAACTAGGTCCATAACTAAGCCAAACGTTTTAGGGCCTATTATAGTTAAAAAGGTAAGTACTTTGTTAGCATCAGGAATGGAATTTGCCTCGAAAAACAACCTCAACCTAGTGGCATAAGCTTCGAAGTCCTCCCCAGAGTCTTCGTAGGGGCTTATATGGCCAATCACCGACATGCTAGAACAAAACTGATTTAGGCCAGATAAAGTGAAGTAGGTTAGATTTGGTTTAAATTTGATCTAGTTACTCCCCAGTTAGGGCTGAATAGTAAATTGTATTAGAGTTAGGGCTGAGAAGGAATTAGTATTAGTTAGGGCTGAGAAGGAATTAGTATTAGTTAGGGCTGAGTAGGAATTAATATTAGAGTTAGGTTGGGGACCTAAGCTATAGTATGGTAGCTTACCCACACGAGCCAACCAAATTGGATGACCCACTAGGCTACATCCAATTTTCCAAACAATCACTTGAACCCATTAAGCCAAATTTAATCCAATGAACAAAATTTAATCCAATGAGCCAAATTGAATCCCAGCCTTGTCGCCAAATGTAATAGCTTGGGGTTAGTGACCCCACTAAGTTACTAGGTTTCTAAACAACAAACAAAGGCACTTACCGTTGCGTTGAATTAGATATTCTTTAGGGCCTACCATAGATTTCCTGCATCCCACAAAGCAGTCTATCTAAACACTCTAACTTTAATAATTTAGAAGCTATAGACATTACCCCTAACTATTATTATTTACTGACAACTTTCTACCCCATTTGTCACCTTAGAAACATCACCAAATTAAACTTAGCACCAACAATTTAGTCAGATATGAATAACCATGCTCTAGTCTAGCCAAAAACCAATGAACAGCCCGCGTTGCTCTCTTTATCCCTTCATGTTGCCATTCAGCTTTCTTTTAGTGATTTTTCCCTTCAGTGACTTTAGACTATATACATATATATATACACATGTCACCTCAATTGCCCAAATTAATTCCTATAACTTGCAATTCTTGGACACATGCCATATCTAAACAAACTGTGACTGGAGCACAAAGTTCCTCAATCTCTACAGCTTGGACCTTCATAGTGGGACTTTGTGGTAACAACCCCTTAATCAGAACTTCTACCTTCTTAACTTTGGTTCGGTTTTGAACAGAACCCCCAAACCCAGAAATTCTTAAATTTCCCCTCTTTAGTTCTTTAAACTTCTATTTTCTGGAAATTCTGGTCTTAATAAAACTACACTGGATACCACTATCAAACAACACTCTTACAGTAGCTTCTCCATCATTCCCAATTAATAATGCTGCAGCTGTTTGCAATAATCCCACTTTACTTTTACTCCCTTTCATAGCAGTGGCATGTGCCACTGATGTCTCTACTTCTGGGGTAGGCCTACTAGGAGTGTTTTCACACAATAATGGCTGATGCCGGCCATGGCATTTTTTGCACAAAATTTTAAACTTACAAAACCTTGCTCTGTGACCTTTCAAAAAACATTTAAAACATGCTATGGACTTAGTTACCCTGTCCTTTCTCTCCTCAAAAGGTATATAAAGCCTCAGCCACCTCACATTTATATGACTTGTGGTTGCCTTCGCAAAATATGCATTCCTTGAATTTATTCTCAGAGGATGCACGTAGAGCTGACACTGTACCTGGCCTATTCCTTTTTGTAGAAACTTTGGTGCTGTGCCTGCCTTTGTTCCTTAGTTTAACATCCCACTTTGCAAACTCAATTCCCTCTCGTCTTACTAATTCTGTGCCTAAAAGACTTAGCATCTGCTGAAGGGGGATGTACACATGTTCTGTAGAGTGTCTCCTACTTAATTCAAGCAAAATTGAGCTAGGCAATTTAGACTCCAGTATAGTGACCAACATTATACCATACCTTTCCATTCCTACATCCAAGTTGTCCAGGAACCTAGTTCTAACTTCAAATTCATCATATAACTGCCGTAACTCCTTGACACTATTGAGATTATTAACAGGAGGTATAGCTAAAAGTTCGCGGAGGTGGCTTTTAATTAAGATCTCTGGCTTACCAAACCGTTTCTTTAATATATCCCAAGCCACATTATAATTAGCCTCTGTTAATGCTAATCCTGCTATTGTCTTTGCTGCCTCCCCTTCCAAGAGGGACTGCAAATAATTAAACTTCACCGCACTTAACACTTGACTAGAATGAACTGCTGATTGAAAACTGTCTGCCCATCCTTGCCATTCCTGAATACTCCCAGAAAATGTTTTGAGTACAAGCCTCGGTAATTGAACTGCAGATCTGTTAACCTTAACTTCACAAACACCATTTATTGAGGGTTGTGTTTCATTATTAGACCTGGTCTCTAACTGTACTGAGCTACTAAACTCTTTTGCTCTGTGGCATATTTTAATTATGTCATCAATAATCTCTTCAAAGTAAATTATGTTATTTTCTATTTCATCCTCTTCTATAAGAGCCTCAATTTTAACATTTACTTAACTTAGAGCAACCGTTTTAGTTTCTAATATGGAAAGCTGCGCAGTCACTAAGCTTAAATCCTCTTGTTCTATGGCAGAATCTATAGTGGCAATGACCTTTGTAGGCGCTTCTCCTTTTTTTAACTTGTTCAATTCAGCTGCACTCATCTTTAATGCAAACAACAATTGGACTCAATGCCAAATAAGCTGAATTGGCAAAAATACTTAACCAAACTGATCAAACTAAAATTTGTTTTTTTCAAATAAACTGAATTGCTGGTGGGGTACTGACCAACCACCAGTATGGAATACCAAATTTTCCACCCAAGTAACGCGCACTGAAGTCTGCAACCTTCGCGTACGAATAATAAACCAAAATTAACCAAACCAGTAAAAATGTAGGCCCAAAACAACGACAGACGAGTGGTCAAGTTCGCAATTGGGCGACCAAACTTTCTACCCTGGGACCTTAACTCAATTATGCTCAACCCTTCTAGGCCTAACTTGGGCTACAATTTGCACAATCAGAACTTTGCCCGAAAATAGTCACTGACTCAGTCTTGGGCTAGAATCCCCTCTCTGAGACAATTGACATATAAGGAAAGACTGGCATATCTAAACATGTTCTCATTAAAAAGGAGGGGTTAAGGGGTGATATGATAGAGGTGTATAAAATGATAAAAGGGTTGGATAAGATAGATTTGAGTCTCTTTTCATTAAAGATCACAATAACCAGACTAGAGGTCATAGTATGAAATTATTTTAGCCAAGATGTAGAACAAATTTAAGAAAACAGTTTTACAAACAGTAATTAAGTTTTGGAACAGTCTGACAGAAGAAGTGATGACTTCAAACACACTTGATTCTTTCAAAAGAAGGTTGGATAGTTTGTCTGCAAGGGACATCTGGTGATGGTGTTTAAGCCATTTTTATTGCATGAATGGTACTAGTTTATTTCATATATATTACGTGCATTTGGGTGATAGATCCCACAGCTCAACACAGGTGTTGTGGGATATAGGGAGGCAGCATCTTAGGTTAGGGGATACTCTCTGTCCTTACACACCCCATTTAGAGAGATTCCTCTGCTGAGCGGTGCCCCCCATAGCAGTGCTGGGCAAGTTCCGCACACCTTCCGCACCTCCGCACTGTGCGGAAGTGTGAAATGGTGGGCGGAGGTGCGGTGTGCGGTCACCTCGGTAAAAAGGTGCGGAGGTGCGGGTGTGCGGAAGGTGTGCGGATTGGTCCGCACACATAGCTAAATACACTTTTTTACTTTTGTATTGTATTGTATCTTTTGTATTTGAGTAGCTGTGAATAAAGTAATATAGTATTAGTATAAAATAAAATTAAATGATATTGTATTCTAGTAATTTTCTGACCTCTCATAACAAAAAAATGACTATTGTATTAAAACTTTATTTTCACAATTAAATATTAAATAAAAGTTTATAAAAGTATTAATATATTAATGGAAACTTATATATTTCCTTGCGATAAAACTTTATATATGTAAATAGGGTGCGGGTGCGGTTGTCCGGAAGTGCGGGTGCGAACCTCCCATTTGGTGTGCGGTTGCCCAGCATTGCCTCATAGTACTGTGAGGTATTGAAAAACTCATGATCTTCACTTGCCCCACAAACACCTTTAAATGGGAGACCCAAAATAGGTACACACACATTTCTACATTACTGTCAGGGGCGGATTAACATTGTCTGGGCCTTAGGCTTAGATGTATGATCGGGCCCTTTTATTCATATACTATAAAAATTTAATTTTCATTGAGGGAGTAATGCATAATAGCGCACAAAACAAGTGTGAACGTGGTTGAACGTGTTTACAGCGCTGTGACTTGTGGCTAGGCTACAAATATCATAATTGATGCACATCGAGTGGGAGCATTTGCATAAAATTGACTGTCAGGATATTATTAATGAATTCGCAGGCAAAAAATGTCGCAAATTACAATTTTAAATATTTCTATTATTATCTATGTATTTCAATTTTTATGTATCTCATTTTCCGAAATAAATACTTTTGTTTGATTGTTTTTTTTTACTTATACACATATTTTTGGCGGGCCCCTAAGACATCCGGGCCTTAGGCTTCAGCCTGTGCAGCCTATAGGGCTATCCGCCACTGATTACTGTACAGTCTTTACAGCCACACCTACAGTTTTCCTCCTAAGTATATATATATTGTAATGTATGTGGTTGTAAATTGTGACTTGGTCCGCAATTGATATGGACTGTGACTTATTTTTGGTTGGCAAGGTACTGGTATTGATACCGTAATGAAATTGGATTCTTTGGATCTGATATATTTGCATGTCGGTTATAAATAGATATATTTGTGGATAGTAGCCTATTATGACTTTGATCCTCTGGATCCAGAGATTCTACCTTTAGTTTTAAATTGACAATTAATTAATTTTGTGAAAATTGGTTGTTGCCAATGTACAGGCAGTTTTTATATAGTGGAGCCACTTCGATGGGCCGAAGTAGCCCCTAGTGTGCCCACTATAAAAATTTCTTATGTTCTTAAGGACCGTTTTTTTTTTTTTTTTTTTTTTTTTTTTTTAATTGGGTTCAGAATCCCAGCTGAGCCGTGAACAGCCAAGCTCTGAAGGGCCAGTTCAATCAACAGCCCAACAGCCCAAGTTAAGCTAAACTACTAAACTAAAAACTTACGGACTTGGAGGTCCTATTAGGGCCTACCTCAGGGTGTGGCTGACTCGATGTGGGCCTACCTTAGGTCTCAGTTGCATAAAATTAAGATAAAAAGCAAAAAGGGCACTATTTATGGTCTTCCTTCTAAACCTTGCAACAACAACAACAACAACACAACCTGCACCACTGCACGATGCAACAATCTTGTACCGAAACAACCAAACTGAATTGCAAGAGAGCTCTCTATAAGACCACGCCCTGTAAGTGCCGCATTCAACAAACGAGTAGGAAGGACGCGGAGCGCCCCCAAAAAAATGATGCTTCAAGAGTGCTCAAATAATGATGCCACACGAGCCCAAAAATGCTAGCTCTGAATTAAGTAAATTTTTCACTAACCTTATAATTATGAGATGGATATATATATACATCTTAGCTTAAGATATACAGCAATGCTGCATCAATCAGCTTAGTCACCATATCGCCTTGGGACAACAATGGCTCTTTCTCTTCTAGATTTTCTAACACTGGGAAACCCTGTATCTTTTTTATCTTTATTTTGATTAGAACCTGAAAGACGCTAGATATCTCTTCGAAAGACTTCTCCAACTTAAAATATTTTTCTTTGGGAATGTACACACCCGCGCGCGCACAAAAATATCTATTATATATATATATATATATATATATATATATATATATGGAAAACTGATGAGTGGGTAGTTGGGAGGTAACGAAAATGGTTCACTAAGTAGGTAGGTAGTTAATCTAACTTATTAAATTCCTTTTATGTCAATAACTGGGTGGATGAAACCAATTGGTTGCTCACCAGAGTTATTCTCCACACTAGTATTTATATACTGTGTGAGAAGAGCGTGCTCGGTAATGGAGATACATTACCGCTCAACCAACCGAGGAAAAAACCAAGACAACGCTGGTGGAAAAAGCCCCGCGAAGAGGATAACAAAGGGGAACGAAAACGAACAACGGGGCGAGAGGACGTAACGGTGAAGGGAGGAGAACAGACAACGAAAAAGATCCCACCGGCAAGTACGCTCTCGAAAATTACACAACCGGAGTTTGGAGACTCCAATAACTAACAGTAAGTGACTAATTGAGTTTTTAACCCATCAATTTAATCACATTAAATTAAGCTGGGTCAGACAAGTTAGGCCTACATTGTGGCCTAAGACCCAGCATCAACTCATAGCTTAACAAAGGTGAAGGTAGATTGCCCTAACCTAACTTGGTGAGGAATCCTACTGTGGACCTCAATTTATCTGCCCGCTCTGGACGATTTCCGGAATCTCTAGGCTGACCCCTCTAGGCTAGACTTGATCTACTCTATAGTTAGACTGGAGATATAAGGGGTGGGTTAATTGTGGACCGATTCATACAGAGCATTTTTCGCATATATATACTCTCTTCGTCACAATGTTGCCTCGCTCTCTTTACTATCGCTATTATAACGGACATTGCTCTTCTGAACTCTCTAACTGCATGCCTTCTGCTTTACGGAGAGTACGCAGCACCAGACTTTCTACACCTTCTCACTCCTTTTCTGCTCAACTCTCTAACGCAAGGGTTAACTGGTATTTTCAGTCTTTCATCTACTCAACCGGTCAACTCTGGAACAGTCTTCCCCAATTCATCTTTCCTCCGGTCTATGACGACCTATTTTTCAAACACAGTGTCTAGGCACCTCGAAAACTCCCGGCCTTGATTTTGGCTCTTTGGGAGGGGGGTGCTTTTGCGGGCATTCGCCCTTGGCCCCTCCTTCCTGCATATATATATATATATATATATCTATATATAATTAGGGTGAGGCTGTAGCCCTTACCATGTCCAATCAAGCCTACCCTTTTTTTCTAGTAGGAATCCCCCCCCCCCCCCCCAAATAACAAAACTGTGAAGTTTCAGCAAAATTGGACTTTATTTACCTGTGGCTGGGACAATTATGTGCTTTTGGGGGTCTACGTGTAGACCCCATTTAGTGAAATCGATCATAACTTGAGAACCATTGCATCTAAGAAGGTCCTTCTGTGTGCAAAATGACCGGAAACATCAAGTTTATGTGCGACTTTTGAACAAACATGGTCTAGGGGGCTGACTTTTCGAGTTATAGCAAAAAAACCCATTGTACCATCATTGTATGTCAACTTGCGACATTCACTTCCCAAGAAATCAATAAAAACACAGTTCTACTGAATTGTAGAATGTTTGTTATGCATATACACTATGTAGTACAGTATACAAAAAATAATTACAAACTCAAGAACCACATTTCTTGAGTATTGTACCGTTTTCTCTGGTCTGGGACTCTCTTCCTGTCATTTTCTGCGACCTGTAGCACATTCTGATACCTGTCCTCAATCTTTGCTGCAGACAAAGTCGCTCCCAAGTTTGACCCGTCTCTCTACGCTATCATTCACTACTCTGAGTTTTTCAATCACTTTTAAAGCAGCTTGGTATGATGGATACTCAGACCACTGGTGGAGAGGCAGGTCCAAAAATGATGCGTACAGTCCAAGTAGATTGAAAAAATCCCACGAGTCGGACCCTGCGTACTCAGCCAGCTGTAATGGCGCCGAAGTTACAGGAGGGAATTTGGGCTTTCCGTAGCCCATTCCAAACCGTTTCATGAAGTGTCTGTTGGTCCTGTTGATGTCCTCAGTTGGAGCTTGAGTAGCTCTCATTCTGCTCACTATCTCAGTCTTGACTGAGTCTGAGACTCTGTGGGAGAAAAGTGCCAGAGGCACCAATTCCTCTGTGAGATACCACAGATGGTTTTTATGGCCTTGGTACTTGACCGTTGTATCTCTCTGTCAGGATACCTCATGATTTTCTGCAGGAGATTGGGGTCATTGACTGGTGCGTTGCTTGGTGAGGGGCATTCCTTCCACCAAGGGATGTATACGAGCAGTACAAACTTCACAAACCTCACCGATTTGTCAACTTGTCCTGATGCAAAGACTGTCCCTTTGGGGAGCTCTCTCTCTCTCGATCTTCTTGGAGAGCAAAACCATTTTAATGGTATAAAGGAGCTTCGCCATCCACCTGGCTTTGTGGAGAGCACCAGGACTTTGAAATACGAAGCCACTAAGAGAATATTCATTATTATTGATTAGTGTCTTTATGTTGATGCCTTTATTTTTCATGTATGTGTTTGTTTTGTTTGTATGTTTCAGAGGTCGATCATTGTTTAGCGTTATGGATATTGGTCAATAAACGTAATAACAAAAAGTGGAATCTTATTTGTGATGGAACTTTATACAAAACAATAGTGAATCTCAACAGGTCAACATGCCCGTGGTGAAATGTCCAATTGAGGGGTGAGCATATGAGCCCCCGCACAAGCGACGCCATTGTAGCAGCACTCCTCACAGCCCACTGCACTGTCCATTCCGTGTCCGCTGCCGGCGCCACGGCCCAAGTGGAGAAGGTGAAGAGACCAACAATATTTTCAGCCGGTACGAGCGAGGAATGGTCCTATTTCACATCGCGATGGATGGACTATGTGGATGCCACCAAAATCACGGGTTGTGACAAAGTGGTGCAGCTACTGGAGTGCTGCGATGAACCCCTTCGCAAAGACCTCACGATCAGCCGGTGGTAGTCTGACAGGGAGAAGTGAAAATGAGGTGCTCGCAGTCATAAAGAAACTCGCAGTCAGAGAAAAGAACACCATGGTTGCTAGAGTGGCGCTGCAGAACATGCGCCAAGACCGTGACGAAACCGTGCGTTCATTCGGCGCCCGATTCCGTGGCCAGGCAGGGGTATGCAAGTACATCACCAAATGCTCGAGCTGCGATGCGGATGTGAATTACACGGAGGCCATCTTGCGCGACGTCCTGACCCGCGGCATTGAGAACCCCGAGATTCAACTGGATCTACTCGGCAACACGAACCAGAACATGACATTAGAGCAGGTCTTCCAGTTCGCCGAGGCCAAAGAATCCGGCAAGCGCTCAGCATCACGTCTCCTCGACTCTCAGGGCGTCGAGGCTACTAACAGCGCCTACAGACGGAACAAGAAGGACGCTCTGAAGGAGATGACAGTCGGCAACTATGAGGTGTGCTCATATTGCGGCAGGAAAGGGCACGGCAAAAGTGCCCCAGGCAGGGTCCGAAAGAAAGACTGCCCAGCCTATGGCCACACATGCAGCCACTGCAATCGTGAGAACCACTTTGAAGCAGTGTGTAGGAGCAAGCACAAACCATCAAGAGTCGAGATAGTAGCGAATTCACATGCAATATGCGAAGAAGGTGCTGTATTCGAGGCCCTCTGCTCGATTGCCACAGCTGGCCGACGCTGCATCAGGAGAGTCATCGCCCATGACCATCATCTTTATCATCGCCTTTCCGACACATGGATTAAGCAAGCCTCCAAACCTCAGCCATTCATAAACCTCACAGTGACAGCCGCCGATGAAGATTACGCTGCATTCGGATTCGAGCTAAAGGCCGCGCTCAGGATTGCTACACTCGGTGCGATGGCTGACACCGGCTTCCAGAGCTGTCTGGCAGGGATGAAAGTCATCCACCGCATAAGCCTCAAACAAGCCGACCGTATCCCCGTCACGATGAGAATGCACGCCGCCAACAACGGATGCATCAAAATACTCGACGCCGTCATCCTGCGACTCTCTGGAAAGGACAAAACCGGTGAAGTGGTAACAACTCGTTAACTCACCTATGTCACGGACAACTCCGACAAGCTGTTCCTCAGCAAGGAGGCATGCATCGCGCTCAGCATGATCACCGGCAACTTCCCGATGATCGGTGAGACGTCTTCGCATCGACTCGAGGCAACCTCGGCAGCCGACACCGCGAGCGATGAGATGCCGGCGAGAGATATTACTATCAGCAGCGAGAGCGGTCAGACCAGCCCATGCGACTGCCCGATACGTCAAACACCGCCCCGGCCGCCATCACAACTACCGTTCCTGGCGAGTGAGAAGAAACGCAACAGACTGCGGCAGTACTTGGTCGAATACTACAAGTCAAGCACATTTAACACGTGTGCGTATCAGCCGTTGCCAATGATGGAGGGCCCTCCATTGAAACTTATGGTGGACCCTCTAGCTGACCCGGTAGCATATCACACCCCGGTACCCGTCCCTCTTCACTGGCAAGATGATGTGAAGCATGGACTCGACCAAGACGTGAAATTGGGCGTAATTGAGCCCGTGCCGGTCGGCGAACCGGTGACATGGTGTCACCGGATGGTGGTGTGCGCCAAGAAGAACGGGAAGCCACGCCGCACGGTCGCCTTCCAGCCCCTGAACATACATGCCACTCGCAAGACACACCATACTCAGTCATCGTTCCACCAGGCACGGTCGGTGCCCCATGGCAAGAAGAAGACCGTGTTCGATGCCTGGAACGGATACCACAGCGTGCCCCTCCGCGAAGAAGACCGTCACCTGACTACCTTCATCACTTCGTGGGGCAGGTACCGGTACCGCACGGCGCCCGAGGGTTATATCCAGGCGCGGACTGGCTCAAAAATTTCCACCGGCCAGGTATCACTGAGAGGGGACCCAAAAAGCTTCAGTAAATTCTGCCCCCAGAAAAGTGTTTATGGATGTTTTAAAAATCTAGTAATTTTGTCATGACCTGTAAATCCCCGCGAGTTTTGAATATAATTTTGAACTCAATCAAATCTAATTAATACGCAGTCAGGGAATGACGAGGTGTACTTCTGAATACACGAAAGGCCTTGGAATCATTTTTCTTTTTCCTTGTGGGTTTGCATTATATATATATATACAACCCCGATTAGGTACTCCGGCTTGCCGGGCCGAGGGTGCTCGTACACCTCGTGGGTTGTTGGGGTTTCCTCAACTCCTCGCAGGGTGTGGGCGAAGAGTTACCTAGTTGCGGTTTTTTGTTTTTTTCCCCTTCCTTTTCTTTTTGCTCCCCTTTTTTTTCCGTCTCTCCCGGAATTTCTTTTGTCTTGACTCGGTCTTGGGCCTCTGTCAATTATAGTATCCCCCCCCTCTGTTTGTATTTTGCAGTCTTGGGGTCATCGGGTGCACCTGCCGGGGGCATCGCTCCGTGGCTGAGCCGTGCTCTGGGGACGGTACGGGCGCCCGGACCGCTGCTGCGTCTGGATTGGGTCTTTGCTAGGCCCTTAACGGACAAATCTCCGTAGAGCCAATCTGCTGTTTTTAAAACGACAGTCAGGTTGGGGGGCGGGCTACCTGGGACGTTGGGCCTGCACCTTGAAGGATGCACTGGCGGATGGTGCATTGCCTTGGGTCCGAGGCTGTCTTTTTTGTAAAGCTATTGTTTATGGGTTCAATTTCAAAACTTCAATCACTTCCTGTTGACGACTCTGGCCCGCCCATGGATTTGGATAAGACTCTACTTCTGGTCGTTCAGCGGCCTCTGCCTCCGCTGGATTGACCTTAAAGCCGTATGGTCCCCTCTCGTCCTCTGCGGCGTCTGGCTCTCGTGGCCGGACTCGTGGTGGCCGTAGGGCAGGGTCTTCACGGCCCTCGTTCTCTCGCCCACTCTCGGTTACTGTTACACATGGACCTGTCCCTGCTGTCAATTTCTGTCCGGTGGACAGGTTCCTTGTTCTCCGCCCTTCCGCTGGCTCCCTTCCGGGCAATTCGGAACGGGTGTTTCAGCGTCTTAAGACGGTGGGGGTTCCCTGTCGTTATGATATCCGCCCTCTGAAGGATGGGTCTCTTCTTTTGAAGTCCCGTTCTTCGGGGTGACTGAGTCCCTTCTAAAGTTGCAGGATGTTTTGGGTTGCAGAATTTCTGTGACTCCCCATCCACAATTCAATAGCTGTCAGAGCACCATTTTCGCTTCCCGTCTGCTGTCAATCCCGGTTGGCGAGTTGCAGGAGGATCTTGCTCCCCAGGAGGTAACGAAGGTCTTCCGCTTTTCGTTGCGCCGGGATGGTGCTCTTACCCCGTCCGCTCGTCTGCTCCTGACCTTTGACTCCCTTGTGCCTCCGGCCCAGGTGTTCTGGGGCGTGGGTGATCGCCGGTCGTGTGAGTTTTCGGTGCGACCGTATGTGCCTGACCCGGTTCGCTGCTTTGGCTGCAACCGGTTCGGCCATGTTAGCTCTGCGTGCCGCCGTGAGGGTAAGCTGTGTGTCCGCTGCGGTGGACCTGCGCACCCTACCCCGTGCACGAAGCCCCTGCGGTGCTCGAACTGCTCGGGGGCCCACCCTTCCTCCTCTCGGGACTGCCCCGTTTTCAAGTTTGAATTCGAGGTGCGGTCCTTAAGGACTACCGAATTCCTTAGTGCGCGGGAGGCGCGCGATAGGGTCCGTGACCGGGAGCCGCGGCGGGGGTTGTCCTATGCTGCGGCTCTTGGCCCTGGCGGGTCCTCGGGCCCCTCCCGTGCTACCCCGGCGCCTACCGAAGTAGTGCCCCCCCCTGGAAGTTCAGGGGGTTGATGGTCCCCCTGGCGCCGCAGGACCTTCTTGTCTCTCTGCCTCACTTTCAGACATCCCATCTGATTCCCTGCCTATAAGTGCCCCTTCTCCCTCTCCGGCCTTGGGGTCTGGATCCTTGCCTACTCATCTCTCGGGTGGGGAAGGTGATGCCCCGAAGGGAAAGAAGAAGCGTCGCCGTGGTCGGAGTCCTCCAGACCCGATCATGACTGCTGCTCGCCCTGCTTCCCCTTCTTCAGCGGAGGGGAAGCGGCGCGCCGCTCCTGATCCGCTCGGGACTCCCCCCCCCCCTATACGAAAGGCTGGTGAGGCGTCACCTCCCGGTGCCCCAACTAGTGTCCGGGTGTCGGTTGAGGTACACCGCCCCATGACACCCTCGTTTACTGACTCGGTTCCCATGGTGGACCAGGTCGAGAGGAGCCTGGCCCTTCTTCATAGAGTCTCTCTCCCTTCGGCTCCTGCTGAGAATGGTCGGGTCTCTCTCCTGGATCTACCTCTCCCACCTGTGGTGGACCTTTCCCCCCCCCCCCCGTCAGCACTTGTCTGGTGTGACGAGCCCTCGAACATCTGGTTTTCCCCGGCCCCCCTCTGGTGGGAATTCGGGAGTTTCGGCTGGGCCCGTCTCGTCGTCTCTCCCCCCCCTCAGGGGAGCCCCCCTCTGAACTCCCTGTTCCACTTTCCACCTCTCGTTCTACTACGGATGAAGCAGCTGCGGGGTCGGTGGCCCCTATCCCCCCCGTTCGGGGTGAGTCGAGGAAGCCGATTCCGCCCCTGGTTGCGGACCATTGAGTTTGCTGCTCAGCTTGGTCCGTGGCTATTTCTCTGCTTTCTCTGCTTCTTATAATGCCACTTCCCCTTACAGTTCCATTTTGCATTGGAACTGTAGGGGGCTTTTAGCTAACTGGGAGAACCTTGCCTCCCTGCTGGAGAGCGAGCGGCCTTCCTGTGTTTGTCTCCAGGAGACTATCCTGGCTGCGCGGGGGCTCCCTCGTCTCTCTGGCTATGTTGGTTTCCCGGATGAGCACACACGCCGGCGGGGTGCGGCGATTTATGTACATCATTCATTACCCTCGCGAGGTGTGCCTCTTCGTACTTCCTTGCAGGCTGTGGCTGTGCGGCTCTTTTTAGATCGCCAGTACACTACCTGCTCGATTTATATTCCTCCTCATGACCCTCCTTCTCGCGACGCGGTTCGCGAGTTGGTGTTGCAACTGCCTCGACCGTTTCTCCTCCTCGGGGACTTTAACAGTCGCGACCCGGCTTGGGGAGATGTCCGGTCGACTAATGTTGCTGGTATGTTGCTCTCCTTAATGGAGGAACTTTCCTTCGCGTGCCTCAATTCCGGTGAACCTACCTACTTCCACGAACCCACGGGTTCATCTACCTGTATTGATCTCTCCTTGGTGTCCCTCGATGCCTTACTCGATTTTTCGTGGAAGGTGTTGGGGGACTCTTATGGCAGTGATCATTACCCAGTCTGTCTTGAGCCGGTCGGACCGCAGCCGGGTCTCGTCTCGACCGAGGTGGTGCCTTGCGCGGGCTGACTGGCCATCCTTCAGAGCTCGTTCCGTCATTGCCGTTCGGTGTTGAGCTTTGGCTCTGTGGATGAGAGCTTGGAGTTCTTCGAGCGGGTGGTGATGGGCGTCGCGGAGGACTGTATTCCTCGATCTTCCGGTAACCCGCGGACGTAGCGTCCCGTGGTGGACTCCAGCATGTCACCAGGCGGTGTGAGAGGAAGAGGGCAACGCGCCGCTTCCACCGCACCCGGCGCGCGGACCACTTGATTGAGATGCGGCGGGCGAAGGCTTTCGCCCGCCGGACTCTCAAGTTGGCCCGTCGGGCCTCTTGGCGTGCTTTTGTGTCCGGCATTTCCTCGTCTACCCCTTCTGCTGCTGTGTGGCGGAAGGTACGTAGTATCGAGGGGAAGCCGGTCCCTGCTAGTCGCCCTGTCCTTCGGGACGGGGACGGCTTCCTTTCGGATCCTGCTGCTGTGCCGATCGGCTGGCCGGTGCTTTTGCTGCGGTTTCCCGTTCGCCTTCAGCTGCGGATCGTCCTTTCGGAGTTACGTTCCCGCCCCTGGGAACGAGCCCTATAACCGTCTCTTTACGATGCGGGAACTTCGGGCTGCCTTGGCAACCCGTCGTTCTTCCGCCCCTGGCCCTGATGACATTCCGTATGACTTTATTTGGAATCTGCACCCGATGGCCCTACACTTCTTCCTGGATCTTTTCAACCGGGTGTGGGTTGAGGGGTCGTTCCCTTCCCGTTGGAGGGAGGCGATTGTGGTCCCGATACCTAAGCCGGGGAAGGATCCGGCGGAGGTGGCGGGCTATCGGCCTATTGCCTTGACGAGCTGTTTATGCAAGCTCCGTGAAAAGATGGTGGCCGTCCGACTTTCCTTTACACTGGAGTCGCTTGGGTTAAACCCCCGACCCAGTATGGCTTTCGTCGATTTCGGGGTACTCTGGACACCCTTCTCCTCCTTGGTCATGATGTACGGGAGGCCTTTTCCCGCCGGAATCTTGTTCTGGCCGTCTTTTTCGACGTCCAAAAGGCCTATGACACGACCCGTCGGGAATTGTCATGGACCATTTGAAGTCTCTTGGTTTTGTTGCTTTTTGCCCACATTTCTTCGTAGCTTCCTCTGCCGTCGCACTTTCCGCGTCCGTAATGGGACGGCCCTATCTGACCTGTATGTTCAGGAGGAGGGGGTGCCCCAGGGGTGTGTCTTGTTCAATCAGTACGTTTCCTGGGTATGGTTTTCGACAGCCGTTTGAGCTGGGTTCCCCACCTTCGCGAGTCTGCAAGACGTACCCTGAATTTGCTGGGACATCTGTCGCATACTACATGGGGCGCGGATAGGCGGACACTCCTCCGTTTGTACGTGTCCCTGGTACAGTCCAAATTAGACTATGGGAGTGTGGTGTACGGCTCCGCCTCCCGTACGGCCCTTCGGATACTGGATCCGGTCCTCTCTAGAGGACTGCGCATGTCATCTGGCGCCTTCCGCTCCTCTCCGGTTGATAGTCTGCAGGCTGAGTGCGACATCCCTCCCTTGGAGGATCGGAGGTCGTTCCTCATTGCCAAGCACTATCTCCGGATTCTCCGTCTTCCCAACTTTCCTCTGTTCCAGGTGGTTGAGAGGGCGTTCTGCCGGGATGGGGGTTGGTATTTCACCGACACGGTGACCTCCCTCCTCGATGGTATGGGCACTCCTCCTCAGTCCGTTATACCGGTCTCTTTCAGGGGTGTTGCACCTTGGGAGAGCACCCCTGCTGTGTGCTGTAGGGCGTTGCGCCCCGTTCGCAGGGCCGATTCTGACTCTGCCTTCCTTCGGTCTCTGTTCCTTCAGCATGCAGCATGTCACTCTGCATGTGTTGCTTTCTTCACAGATGGCTCGAGGTCATCCGGGGGCGTTGGGGCTGCGGCTGTTCCCCAGTCGTCTGCCCTTGCTCCCCGATGTACCCGTCTTCCTGATGAGGCTTCCGTTTTCACGGCTGAGTTCTATGCCATTCTGAGCGCTCTGGAGGTGGTGCGGGAGCATCCGGATGGGTCGTTTGTCATCTATTCGGATTCCCGCAGTGCCCTGGATGGCCTGGAGTGTTTTGATCCTGTCCACCCACTGGTCCGACGAATCCAGCTACTGTGCCATATCCTTGTCGCTGTTGGTGGCAAGGAGGTGGTATTTTGCTGGGGCCCTGCACATGTTAACGTGGCTGGAAATGAGGCTGCCGATCGAGCTGCCCGTTCCGCGTGCCGACTACAGGTTTCACCCGTGTCCCTCCCCTTTTCCGATTATATCCCTGGCTTCCGTAGGTTTTTGCGCTCCCAGTGGCAGAGTCGCTGGGATGGCGCTACAAATAACAAACTCTGCAAGATTAATCCCAAATTGGGATGTTGGGCGTCTTCCTTCCATCGGTCGCGCCATAAGGAGGTGGCTCTGGCCCGCCTCCGTATTGGCCACACCCACCTGACCCATGGCTATTTGATGGCCGGGGATCGGGTGCAACGATGTCCCAATTGTAACGTCTCACTTACAGTTGCCCACCTCCTGGTAGTGTGTCCGCTTTACTCTGCGCGCAGCGCAGAGTATTTTCCCTTTTTGGAGAGCGTCGGGCCTTGTGATAGGCTTGGCGCTATTCTATCTGAAGGTCCCTACTTTTCGGTAACCGGGTTGTTCTCCTTCCTCTTTCGCTCCCGACTTCTTTACCGGCTGTGACTCCGCTATGATCTTTCTGCTTTTTTTTTTTTTTCTACACTTCATGGTTGACTTTTAATAACAGCCAAAAATTGTACAGATAATTCTCGGACACCCGGTATCTCTCTCTCTCTCTCTCTCTCTCTCTCTCTCTCTCTCTCTCTCTCTCTCTCTCTTCATTACAATATGAAAGTTACTCATGAAATCATAGAAAACGTTGAAGTAGAAAGAGACTTTTTTCAATCCCAAACTAAACTGTCACTTACTTAAACTATTACAGAGGGGCCCATTATCAACAGTAGGCCACAGGCCTTTCTTCTTTTAGTTACGCCTCTGATAATAATAATATATATATATATATATATATATATATATATATATAGCGCACAATATCAATGAATAACGTTTTCAAAGGCGTTTAGAAAAAAAGTATATGAGGAAATTATTGGGGGGTGGATTGTAGGTTTCGGTATGCAGGTTCTTGGGATCTAGGCTGAACTGGCTGGGCTCTGCTGGCCTTTATTCAGCTCCTAAGATATTTGTGTGTTTAAAGCTTAAAAATATAAAAAAATTAACAATTAAATAAAAATTCAGTAAATTACTCACATTATAAAGACCAAGAGTAAAATATCGGTGCGCCAGCACAAATGCAATACCGCTTAAAAATATTTACTTTATTTACTTAATTTTATTTTTCGCGCCAAAAATAGTGTCCTAGAGTGCTGATTGGTTATACTAGAAATCTCAGAAATGCGTTTGGCAACATAACGATTTTTAACATATTTAATTAATTTTCAACAAATAAAATAAATATATTATAATAAATTTATTTAAATACAAATTTATTTAAACGGGCATAATTTATCAACGAATAAACTAAAGTTAATAATCCTAAACAATTTAAATATCAATTATTTTACTAGTATTAAAAAAAAGTGGAAAATTTTTAATGCCGTTTTGTCGCCAACGTACGTTGTCGTGTTGGCACTTTTTTTGACCCCTGTGAACACCCCTGAGGTCTTATATAGTAATACGTCGAACAAATTTAGAGCCCCAACGGAAAGGGGCCGCCGGGGCCAGTCCGCGCCTGGCTATGTCGCCTCTAGTGATGGCTATTCGAGACGTTACGACGAAATAGTATCCGACGTTCCAAACAAAACCAAGTGTATCGACGATATGCTGCTCTGGTCGGACGACCTGAGATAAAGTTTCTTCCAAGCAGTCAACTGGCTTGACATCTGCGGTAGACACGGCATCACGCTGAACCCTGAGAAGTTTGTATTTGGACAAGACACTGTGGAGTTTGCTTGCTTCGAAATCACACTTGACAAAGTACGACCCTGCCAGAAGCATCTGCAGGCCATCCGTGACTTTTCTACACCAAAGAACATAACCGACATTCGCTCATGGATTGGGCTAATTAACCAGGTGGCATATGCTTTCGCTATGGCAAAGAGAATGATACCTTTCCGCCAACTCTTGAAGCCCAGCACGCCCTTCCGATGGGATGATCAACTCAACAATCTGTTTGAAGAGTCGAAGGTGGTGATTATCAATGAGATCGAGGAGGGTGTAAGTATATTTGACAAAACAAAGCTGACCTGTCTTGCGACCGATTGGTCGAAGTCAGGGATCGGATTCTGGCTATCCCAGAAGCACTGTGAATGTCCTGGTGCTGAACCCTTTTGCTGCTGCACTGGTTGGATGGTCACCCTCGTCGGCAGTCGCTTCACCTACCCCGCCGAGTCACGCTACGCGCCGATCGAGGAGGAGGCTCTGGCAGTCGCTGACGCACTGGACAAGGCCAAGTACTTTGTCCTCGGCTGCGATGACCTCATCATCGCGGTTGACCACAAACCGCTGCTGAAGGTGTTTGGCGACAGGTCGCTGGAAGACTTACTGAATGATCGACTGAGAAATTTGAAGGAGAAGACTCTCCGCTACAGATTTCGCATGATCCATGTACCTGGTGTGAGGTATCGCGCTGCTGACGCTACGTCCCGCCACCCCACCGGCGACCGCCAACCTGAAAAGATGCTCCTGGCAGACGACATCTCCGCTAGTAGCCAAGACGCTGTTGCTGATGATGACCTACCGTCGGCAGCTGCTCTGCGCCACTCATTCTTAGCTGGCATACGCACAGAGGGAACGGCTGCGTACAACGACGAAACCCTCGACGACGAGGTTATGGCCTCCGCGATCTCAGCCCTGAACACGCTGCAGTCCGTTACCTGGGACCGAGTAAGATTGGCTACGAGCAGCGACCAACACATGACAGAGCTCGTCTCGATAATCGAGTCAGGCATGCCTGACTTCCGTCACGAGCTCCCACCCCGACTCAGAGAATATTACCAATTCCGAGAGGACCTGTACACGGTGGACGGCGTCATATTCAAAAACCGTGTGATGATCCCTCCCTCCCTCCGGCAGGATGTACTGAACGCGCTCCACGCAGCCCACCAGGGCGTATCGTCGATGGTCGCGAGGGCTGAGGTGTCCGTGTTCTGGCCCGGCATCACCCCTGCTATCACTACCCTCAGGAACAGTTGCAACCATTGCAACCGTCAGAGCTGGGCAGTATTTAAATACATTTGTATTTAAATACGTATTTAAATACATTTGTGTATTTAGAACTGTATTTATAAATACATTGTTTTTCATGTATTTAAATATAGTATTTAAATACTTTAATGAGTATTTAAATACAATGTATTTAAATACTCAAAATATAAAAATGTAAATACTTTTACTGGTTTAATACACGTTCTGTACTAGCACAGTACGACGCGTTGACAAATGACAGTGTAGTACAGCATGGTTCATGTTTCAACGTGTCAGTTCAATCAGTTGTGTGCCACTCTTAGTCGAAAGCGGTTGATTTCTTTATCGTGTGCGTGTCATGGCTTCAACAAGCAAATCTGGTGAATCAAACAGTGATATATCTGCAGATAACAATTTAGTGCACCTCTGTTTGATGGAAAATACTTTAAAATTAAATCTAAAGACGGTAATAAGGTAAAGTGCACCTGCTTGCTGTGTAAACTCGAAGTCTCTGCTGCTACTCATTTTGCAATGATATAATGAGTATAATATGTCACTGGTTGAACATCGTAAGTTCTAAGTTCTTTTGTTTTTGTTTTGTTCTAAAAAGGGAAATATATAATCGGAAATTAGATTGTACTATTTCTTTATCCTTTATCAAGCATTTTATATTGTTGTTACTCATGAATTAGTGAATGCATATGTTAAAATTTGTATGTATTTAAAATGTATTTACAAATGTATTTAAATACAATTGATGTATTTTGTATTTAGTATCTAAATACATTCATAAAATGTATTTAGTATTTAGTATTTAAATACATTTCTCCCATGTATTTAGTATTTAGTATTTAAATACATTCAATGTATTTATTGCCCAGCTCTGGCAACCGTATGGCACCTTCGCAGCCCAGTGCTCCTCAAATTCCTCCGGTGTCCCCCGTCTACCCTTTCCAGTGCATCTGTACCGATTATTTCTACTATAAAGGTACCAACTACCTGGTGATCGTCGACAGGTACTCAAACTGGCCTCATCAACAGCCTACGTATGGTGTTCGTGACTTATGGCATCTGCGACGAACTGTCATCTGACGGCGGCCTTGAGTTCACATCCACGGCTACTCGTCACTTCCTGGGGAACTGGGGCATACACCACCGTCTGGCTTCGGTAGCTTTTCCACATTCAAACTGCAGAGCCGAAGTTGGCGTGAAAACAGCGAAACGACTGATCACAGACAACACAGGACCGAACGGTGAGCTCGATACAGACGCTTTTCAGCGAGCCATGCTACAATACCGCAACACGCCTGACAAAGATACCAAGCTATCTCCCGCTATGTGTGTGTTCGGCCGTCCGATCAAAGATTTCATCCCGATCGTGCCCGGCAGGTACAAGCCACACGATACCTGGCTCGGGACGTTGGCGGCGAGGGAGGATGCCTTGCGGAACAGGCACATGAGAGCCACTGAATACTTGTCCGAGCACACCAGACCGTTACTCCCACTCGTGGTCGGAGACAGAGTCAGAATCCAGAACCAGATCGGCCCCAACCCCAGGAAATGGGACAAGACTGGTCTGGTAATAGAAGTGCGACAGTTCGATCAATACGTGGTGAAGGTTGGCGGTTCAGGGAGAGTGACTCTGCGCAACAGAAAATTTCTGAGGAAATATGACGAACACGCTACATATTACATAAACAACCACCTCTTGCCATCGACACCCATACCCTGTACCACACTATTACATATATAACAGTCTTTGTTCCCCCTTTTTTTCACTATATTATATCAAAGACTCGGGGGAGATAGAGAATATTCATTATTATTGATTAGTGTTTTCATGTTGATGCCTTTATTTTTCATGTATGTGTTTATGTTTTGTTTGTATGTTTCAGAGTTCCAACATTGTTTAGCGTTATGGATACTGGTCAATAAACGTAATAACAAAAAGTGAAATCTTATTTACCACTAGTGTTCCTTGATAGAGCGAGAGGCAAGGATGAGAAGCTCTTTGTAGTCTCTCCTGTAGCACAACTTGTCACTTGATAGCATCGACGATATGGCATCGACTATTTCTGAGGTATCCTCCTCAAAATCCAGAAAGACAACATCTGATACATCTTTGGATGTGAGTGATCCATAGTTATCCCTGAACCTTTTGAAGAACTGAATGTCGGGGGTGTTTGAAGTTTCGATTTGCAAACCATCCCAAACATGTGACAGGATGACTTCCCCAACATGATGACGACAAGCCAACCACAGCAACTCCCGATCTAACCTTGTCTGAACAGCTACACACGCAGCAGTTATGTGCCCTGAAATGGAGAAAGATTTTAAGAGATGGGTTAGTAACAGCATAACATTGTAACACTAAAGTTATAGAATTAGTAGTAGAAAATCCAAAAAGAGATGTACAAAAGAATCGGGAAATCATTAATCACCTGTATTGGCTGTAGTGGTGTCGAACACCATGGCACCAATGCAGTCGCTACATCCCCATTCACTCAACAATTCACAGGTTGCACCACAGATCAGGTCCCCTATAGACTGGTTGCTTTTAGTGGGTAGGGTTGGAACACCGAGCAGCTTCACGCCAACGTCTCCTAGGAGTAAGTCAACTGAGTAAATTGTATGTGCACGTAAGGACACAGGTGTTAGAAAATCTAGAAGAGGAAGAGCCATTGTTGTCCCAAGGCGATATGATGACTAAGCTGATTGATGCAGCATTGCTTGTATGCAGGCCTGGATTAACCATTAAGCAAAATAAGCACGTGCTTAGGGCACCAAGGGAAGGGGGCACCACAGAGAAAACTTTTTAAAGTATAAATAAAGTTATAAGTAGGCAACAATAAGCATTATTTTGCATCTTTTGATCCATGTATGTTGAAATGCTATGTATCTTCAAGGTTAGAAAGCAATGGAATAAAAGATGTTTTGTTTCGTACAAATAATATTTCTTCATTAGAATTTCTTTTTTCAAAAATTGACCACCAACATCGATTTCTGTAGAAAGAATCGTTTTCAATAAATTTTTGTATTTGCATTTTTCCCTTATAACAGTTTTTTAAAAAATGAATAAAAAAGTGTTGAAAATTTGCATTTTTTTCTGTTGCCCTAGTTATAAGTAAATAATTTGCTTATATTGCTTACTGCTATTTAGTGTTAAATAAATAAAATTAAAAAACGTTATATTTAATATAGTTGTGGGGTCTGGCCTGGGGGATGGCCTGGAAGAAAACTGAATTTTTAATCTATTATTTCACATTCAGCACTTATTGAGTCTTAATGTCTTGTCAGTTAGACAATGGAAGGGTCGAGGGGGAACCATTGTTGGGCTGTGCTTAGGGCATCAGTTGGCCTTAATCCGGCCCTGCTTGTATGTATTAAGTTATGGTGTAACTATATCAATCTCATAATTGTAAGGTTAGTGAAAAATTCACTTAATTTACAACTAGCATTTTTGGGCTCTTGTGGCGGCATTGTTTGGGCACTCTTGTGGCATCATTTTTTGGTAAATTTATAGTTTCAACCACAACTCGTTTTGAAAAATAAAAATTAGGTTTTCCGGTGGTTTTTTATGTGATTCATCCGAAAATGACATTCATTTCCGTCGCAAATTACTCGTCTTTGTGATTCCCCCCCCCCCACAATATGGGGGAATGCGTGGGAAATCGGGGTTTTTGGGTGGGGGGGATCAAAAACGAGTGATTTGCGACGGAAATGAATGTCATTTTCAGATGAATCACATCAGAAACCAACGGAAAACCTAGGAACCAAACCTGGTAAATTTGTAGTTTCGGCGCCAATTCGTTTTGAACATGAAACTTATGTTTTTCTTGTGTTTTTTGATGCGATTCATTCGAATTTGGCATCCGTTTCCGTCACAAATAACTCGTTTTTTGAGATCCCCCCCCCCCCCAACATCAAAAGCCAAAAACGAGCGATTTGCGGTGGAAATGGATGTCAAATTCGAGTGAATCACCTCAAAAAACATAGGAAAAACATAAGTTTCATAACCCAACTCAATCCAATCCACTGGATTGAGTTGGGTTGGGTTATGACGGGGTGATAAGATAAACGATTCCTTCAGAATCAGTTCCACAAAACGATTCCTTCAGAATCCGGCCGTAAATTAGTTTAAAAAATAAATCGTTAAACTAACGAAAATATCATGACTTAACCTAACCAATCGTCAAGGGTGTGCAGTTGCCCTACCCGGGCATTCAATTAACCTAACCGGGCATTCAGTTGACCTAACCAGGCATTCAATTAACCTAACGAGTCAATGTTATTCTTAAAAAATTTATGAATCACTTCAAACGGAGTAAGAGCACAACCTTCACACTGTACCGATGGCTAGACTGAGACAATATGGCGGACCAAAAATTATCATATGGCTGACCAAAAATTATTATATTTATTATCTCCGTTATTATCCATTTGCGACGGAAGTGGTATTAGAAAAAGGGTAATTATGTATATTGAGTAACTCAGTCATTTTACACATCAAAATACATTTTTCTAGTAGTATTTGATGTGATTTGTTCAAATCTGATCTCCATTTCCCTCGGAAATGAGATCCAACAAAGTTATAGTACTTTGAAGTTTGGTTCATTTTCAAGGGAAATGGAAGTCAAAATCTAAGCAAAACACATCAAATATTACTAGAAAAATGTATTTTGGTACTAACCTAACCTTACTTAACCTAACCCTAAGACTAACAAGTGGAAATAGTAACCTAAAACGCCTAAAACTAACGAAAATATCATTACTTAACCTAACCAATCATCAAGGGCATTCAGTTGGCCTAACCGGTTAATATTGGTTATTTCACCTAAATATCTTCTGATCTTTTCATATTAGGCACTCACTGTCACATTTCAGGCAAGTTAAGGATGAGAGAATAACGCCGTAATTGATAAAAACATCCAATGCTTTCTCTTCATCTATGGCACATGACGAATCAAGTTCTCAAAGTCAGAAACCACACGAACAGCACGTCATAATTCTGTCACAAACACGACCAAACTGAATCCAATTACAAAAACAAACATAGCCAGAATAGAAAACATCCAACTAATTAAGTCGCAGCGTAACAAAAAAATAGCTCAAGCCTAGCTCATATATCATATTTTCATGACGTCACCAGGCAAATATTGGGAGGGTGGGAAAAAATGTCGCAAAAATGTCGGTAAATTTATAATATTACACCCGTCTCCCTTTGGAGGTGAAATTTATGTTTTTCCTATGGTTTTTGATGTGTTTTGAACGAATCTGACCTTCAAAACCGTCGGAAATGACTCGTTTTTGAGATCCCCCCCCTCCCCCGCCGGCAATAAAAAACGAGTCATTTCCGACGGTTTTGAAGGTCAGATTCGTTCAAAACACATCAAAAACCATAGGAAAAAACAAATTTCACCTTCAAAATTGACCTAACCTATCCTAAAAGAAAAACAGGAATTACCTTATTCACGTGCAGGGGCAGGCTGAGGCTCTTCCCGGAGTAGATTTTGCTTGTCTTTAACTGAAGAAATGAATAAATACCTTGCCAGGTATTGGTATAGATATTTTGACCGAATACCTGGCCTCTTAACCCATTCCTTTAAATCCCGCCAAAATCTTTCGATATTGTGTGTGTGAATTTCGATATTCTCGTCATCCACAAAATTTTTAGAATGAATAATAACAAAATGCTTGTAACCTAAATCACTTATAGGCTTGTAGGCAGCCCAGGAATCACTATAAATCACAGAGCCAGGCCTAAAGTACTTCTGAATGAGTGGAATGAGTGTTCTGTAGCTGGTTCCTTCTTGGTGCTACTTGTAGTTGCCGGGAAGAATGAAGGATACGAGAGGCAAGCTATCGCTTTGTTGGGTATCTCTTTTAGAGGCCTCTCGTGTCCTCTTCTCTCCCTGTCGTTTGGGGGGTTGGCGTCTTGAAGGAAAAGCCGGTCGTTTTCAGAGTTTATTGAGTTCTTGGTTGGCTGAGGTTATTTTACAGAAGATTTTGTTATTTTATATACAGCTGAATTAATTCAATATATATATATATAAATTTATGTACAATACTTATTTATAAAGATTATATATGATTCTTAAAATTACACAGTGATAAAATATATACAATTTGGTACGCGCAAAATTGGTTTGTCGGTAACTAATATAAATATAATATAAATGCGGAAAATTAACTGCGCGGCCCCACAGTTCCATTCCAGTAGCAAAGTAATTCAAATTCGAAATGGATGGAGCGCAGTGATTGGGCAGACATGTAACAGTCACACAAACGAACGTACGAACACACAAACGAACGTATGAACACACAAACGAACGTACGAACATGCACTAGATACACACCAAAAAAATGTTTATATCTCGAAAACGAAGCATTTGCGACGGAAACGCTATAGAAGGAAAGTGTCTTAGAATTTAAAAATCTACTTAATGAACATATAATAATTGCTGGACGTTAGACGGGTGTAATACTATAATAATACCAAAATGTCGTAATATTCAAATCTTCATAATTTGGTAAGGACGCATCTGCGAGCACAGTGACTTATATAAAAATTATTAGAAAATTATGTTTTAATATTTTATAATTATATTTGCTTTTGATATTCTGAGTACGATAAAACTCATATTAACCAGAAAAAGTTGTCCGAAATGAAGAGATGCAGCTAAACAACACATCAAATATGCAGTAATCAAGTTGTGGTTGAAACTATAATAATACCCATTTTTGGGGGGCACTGCGCGTCCTTCCTACTCGTTTGTTGAATGCGGCACTTATAGGGCGTGGTCTTATAGAGAGCTCTCTTGCAATTCAGTTTGGTTGATTGATTGTTTGAAGTTTTTTATATGGAGGAGCTCAGCCAATAAGGCTATTTACATCCTCCAAGACCAAAACACCTTGTTCCAGGAGAACTTCCACTGTTCCTACATCAAGTGCTGGGTCTATTATTATTGGGATGAGACAGCAATAGAGAAAGCACACCATTACCTTCTTCAGTTCTGGGGCCAATTCCAGAACACTCAGAAAGGGATGAATATGAGGCCTGTTAGTACTACTAAACATGAACTGATAAAAATGGAACCAAGTACTAAGTCAACAGTAACAGCCAGATGGAGTAACTAGGAAGTAACAGATTAATAAACCTGTGGGAATGAAAATCGGTATACAATGCAAGATTTAAAACTCTCTCAACCGCCCAGATGCCACTACAAACTTGAATACTTGGTCCATAGTGAAGTGTATCAATGGGGGAGAAAAACTATCCCCACCTAATAGGACTGATAAAGTAAAGTTCTTGACACCATATTGCAAAAGAGAGAATCTTAATTTTTTCCTGTGCCTAGTATAACATGGACAAAAAAGAAAGAAATGGGACAGTGTCTCTGGTAAATTACAACTAACTCAGTTTGGTTGTTTAGATACAAGATTGTCGCATCGTGCAGTGGTGCAGGTTGTGTTGTTGTTGCAAGGTTTAGAAAGACCATAAATAGTGCCCCTTTTTTTTTAAACTTAATTTTATGCAACTGAGACCTAAGGTAGGCCCATATCAAGTCAGCAACCCTGAGGTAGCACATAATAGGAGCTGAGGTCCGTAAATTTTTAGTCTGGCTTAACTTGGGCTGTAGGTTAAACTGGCCCTTCAGAGCTTGGCCGTTCACGGCTCAGCTGGAATTGTGGACCCAATAAAATATGAACACAAGAACATAAGAAATTTTTATAGTAGGCACACTAGGGGCCACTTCGGCCCATCGAGGTGGCTCCACTACGTAAAATCTGCCTGTACATTGGCAACAACCAATTTTGGTAATTATTCGTTTTAGTGCTTTTCCTCCTTTCTGAACCAAAACACATTTTCCTGGTGTTTTGTGGTGTGATTTGTTCAAATCTGAACTTCGTTTCTTTGGGAAATGAGCCATTTTTGAGAAATTTTAAAATTGAAAATTTCTCAAAAATGGCTCATTTCCTAAAGAAACGAAGTTCAGATTTGAGCAAAAAACACCAGAAAAATGTGTTTTGGTTCAAACCTAACCTAAACAGACCTAACCTAACCTAAACAGACCTAACCTAACCTAAACAGACCTAACCTAACCTAAACAGACCTAACCTAACCTAAACAGACCTAACCTAAACAAACCTAACCTAAACTGACCTAAACAAACCTAACCTAAACTGACCTAACCTAATCTAAACTGATTGGGTTTTGTTGCCAGACCGTAATATCCAGCTTTTCACGTCTTTCCAACAACGCTCAATATTTTGAATGTGAATGGTGTCTTCCACGAACCGCTGTGAATGGTTGACTGTCCGGTGAATGTAGCCTAGATTTCCAAGTTGAGAATACGCACGCCACTCGTCGGAATAGATTGTAGTCCCAGGCCTAATATGTTGCTGGATCAGGTGAACAAGAGTTGTTGCGTCTCTCTGAGGAACCGCAAACAACAGTAGTTTTTCGGAACTGCGTTCCAAGGTACCAAAAACCCAGGTAATCACAACCTCCGCAAACCAAAATGAAAACTAGACTGAAAAAGCATTCTTAAATGAGTATGCATTATGAGAGATTCAAAATGTACGTCTCTGATTGGTCGGATAAGGTCACGTGAAACAAAAACGATTTTTAATTGGTTGTTTTGACCTATGTTTCCTAATTTTGCCACGAGATGTCTCCCCATAAAACTGGAGAGGGCGACGTTCGTTAAAATTTTAACAGCGTTAAAAGCTAAATACTCAGTCAATGGCCTATAATGGCTGCTTTTTACGTCTAAATTTAAAAAAAAAAAAATTTTTCCATAAAAAATAATTATTACATTTCCTTGATTTTTATCAGTTTCCCTGAGGTTTCAAGGTGTCCTGAATATGAATTTATATGTTAAATTGTCATAGAATGTCTCCTCCTATCGAAAACGAACAAAGCATTAAAACGAATATTAACCCCAATTTTTACAAAACTAATTAATTATACTAGGCAACAAATTTCAACTTTTTTTTTGTTACAGACATGTGAACTACTGATTCCTACTAAAGCGCTGATGCTGATTTCAGATCTGATATCAAAATTTCTCTATCACATCCAGATTTTGTGTAACCGAAAACCCCTATTTTTCATTTTTTTTCTCACCCGCTTCTATTACGAAAGCCGTCTAAGCTACTTTTCCATGCCACGTTTTATGTTAAGCATACTTAAATAATTAGTGAACAGGGATGTCTTTCCTACTTTATTCTGGCTTAAGACAGACAGCGGAGTTACCACCCCTGCGCCCAACCATCCACCCAAAGCGCGTTAGTATTTTGTTGTTACTACTGAAAGGCAAATTCCTATTCTTAAGTGAAACTTTGGTGTGTCCTCTTCCTTTGTCGCTTGTAGGATGATGAGCTCTCCTTCTGCAGGAACCAACAATAATCTCCCATCATATTTGGGTTGAAATTACCTTGGTATCTGTTTTCCATAACTGAGATCTGTTGGTGGAAGCGCTCACCATGCTCGTCACTTACAGCCCCAAGGTTGGCTGGGAAGAAGTCAAGATGAGAATGTAAAAAATGAATTTTCAAAGACATTCTACATCCCATTATTTCATAAGATTTAAGCATGTTTTCTACGAGTTTACGGTGGTTTTCAGCTTTGTGGTTTCCAAGAAAATTTTTGACAACTTCAACGAAAGATGTCCATGCTCCTAGTTCATTCTCATTTAGGTTAGATGGAAACGATGAGTCGTGGATGACACTGCGGATCTGTGGTCCAGTGAAAACTCCAGCTTCTAGCTTAGCATCTGTCAATATTCCTTTGAATTTATCCTTTAAATATTGGAAACCACTACCTTGATGATCCATACCCTTCACGAAATTTTTCATAAGGCCAAGTTTAATGTGAAGTGGTGGAAGATGTACTTTCTGAGGGTCAATAAGTGCTGGGTGTTTCACATTGTATTTACCAACAACATGTTCAGTTCTAGATGGCCAATCATGTTTTTTGTAGTGGTTCTTGTCATCTCTGCTGTTCCATAGACACAAAAAGCACATATGCTTTGTGTAGCCCAACTGTAACCCAAGAAGTAATGATACAACTTTAAGGTTGCCACAAATATTCCATGTGTAGTCCTTATATTTGATGAGTCTTAGCAGCAGTTTCATCGATTCATAAGTCTCATTAAGGCCAGTGGCATGTGCTACAGGTATTGAAGGTTTTTCATTGCTGTTGTGCAGTAATACAGCTTTAAGGCTAGCTTTACTAGAATCAATGAACAGTCTCCATTCTTTTGGATCATAGCGACAGCCAATCCCTTGCATCAGACCACTGATATCGTGGCAGAAACAAATGTTTTCTTCCTGTAAGTAAAATGATGAAAACTGCAAATGGCGATGCTGGAAATGGGAAACTTTGGTGTTTGGTTGGAGAAGATTAAATTCTTGAAGTCTTGAACCAAGCAACTCTGCCTTTTCTTTTGGTAATTCCAAATCGCGCACTAAGTCATTTAACTCCGCTTGACTTAACAAATGTGGGGAAATATTTGCATCTGGAACATATATGCCATCTTTCCCTGTTTCTATATCACTAGCAGAATCTTCAGATGAACTGCTGTCTGTTATCGTTGCTGGTGGAACTGGTGGTGGATTTGTTTCATCATGTGGTACTGGTTTCATTGCTGATTTGCAGTTTGGGTACGTGATCTTTGATTTGGTTTTCTTTGTGAAACCAGCAATCTTTGTCAAACAAAAATAACAATCATTGAAGTGATTTTTTGGCTCACGCCAAACCATGGGGACTGAGAACGGCATAGCTTTTCTTTTACCATTCATCCAAGCTATTAACATTGCATTGCACTGTGCACAGCAAATATGTGGTGCCCAGTCCTCTGTTGGTCTCCTAACTTAGTCAAAATAACACTTGTAGGCAAGTTTAATCTTTGTTGTTATGTTTCTACGTTGTGGCTTAGGTGTATATTGTCCACAGACAAAGCAGAAGTTGTCTGGGTGATTTACACAAGCACGTCTATTTGATGCCATTTTGAATTACCATACAATATCTGAAAAAACGTAGAAAGTAATTATTACGATGTGCAAAATAAAAAGAAATACACACTGTAGTACAAAACAAATGCTATAAAAACAACTCGGGATAAATTTTATTTATCAAAATTGTTCGAATTTGTATATAGTTGGCAAAAAAAATTGCTTTAACCTTGAAAAGCAAGTTTCATATTACTGGCATTAAGCCGATTAAAACCAAAATCTGGACGTGGTAGAAAATTTTACTAAAAGTGATTTGCATTTTACACAAAATCTAGACGTGATAGAAAAAATCTAATTATAGATTTGAAATCAGCATACCGAAATTAGCTAGGAGCACCTATTTGGTCTTCTGTAACAAAATCTTTGTTGCCTAAATTATCAATTTAAAACATTAATTATCAATTTAAAACTAATTAATTATCAATTTAAAACATTAATTATCAATTTAAAATGAGATAGAATCTCTGGATCCAGAGGATCAAAGTCATAATAGGCTACTATCCACAAATATGTTACACACTCTATCTATTTATAACTGACATGCAAATATATTAGATCCAAAGAATCCAGTCAATTTCATTACGGTACCCATTAATACCAGTACCTTGCCAACCAAAAATAAGTCACAGTCCATATCAATTGCGGACCAAGTCACAATTTACAACCATATAGGTACATTACAATATATATACTTAGGGGGAAAAGTGTAGGTGTGGCTGTAAAGACTGTATAGTAATGTAGAAATGTGTGTGCACCCATTTTGGGTCTCCCATTTAAAGGTGTTTGTGGGGCAAGTGAAGATCATGAGTTTTTCAATACCTCACAATACTATGGGGGGCACCACTTGGCAGAGGAATCTCTTTAAATGGAGTGTGTAAGGACAGAGTATCCCTTAACCCAAGATGCTACCTCCCTATATCTCACAACACTTGTGTTGAGCTGTGGGATTTATCACCTAAATGCACATAATATATATGAAATAAGGTAGTACCATTCATGCAATAAAAATGGGCTTAAACACTATCACCAGATGTCCCTTGTAGACATCAAATTATCCAACCTTTTGAAAGAATCAGTTATATCTGAAGTCACCACTTCTTCTGTCAGACTGTTCCAAAACTTAATTACAGGTAGCCCTTGATTTACGCCGGGGTTAGGTTCTTGGGGCGACAGGCGCAAATGGAACCTTTTATATAATGGAGTCAATGGGAAATCAGGCGTTAGGTTCCGGGTACCAAAAATCTTACCTAACCTTTTCAATACTGGAGTATTTAAAGCTCAGAAATGAACTTTTTTAATTGAAAAAAGTGTTTTATTTTTAACCTACATAAATATAATAAATAAAAAATAAATTAATACATAAAACAATTAAATTTTGTACACTTACCTTCACATGTTTGGAGCCCCACACGTGGTCTTATAAGTGCCACTGTCAGGCCCCTGTATTGATGTTTTTTGACAGTGGCGTAATGCAGAAGGTTTAGTTGGCTTTTGAAGGTCCTGGTTGAGGATCTTCTGTTGAAGGCCCTGGTTGAGAAGGTTGCCTTTTTTTGAAGAAAGAATCAAGTGTTGATTGCCTGGATTTCTTCTTCCTTTCTTCTTCTTCCTTTCTTTGATAATTTTAAAATAAGGGCTCAGGCTTGATATGACACTCCTTTTGGTAAATTTATAGTATTATACTGTCTCTCTTTGGAGGTGAAATTTATGTTTTTCCTATGGTTTTTGATGTGTTTTGAATGAATCTGACCTTTAAAACCGTCGGAAATGACTCGTTTTTGAGATAACCCCCTCCCCCCCCAGCCGGCAATCTGGGGGACCCTGGTAGGGAAAATCACAGAAAATGAGTCATTTCTGATTGTTTTGAAGGTCTGATTCGTTCAAAATACATCAAAAACCATAGGAAAAAAATTTCACCTTCAAAATTGACCTAACCTTCCTAACCTAACCTATCTTAACTTAACCTATCCTAACCAAACCTAACCTCTCTACAACGCCACAGTTTCTGGTCTTGACGATATGTACACTCCATTTTACAATGTGGACATTTCACTACTGTCGGTAGAACACCATGAGCATGCAGAAACTCAACACTTTTTTCTAAATTTTCGTAGAAAGCGACAATATAGCTGTAATAATTGAATGAGCACGCGTCACACGAAGCCATTCCAGTAGCAAAGTAATTCAAATTTGAAATGGATGGAGCGCAGTGATTGGGCAGACATGTAACGAACACACACTAGATACACACCAAAAAAAAATTTATATCTCGAAAATGAAGCATTTGCGACGGAAATGCTATAGAAGGAAAGTGTCTTAGAATTAAAAAATCTACTTAATGAACATATAATAATTGCTGGATGTTAGACGGGTGTAATACTATAATAATACCCTCCTTTTAACTGTGGCACTCCTCTCCCAGTCGTGATCAATGTCACAGAGCTCATTAGTGAGGGACTCTACACTTGCAAGAATCCGTTGTAGATCACTGGTCTTCATAATTTTTAGAGGAGGGTCTTCTTTCTCTTCCTCTTGCTGTTGGCTAAGTTCTGCAGCTAACTCTTCAAGGTCTTCATTTGAAAGAGTCTCTGCATGACTTTCCAAGAGCTCAGTTACATCTTCAACTGTAACTTCTTCTAACCCTGCCTCTTGTGCCAGCCTGCTGATGTCTTCTACAACATTCTGTTGTGGCTCGAATTCTCTGAAGTCATGCATGAAATCTGGGAGAAGTTTACCCACACTCCATTTAGACAATTGACAGTCACTTCTTGCCAGGCTGTGTTAATGTGATTGATGCCCTTTAAGACATCAAACGACCACCAATATTCTTTGATGGTAATGTTGGACATGTCTAAAGCTTTTACCATTTCTCTAAATGTTTGCCGTAGGTAATAAGCTTTAAAGGTGGCTATTACTCCCTGGTCCATGGGTTGCAAAACTGATGTATTAGGGGGCATGTAGACAACATTAACTTTAAATACAGTACAGTACTAGCTGTACAGCACTTATACAGTATATATATATATATATATATATATATATATATATATATATATTGTATATACAGTTTATATATATAGTAGTTACATATTTTTACCATTTTTGACAATTTTAAATTTTTAATTTATAAAAAAATTGCAAAAATAAATATTCATGTCCTTGTGGATAGTGACTGGCACTATTGCGAATCGGCGCAAATCGGACTAGCGCAAAATGAGGGCTACCGATACTCTGTTTGTAAAGCTATGTTTTCTTAAATTTGTTCTACATCTTAGCTTAAATAATTTCATGCTATGACCTCTCTAGTCTGGTTATTGTGATTTTTAATGAAAAGAGAATCAAAATCTATCTTATCCAACCCTTTTATCATTTTATACACCTCTATCATATCACCCCTTAACCTCCTCCTTTTTAATGAGAACATGTTTAGATACGTCAGTCTTTCCTTATATGTCAATTGTCTTAGAGATGGGATCATTCTTTTGCTTGTTTCTGTACTTTTTCCAGTTTTTCAATATCTTGTATCAAATAGGGACTATTAAATTGAATATAGTATTGAAGGAGGGGTCTTGTATATGAGATGTATAGTTGCTTTATAATATTGGGTGATTTGTATTCAATGTGTGTCTGCATGAGATTGAATCTAGCATTTGCTTTATTTCTGATT